>VZRN01003868.1:21744-75817 GCA_013397935.1 Dasyornis broadbenti
GCCAGCAGCATGTCCATCACCTCAGAGCTGGACATGGTGAAGGCTTCAAGAAGCTTCACCGAGGAGCCATCTTTGTGGCCCACCCTCCCCCTCACTAGAAAAACCTGGGCCAAGCTAAACCACAACAGGTATTCAACAGGGTACTAAATCATATCTGGCAGAAGTGAAACAACCTGTGGCTTGTATTCTGAATCTGTCTTGGATCTTCAGTCTTAGCCTGGACTGTGTGAATAGCAAATCAAAACTAACTGAGAAACTACAGGGTAAAGTAATAACATGTTTAGGGGTAAATCAATGCAGTTTATTAAGTAACAATCTCCTCAGGCAAGTGGCCACAGCACCAAGCTTGAGAGTTCAGGAAATGTTTGGAAAATGCTCTCAGGCACAGGGTGTGACTCTTGGGATGTCCTGTGCAGGGCCAGGAGCTGGACTCAATCATCCGGCTCAGAATATTCTGCGTTTCTGTGATAGTTACCAGTATTTGTATACAAAAATATTGCCTAAAAGGCACAATGTAATTTTCACCTTTCAAAAGGAATCTAGAATACTCAGATAAATCTCATCTTTACTTCAAAGCAATATTGATTCTTCTCATCAGCTCATATTGACCACCTTTTCTGAGTTCTGCGTTCCTTTTATATAATCTGAGCCTGAGTTACACCGAACATCCAATTCACTGACATAATCTTGGTTCTCAATAGCCCATGTCAGATTCTGATTTCCTTCCCATTTTGAAACTTAGCACAGCATGATGTCCATTTGCCTGGTTGAAAAAAAAGTTAAAAGGAAAAAAGAAAATTAAGATTCTGGCCTTCAGTTTGAAAATAATAAATTGGAACGGTACACATGCTAAACAGCAAGTCATAGCCTAACACATCTAGACATGGAGCGCATCAGAACACAGCAATTGTTATAGCAATTTTGTTATTTCAGGGAAATGAATGAACTTTTTTCTTATATAATTATTTTTGTTGTTGTACAAGGTCTCTCTAAAAGCTGAACCAATAATATGTGGAAAAACAATTAATTTGTTCTTCAGAAATTAAAACATCTAATTCAGCTGAAGCAAAGCTACTTCCCCTTGTCTCCAGAATAATTTCCAGTATTGTTTTAACTCACCTAGTCTAAAGAATATGAAGCCACTACCACCATATTGCATCTGCGCAAGTACGTATTTTAAGAGACTTCATTTTCCATTTCAGTACATATACTCATGGTATTTCTCTTTTTTTGCAAGAAATACTTAAAATTCAGGTGTGTAGAAAAGTATGAATTATTAGAATAAGAAACCATGGCGTAAATAAGAGATCAACTTCAAATTTTACAGGAATGAAAATTTCCTGGGAGGGAGTAGTAAAGTAAAGCTTGCTTAAAAGGTTCTTTATGTCAAGTGACAGGAAAGAATTTGAGAAGTGACAAAGAATCTCAGAAACAGTGAGTGATAGATCAGCTTTAGAACTTTAAATATTGCCCACATCTATATGAAAAACTAGATGTGTGTTTATAGCATCATTTGACGTAAGAGTGAATACACACAGACACCATCTGGAGCATGGCTAAGAGGGTAACATCAAATGTTACCTCCCATAACTCCAGAACACATAAGTGGATAAGAAAAGTAGTACGGGATTGCTTTTATAAAAGCAATCATGTTCATTTCTACTCTCTGTTCAGGGAGCAGCTTCTAGAGCACTATTAAAAATTTTAAATTATGGCGTGACAGTTGAAGCGTGCCAAGGTTCAGCTCAGCGACACGTCACACACCAGTGGGCTGAACTGCAGATCTCGACCCTGTGCTTGCTTTTACCTCCCTCTCTTAGTAAAAGCCTCAGGCACTGCAGGTTCAACAGCAGTAAGTTCAAGGGGATCAAACACAAATCACAAGTTGCAAATAAATAAAATTTTAAGCACATGGCAATAAAAAGGGAGCTAGATAGGACCAAAATATCTTTGCCTTTATAAACTGGAAAATTAGGACATCTTTCACTCCTCACAGTTTGGTCATCTTTTTCCATGATACACTGTATTTGCTTAGGAAGCACCTTATTGCTATGGTCATTTCAGAAGGAAATGCAGCTTAACTGGGAAGAGAGATGGATATGCCAAGTAGAGGGAAGAAAGGACACTAACATCAAAGGAGACAACACGTAATAATAATGTGAAGCAAAATTGGAAAGGAATTAAATAAACCAAAAAATATAATGAAAATAACCTTTTTAAAAATCAGTACAATATGTGTTCTCAGAAGATTGTTTCCAATAATCAAAGACTAAATCAGGCTCTTGCAGGAGTGAATTACCCCTGGCAAAAAAAAAAAAAAAAAGAGAATATCTGTTCATCTTTTTCTGTAAATAAACCAAAGACTGGAACATAAACTGCTACTCCAAGCCCATGCATGAAGAAATTAAAATTAACAGATCTTCCATCTGAATGTGCTGCCTCTGTGGGCCTCCCTTATGACCAGAATAGCACAAATATACTTCATCCATATTACAGGTCCCTAAAAATAATAACATATGCATTAAAGCACATCTTTAACCTATATGTTACTAGAATTATGATGATCAACACAGACATATGGGAAATAAAAAAAAAGAGAAGCAATTGTATTTAGTAAATGCAAATAAAATATTTGCATATATCTGTATAAATAACAAACTGTAACATACACTTCTTTCAGGAACCTAGTTTCCTAAAGGTGAATGAGATTGTCAAATGGGCTGGGAGGAGGAAATCAAATAGAAAGATGTGAGAGAGAACAAAGAAATTTTAAAGAGCACTTGGCAGATGGTTTAAGAACCCAAATACCAGAACTGAAAAAGACCAAATAGGTTATAAACAGCTAATCTCATTTAGAAAGAAAGTCAATTCTCTCTGTCTTAGATTTATAATAAAGGAGAGAAAGGAAAAATGGATGGTAAATACTATAAATCACAAGTGTAGAAATTGGAAAAGAAGTGATGGAGGAAGTAAAAAGGGCAAAAGAAAAATCTGAAGTCATCAGAGGTGAGGGCAAGAAAGTTTCTGAAAATATATTGAGAACATAAAGTATCTCCTGGTCCAAACTGAAATTATCTGCTTGCTAGCAGTGATATAAAAAGGACTATTCAATGCAGATTTCTGTTCTATACTTGGAACAAAGCCAGATATCTTAGTCACATCCATGATGTTTAGGATGACTGTGAAGTACCACTTTACCAATATTTAAGAAGAATCTTAAACAACATATTATAGAGATAAATATTTTTGTCTCATCTGGTTCAGGTGACCAACATGGCCATAAACTCTCCTAATAATTAACATTGATTTTTAATTGATCTTGGAGCACTAGACAAAAAAGCATCAAGCTAGATGATGCCATGCTAGGATTTAAAAAGAATAAATAAGACAATTTGTCTTTCTGACATTAGTGCCAGAGAAAATACTGGCATGACTGATATGGGTCTCCATAAAATGTTGAAGAATTATACTGTAATTAATTTAATTTAATATGGATTATATTAAATAGCTCTTGTCAAAGTAACTTAATTCATCAGTTTATCTGGATGTCCCCTCTCTTGTGCAAATGAAAAGCTTTGCTTGGATGATTACAAAATTCCTTTGTGGTCTTTTCTGATAGAGCAAAACTGCAAGGATATGCAATTTATTAAAGCTCCCTGACTTTGAGCAAGCATTTTGTTATAGAATTGCTGCTGGATTCCTGGTTACCTTTAACCATCCTACTCCAGAAGAGCTCAGTCTACCTTGAGCAAATACAAGAAAAAGAATATTTTGGTTGTGACTGAATATTAAAAAAAACTGAAGTGCCAAAACAAATAAAACAACTACCGCAGAAAAACAAAAACCAACAAAACTGAAAGAAATCCACAACTTAAAATGTTTTCTATAGATAGCTATTACATCCTATTAAAAAAGCAATACTTCCTTCATCTATTTGATGAGGCTTCTGCTTATAACTCCCTTTAATATCTTTCACACACATATTTTTCACTGTATGCCCAGTTCGTAACTTTTCATCTAAAGTTCAGTGCCTGGTAACTATAAGCAAGGTTACATTTATTTCAAGTAGATACTAAAATATCTTATTTTAGTGATGGACTTGTTCTCTTGTAGACCACTTCAAAGTCACTATGCAGTGGTTGAGTCAACTTTCCTCTATATACTATGAGTATAGCACAATACATTGCAAGGGTTTTATCCTTTATGTGTTATTGTTCTCTCAGCATCACCACAGTTATGAAGAATCAACATATTGTACAGGTAAATCAAATTAGGTTTAATTAAGGTGTCTGACATATTTTTTTTTCAATGGGTGTACGAAGAGTTAGATGTGATAATTAAGCATATACCTGTAAATGTTGATTCAGCCTCCTCCCTGCTCTTTCCAGAATTCACTCAATCTCTCTATGCCTTCATTTATTTATTTTTAAAATGATATCATGGTAACAATGAAGTTTCATAAGAAATATGAGATCTGTCTATGGAAAGTACTATTTAAAATCTAGGAATGGACATTTCTATTGCCATTTTTGATACTCTGGAAGCACACCGACCTCATTGAAGAAAGTTTCAGGCCAGGTTTTGGACTCTCCTGTAGAATTCTGGGATAATTTAGACTCTTTCTCTTTTCATTAAAATGTAGGTGATTTTGTGTGCTGCCTGCCACAGTTGGAAAAAAGAAAAACATAGTGGTGAGACAGGCTTTAAAAACTTGTGGAAAATCTTAAATATTTTCAAAATAAGATTACAAGAAGTACTGGAAATTTTGAAAGGAGCTAGTCTCGTGCAGGATCTGTAACGCCAGTTTCTTTCCTTTTAGCTACTTAAATGAGAAGGAAAAATAAATAAAATATATGAGATTATGTTTTTGATCAAAGAAAGAACCCAACACATGGACAAGTGAGGTAATATATGAACTTGAAGGGAAGATATAGACCCTGCCCCAAGTTTTTTATCATTCAAAAGTCTTGGTTTCTCTGGTAAATTGCTCTGTATTACAGAGTGACACTAAATACATCTAATCAACTACACAGCATGCAGCCAGTTTGATGGAGCCTATGACCATAATTTTTTTGGAACTGACAGAAACATGAGGACTGAGCCGCTGCCATAAAGTGCATGCTCTGTCCTCTTCCCTGTGTAAATGGCCTCCACCAGATATATCTGTTTTAACTTTATTTGAGGCATTTTTATGAGAAGCACAATTAGATCTTTTTAAATGGAAAGCATCCACAAATGGATACCTTCTCCCAGCAATAGATGAAATCAGTTTAATTAGCAGGAATGTTTACAGGTCTGGATAAACAGCAAGAATTCCTCTGAAGACATGAAAAAACAAGCCCTCCAAAGGGCCATCTGTAATTTATCCTTCAGGTTAGATCCATTATCAGCATCTCATTCACTCATAGACGGATTCTCTAGGGCATGTCTGAGGACTGACTTTTCCTCCCTCCTGCTATCATGTCATTCCCTAATCCAATCAGACCAGGACATTTTCTTTTTGTCTTCTCATTCACTTCCACTGCCAATATTGAATCTATTACAGCTGACTATAATGTAAACTACTCTAACAAATAATTACTTGCACACACTTCAAAGTGATTTGTAGCTATTTATGGGTAAAAATAATGAAAATTTATCAGCTAGTTTTTGAGCTTCATATCTCATTGTTAATTCCTGTATATAATAGCTTTTCCAATCTATTTTTAGGATTTTATTTACCATAGTAAAGCTAAATTCCTTCATTGCTGTTTTCTCACTTCCACTTAGCAAGTTAATACTGTAAGCTTTAGACATGAAGTTTAATTATGTTCTCTGGTGACTATCACTCTCATTGCTGGTTTACAGTGTGAAATCATTTTACAAATAATGCATTTGTTTTCAATGTTAGGGTTACAGGCAAAAGAATAATTACTTAAATTAACATTCCTTTTTTCCTCAATTAAACCTTCTATGGTGAATTTGGTTAGAACTTAATTATGGAGGCTTTGGCTGAGTCGAAATAAATCTTTAAAGCAAATCAGGCACTCAAACATTCACATAAGTTCAAGGACTTCAGTTCAAAGAAGACTCTCTAAATATGACAGGAGACATATACCTAACATGATATATACATTTTCACTTGGGGCTGGAATGCATTACAAGATGATGAGAATTTTGGAGGGTGCACTGTGAATGATATTCCAGAACAAAAATATTCTAAATGTAATGAGGAGAAAAAAAAAAAAAAATTATACTACAATGACATTTTTTCACTTAATACATAGGAAATTATTTTTTTCCAAAGATTCCTGCTATTTACAATGAATGCATTTACACTATTTGAACAAGAAGAGGATTTGCAGCAAGTTTTTCATCCAAGAATCTGAAGCAGTTAACACTAAGAACCCCTGCTAAATCTATATAATGGCATAGCCCCTGGCAGAATACTCAAAAGGAGAAGTAATGATATCTCCAGTACTGTATTCCTATGATCCTCAAATTGAGAGACTTGCCAGCTAAGAATGAGGCAAAACAGTTGTTGAGTAGCTCAACTTGCTCTTAATTTGTTGTTACCAGTTCACCACTCTTATTTACCTTCTATATGTGGCAGTATGTTTTCTTTAACCTTCATTTTTTGGCTGACTTTCCTGCTCTTTCTATTATTCTTTTCATCCTTTGAGAAGATCAGCTTCAGCTGCACCTTGGCCTTGCTGACCAATCCTTGCACAAGTGAGCAGCATCGCTATACCCTTCCCAGGACACCTGGCCCTGCTCTCACCACCCTTGCATTTCCTTCTTGCATCTTCATTTCACCAGCAGGTCTTGACTCAGCCATGCCAGTCTCCCTTCCTCTTACACCAAGGGATCGAGAGCTCTTGTGCTCTATGGAAAACTTCCTTAAAGACCTGCCAGCTTGGTTCTGCTCCCTTGTACCCAGGGGCATTATCTCAGGTGGGCCTATTGACTAAACCCTTGATTCTCCCCACCAGGTTGCAGTGATGGCAATTAGACTTTAAATTTTTAGCAGCACAATGGCTTCCAGCTCCTCTGGATTGTTGCCTACCCTGTGTTCTTTGGTGTAAAGGCACCTCATTTGGGCTGTCAGCTGTGCCTCCTTAGAGGAACACCCTTTAAAAATGAAGATAGACACCTTTAATACCCTCTGTACACAATGAAAAGAAAGAGGTACTTTTACATTACACTTTATCCCTCTTGTTTTAGACAGCTGCTTTAAAAATAGGTGATTAGGTTCCTAAAGTGCTTATTTCTTTCCAGTGTTTGTGAAGAAAGGCATCTAAAGTTGGTCAGATGAATAGCAATCCAGATAAATATTTACTTGCACAGGGAAGAATAGAAATCAGGACCATAACTCTGGATATAAAAGAAATTCAGTACTGCAAATACAGCCAGCACTGAGTGGCTCACAGGTGGCTCACAAATGCTCACAGATTCAGTGCAAAGCAAGTACTGGCCCAAATAAAGTAACAATTTGAAAAAGAAGAAAACACAAAATCCCAGTCATTAAAAATGGGAATCAATTGCTAAATTACAGGTATTTGACCACTATTATTTCATGTCTAGCAAAAGGAGGTAGTGAAGATGCAGCTCCATTAACTCATTTAAATCTCCTGGTGATTCATACCAGAGTTCCAGAAGGAAAAGCATAGATTCAGCAAGTTTTTGTCTGAGTCTTAGACAGAAGAGCCAATGAGACTCAGACCTCGTTCTACAAGTAAATCTTTCCATGACAATAATTATTTTGTAGTCTTCTAATACTCCCTGTGGGTGTTCATAAAAAAAAGGGATGGGTTGCTTTTAGATATGGAAATGTCCACACACACGTGTACAAAAAAACATAGAAAGAATAGAATAAGAGTCTAAAAACAAAATATAACTCCATGACAACTATATTTGTAGCAGGTGAAGGACAGAACACAAGAAAGCTATTAAATAAATCATGTTTTGTTATATGTGCCTGTATTTGGATGCCCAGTTAAGTACCTAATTATATGAAAAATGCAATTGCTGTGTAAAGCAACGCTAATTTTCAAACACGCCTGCTGAGCTTGGGGTTGTCATTCAGGTACCTGCTCAACTGCATGCTCTTGTACCCCACCTGCAGAAAATATCTGTGTGCCTGTCAGAAGTCTGGCACAGGTTATTAGTGAGGAAAACCAGGGCTTTGCAGGTTCAGCAGCAGTCCCATGATCTATCCAACATAGCTGACAAATTTCATTATGATTCCTAACTAGAGCTCTGGCAGTGCAGCTTTGTTTTGTTTTGCTGAGGGGATGTGCAGGAAGAGCCCATTCTTTCCTCAGACTGTAGATGCTTTTGATTTCTTGGATTTCAGCTCCAGTTGATGAGTTCTCTGCTATGCTTACCTCCATTTCTTTTTCTTTTCTCTACTTCTCTGACACATGCTGCATGCCATTAGAGAGCAAAAAACACTGCGAGAACTCCTATTCTTAGTGTTGGTCCATTTGCTTTTTTGATTATCATCCTAACTGTCAAAGAAATGAAATGGCATTGCTTTGCAGTACTGTGCTCCCTAGTTCTCGGTTTCACACCGTTCTTTGTTTCCTTGACAGGTAGAAACTGTTTCTGTTTTTCCTCATGAATGCTTTATGTGCGATGCTGAACAGCTCACGGTGACAGCTAAAACAGAGCAAGCCGCCCTAAAGGGCATTTCTCAAATGTATTTCTTTGCCCTTTCTTCACATTGGACATGTTAATAAGGCTGAAGACTACCTATGTTTTTTCTGTGGAGAATAGGATCTTTACAGCTTAAATATCTCTATACTCTTGTAAATATTACCTAGGTGACAGAACATTTGGATTTGTCCTGGGAAGATTCTCTAATTTCTTTTTCAGCTTTGGCTTTAATATATTATTTGAAAAGCTGCATTCTTGAGCCAAAAGTAACATTGTCTAACATATTCATCCACTTTACGGTAAATTGCAGACAATGAGGTTGAGGGAATGGAGTGCAATGTGATTGGCCTGGCAAGGGACAAATGAATAGTGAGAATACGAGGGCACATAAAGGGACAGGTAAGAACTAAACACGAGGTGGAGCAACCATTTCTTTCCAACAAGCTGAAGCCTAAGAGCTTTAAAGAGGACTTGCAGCTGTCCTGTTTCAAAGTCTAGTTCAATAAGTACTGGATGTTGGAGTGGATAAAAACTTTACAGAGAAACATACAGATTTGGCAGACTGCAGATAGTTCTGATGGAATGGTTAAACCTTTATCAGGCACTAAGCAGCATGGTAATTCTTGCTGGTTGGTGGTGCACCGGTTCCTTGAGCAACTTTCTGGCTTTCTCATCGTCATCCAACAGAGATTTTCTGTGCAGACACACCAGAGTGGCTGAGAGTCAGCCCTTAAGCTCGCTGAGCAGCTGATTTGTGACCAGCCGAGCTCTTCCTGTCTCCAGATCAGTGCTCAGAGGCATATGTCTTGGGGTCCAAAAGACAGAGCAAACAAGAAACTTCTGCTCTTAGTCTCCCAGCATTTCTTTTTCTCTTACAGATGTTATCTGACTTTTTAAAAAATCCCACACTTGAAGGACAGCTGATGTGACAGTGGTGAGAGATGCTCACTACAGCTTTCCAGCGCTCTTCACAGAACAAAACCACAGACCTTTTATGGCCTGTTTCCACTAAGTGTTTTTCCACACTTCTCTGTCATATTATGTCATTGCCACTAACTGCATTCTTTCATCTTAGTTGGACAAAAAATAAGCTGTCATCTCTTTAGATGGTGGTGTTCACCTATTTGCTTTGTCTTAATCCATTGGCAAAAGCAAGACTTCTCTCCAGAAAGCAGCTCTCTCATGCATTTATAAATTTTTTGACCTCTACAAGTGGAGGACTCTGCCTCCAGCCCTGTTTCTCAGAAGCAGGTGCATGTTGGCCAGTGCACAGCTCTGTGCCATGTCCAGACTGCTCCCCATACCTGAGCTGCAGAAAGCAATATTTGCTGTTACAGTGCTTGGTCAGCCTTCTGTTTATCCTGCTGATACATGCTGACCTTTTGGCCATGCTATCGGGAAACCACAGCATGAGAGGGTGGCAGTGATTTGGGATGTTGATCTTTAGGTGCTGGTGGACAGCCAAGTAGGCATAGATACTGAAACTCAAGCAGCAGTTTAAAAATGACTGTGATAGTAAAACCTTTCTTCAAATCTACTTTCCAAAAACTGCTCCATGGAAAATTTAGCATTTCCTGGTGTTGATACTGTAGTTCCAAATTGCACAGATGAACACAGGGCCACCTTCAGACCAAGGGGTAAAAGAAGCAGCAGTTTAGTTCTCAGTTCTGGTTCTCAAAGATTCCAGTTGGGGCATCTGACTGAATACACCAGAGCTCCCTCCCAGCTTGTAAATACTTCTTCCTCAAACACCACGGCACTGGAAAAGTGGGGAAAGGGGGAAGGCATTTCTGCCATTTAGTATGGAAACATGGATTTGAACTGGGAATTTGTAAGGTTAGATATGACTTGCTGGCTTCTAGAGAATACGGTGAACTCAGAGACTGTTTTAGCAGAGGATGCTTTTGACCCTTTCTAGTTTGCCTCTTCTCCTTCACTTTCCTTATGTTATGGGTAGTGCAAAATCAGGCAATAAAAAAATGTAATAAAGGCAAAGAATTTTGCGCTCTCCGACAGTAATTATCTGATTTATAGATATGTGAGGAGATAAAAAAACTGTGACAATAATTATAAAAGAGTGTCCTGATCAAATATTTCAGACAGTGGTTCTCTCATTTGAGAAAATAATATAACCTTAAAAAACTACAAAACCAACAGAGAAGCCCCCACACATCCATGCATACATGTGCAAGTAGAGAACTATAAAATATATTACACATAGAAGCTCAGAATTATAAAAGTATATGCCTGTGGATTACATTTCAACAGGATGAATTAAATAGGAAAATGCTGACCTCATTAAATGGATTCTAGTTTTGTATCTGTATTTGTACACAACATAATATTTGTGTATTCATAAGAAACAAAAAAAAGCTATCATTGATATGTAGGTGTATATCAGCTAAATAGCAGCGGCCAAATCATGTTGTTTTGTTAGGCAAAAATAGCATTTTCAATCTCATCTCACTATGATAGTATTTTAAGTATATTTTTACTCTCCATTTACATACTAACTTCATGAAAAGTGAATAAATTAAGTAAGAAGAACTGTATCTGCTGTGTATATATCTAATCCCTTCTGTTTATATTCTTTTCACACAGAGATTGAAAGATTTAAAACAACGGGAATTTGCTAGAAATGTGGCTTCAAAGTCATGGAAAGATGAGAAGAAACAGGAAAAAGCACTCAAGCGACTCCACCAGCTTGCAGAGTTACGGAAGCAGTCAGAATGGCAAGTTTTAAAAATTCATATTAGGTTTTAATGCCCTCTTTCCTTCCTATTAATATTTTTACTCCTACACATCTCTGTGTAATGTACAGAGATTGTGATACTGTAACCTGTTTTCAGCTGTCTTCAACTGCAAATATTCCTGCTCTGCAAATCATAAATTGAAAATCCCTGACTTAATCACATATTGTTTGAAAGTTTATCACTTTCTCTCCTGTAGATAGTTATTCTCATGTCTTCTAAATGAAGTGTTTTGAAGATGCTTTTGTAATATCACCATTTCACCTTATCCAAACTGACCTGAAAAGATTAGTATGACTGTCTTAACACTTGATTGTAAGTTAATGGGAGAGGATAATCCCTTTGTGAATAATTTTTACTACTTTTAGGGTACTGGGATTATTCTCACAGTTTCTCTGTAGAGTAATTATTATTTGAATGAAAAACAATTAATTAACTGAATTAATTTTGTATAATACTGTTAGCTTTATTGATGAATATCAAGATACAGGACAAATATTGCACTAATAAACCTGTAAATTTGAGAAATCTCCTTTGTTTAATGACACTGAATGCTTTAGCAGAATAGATTGCCATTAGAACAATTGTTTATGGTAATCTATGACCACAATGAGTTAATCAGATAAATAAACAGGCATTCTTTTAAACTCGTCTCAAGACTACTGTACCCTGGAAATAATAGCATTCCGAGTTTATTACAAACTCATTTTGGCCTATGTAATTGCTTTTGAGCAATCTGCTGAAATACAACAGTTTAGTGCTAATATATCACTTTTATGATTACGACTCCATTTTCATACAAATCTGCTGAAACAAATGTAACTGCCTGTGGGAAGCTTCCTGTATGCCCACGCGCTCGAAGATGTAGTCTCAGATAGACCAATAACGTCAGTGATAATAGGAAAGCCAGAATGAGACTGGGAGGAAAAGAGCTGGTTTGCTTTTAGAAAGAGCCAGGAGTCCATAATATTTTGCAAAGAGTGTGGAAAGACAGAGCCTGCTATTCCTCTCTGTAATCACTAATAGGCTCAGGGGACACCAAGTGCCAAGATTGTGGCATTCCCATTTGCTCAGGAAACACAGAAGGTCAGCCTTTGTAAGCAGAAGTCTACACACATACAATTGTTACCACCCCTGAGTACTGTCTCTCAGGTTCCAACACAGCTCCTTACAACAAGCTAATTCAATTTGACAACAAAATTATTGTTAATCTTGTGCACAGAAAAATTTTATTTTGCTATTCCAAGAAGACTTTGAAAAGTACCTCCTTATATGTCTTCTCCAAGAGCTAATTTCTTCTTGATGTACAAATAGGGGTTAATTTGTATCTCCTGATATCCAATTTCTCGCAAATGCAAATATATTCTCTGAAATGCACACATATTTTCATACTGTGAGTTGACCCTACTCCAGGGAGTCTTTCTGTCATTCCAATTGCTGAAGATCAATGTATTTTTATAGCATTTATAAAACATGACTGCCAATTACAGATAGCTGATATGCAGATCTAGCAATTTTAATTTATTTACATTTAATTAAAATATCTTATATTTTTTAATCAAATTATTTAATCTGGTTCCATTTTTTCTTCATATTGGTGTACTGTAGTACTGCATTGATAGCAAGTGTAGATAATTAGTCTTATGAAATATGTGTTTAAAATATATATCGGAAAAACTCAGCTATGGTGGTTATATATGTCACATCTCTAATGGAAAATGGCAACAGTCATTTGAGTCTCAGTTAATTATCTATTTCAAGAAATCAGTGATTTGCCATTTTTCTTGAGGCAAATAGAATAGGTGGCCTTTTTTTTATTTACAAGAAAAATAAATCAAATTTAAAATCTGAGATATTTTGAAAAGAAGAATACTGTAATTAATGAAAGTAAAATACAGAAAGAGAAAATGTGGCAAAGTAAGTCAAATCATGGTTGATAACAAGACCAGTGAAGCTGTGATTAATTGATGGATCTCTACCTTGTGTCCTTTTACCCCACCAACATTTGCTAACATTTTTAGTATTAATATCTCTCTGAATATTTTGCAAAGTCATTTATTGTGGAATAATTTAAAGATTAAATAAGAATCTACTCTTTAAAAAGTCAAACAAATACATTCCCATTGTCATCCCATGAATACAAGCAGAATGTTTCTCTTTTTCTTCTAGAGTTCGATTTTGCAGGTGCTCCAGGTGGAAACCTCTCATTTTGAACATGGCACAATTTTCTTTGCACTGGCCTTTCAGAAAACCAAGACTTACCACAGATTAGGTTCCCCTAAATATAAGTTGGGAGTAAAACCAAAAATTATTCTGGTTGTACATGGGCATACCTCTGAAAAAGAGCATTCATGTGCTGAAATTAAAATATGTAATTTTCTATGTGTAAAACTGTCTTGCCCATACAGAAGCCCAAGCTGATATTAAACTGCACATTTACCCTGTTGAAACAGCTTTCCCTTGTAAAAACATGAGTGACACCCTCCCTCACCAGTCAGACATTGTCAAATGCAAGCTCTGTCATAACTTGGTTACTTAATACAGCTTTCTTTTTTCTTTACTTTTTTTTTACCTTAAAGCATCACTGGGAGCGGACCATTGCTCAAAGCCCCCCGATTAGTCCTGGAAAAGCAGCAATCACCAGACGGCATTTTCCTGTACAAGGGCGGCAAGTTCACAGCGAGCTCTCAAAGAACCATCACGAGTGAAGGACAAGGTTTCTCCAGAAGCATTCTAGAGAAACAGCAGCTCATTATAAGCAGGCACCATCCCCTGACTGAAAGACACCATGCACTTGGAAATCACGTCTCACAAGTGTTCCCAGATAGCACCAATACCTCTCAAAGGGCAGGAGTGTCTTTCTCGTTCTCTAAAAAGGTCCCTTTGAAGCTTGAGTCCTCGGCGTCTGTCTTCAGTGAGAACTCTGAAGAAGGGAATGATTGTAGTGAATCCCCCAACCATAAAAAAAAGCAAGCTGTTGAGGGCTGTCATTCTGTCACACTTTTGGAAGAACACCTGAGAGCAAGTTTGGATAAAGAGTCACCTATTACACAAGACCAAATGGATTTGGGTAACAGTGCATCAAGTCACGTAGCTGTAAAACCTAAGATGCTAAAGGAAAATGACAAAAGTAGCGATAGGGAATCAGAAGAAAAATTCAGTGCTAATCCTTCATTTTCTAAAGTGAAAATACAGCTTTCAAATTTGAATTTTTCTGCTTCACTGAGAGAAACAGAACAAGAGAGCAAACTGGATGAATCTGAACAATTCTTAGAAACTCCCATTTCATCTTCATGTCAAGCTAGCAATTTTTGTACACAGCTGAACACCTATAAGCACAGAAATGCCCACCTGCCTGAGCAGTCACCTGAGCTCCCACGACAGCCAGCACCTGAGCTGACCTCGTCAAGCAACATTAATGAGAGTCCTGGAACAGTAAAAAGAGAACGATCTTTGGAGATTTCAGAAACCATAAATAGAAATTTGGAAACACTTCCAAAGGAGACCATGGTTAAAGAAGTTAAGCCCCAGGCATTGCCTTTCCTTCATGTAGTGAGCAAAGATGGCACCACCGCTCTGCAGTGGCCCACAGAATTACTTTTGTTTACAAAAACTGAACCCTGTATTTCATATGGCTGTAATCCATTGTATTTCGACTTCAGACTTTCTTTAAATCACAGAGATGGTAAACAGCATGAAACAAGCAAAGCAAGCTGTAAAGAGCTCTCTAAAAATAAGACTGCAGATGAAAATGAACCCTCAGGTTTAATAAAACACAAGCAAATGTCAAATGAACAAGATAATCAGTTGTTGAAACCAAAGAAGATGAAAGGTTCCCTAAACCCAAGAAAGGCCAAGCAAAAAGCTGAGTCAGACATAGGGAAAGAAATGAATGAAAATGGTCAAAAATGCATTGCAGATTATTTGAATGAAAATATACCCAAAGTGCCTGCTTACCTTGATGTCTCACAAAAGGATTATGTGACAGAAAAAAGTCTTTATACAACAACACTGAGAAGACCTTTAAAGCATCATTTCCATAGCTGTGAAAGAAAAACTCAAAACATTAGAAATGAAAGTATTTCCTTTTCTGCTTTTATGTCTAGGATTAAAAAATCTAAATCTGCAAAATGTCATTTAATTGATTCTGAAGAAAAATATATAAACCAAAATGACTGCAGATCTCTTCAAGATGTGGTCAGCTGCAGCAGCGACATAAGTGACAGTGGAAAAGACTCTAGTGGAAGTTTCTTTAGCTGTAAATCCAGTTCAAACAGCAGGTATTCAGATAATGAAGGATGTGGAAGTTACACAAGATGCTGGAGGTTCCCATCTCCTCAAAAGTCCTCGTCTGGCAGACATTCCAGCTATTCTGACACTTCAGTTAGCAGTTCGAGTAGCTACATGAGCTACATGAGTCTCACGTCAAACAATCACAGCAGAAATCATTTGCTTTGTTGTTGTAAAAGAAAAAGCAAGACAGATGAAAGGCACAAATGTAAACACAGAAAGCACAAGTGTATTTTCACTTCAGATGATACAGACGAAGATTATCTTTGTCATAGCAGAAGTCACAGAACTAGAATTTGTACTCACAGGGGCACAATTAAATATCGAAGATGTTCAAGACATAAAATGCTACAAAACAGAGACAGATCGAAACACAGCAGATGTAGACATCAGCATTTTGGCAAAGCGCATAGTAGGAGTAGAAGCTACCACAGATCCAAAAGTGGTTCCACCAGTGATTCAAGAAGCAGTGAAAGATCATCTAGAAGCAGAATATCGAGAGGCAGCAGTTCAGAATCCTTCTCAAAACAGACTGACAACTGTGACAACAAAACAAATGAGGGTGCTGAGAGAGGTTCTAGCACTGAACCAGGAAAAGTTGAAACTGCACATTACAACTCTCTGAATGTGAATAGTCAGTCTAAAAACTTTGCCACCTGCTCTTCCGAAAACCTGGCAAAAGACATATGTGGAAAAAGAAAGTCAATGACAGCCAAGTTACTTTTAGAAAGGGTGCAGTCTAAGAAAACCCAGGAAAAAGCACATGATTCAGAGAGATTTTCAAACAGTGGTGGGGTAGAATTAAAGGATCATTCACAAAGTCACTTTGCTCTTCACTTTTCATCATCAGTAGATGACATTGCAATGTTACCCTTGCCAGAGAAAGTGCTAAGCATAGGTAAAAATGACATGGGACATAATGAAATCAATGTGTTGGAAAACGGTGTGAAGAAAAACAACTCTGAAGCAACAGAGATAACTAATGTTACTCTTTCATCTGGAACTGATTATGATCATTGTGTTCTTAAAGACATAATTCAAATTGAAACAGGCTATCAGAGCCCAAGCATAAAAAGGAACACAGCAATAAAGGAACAATCCAATCTCTTCATTAGTGAAGTACAGCCCTTTATACAAAGCTGTGATCCAGTACCAAATGATTTCTCTGGTGCTTTTCCCTCTAATAGATATTCTGTTGTTGCTAATTCAACAGAGACCAAAGAAGAACTACATGATGTAAACATGGACTTGAACCGGGCAGAAGGCAGTTCAGACTCTTTTTGTGACAATGCTATGCAGAAGTATGGTGACACAGTAAATGACCTAGAAGTGCACAGTAAATCCACCTCCCCTCCTTTAACACAGCAGCCTATCACATTTACACCAGAAGAAGTAGACAAATACAGGTTGCTGCAGCTGCAAGCCCAGCAGCACATGCAGAAACAACTTCTGGCAAAACATCTGAAAGTTTTGCCTGCCCCAGGACCAGCTGCCTTCTCTGCAACACCAGCAGTTCCTGCCCTCCCCGTTCAGCAGCAGGCTACTGTCACCACCATCCACCACACGCTGCTGCAACGCTTTGCTGTCTCGGCATCTGTGCAGCCCCATGGCACCCATGTCTCCCTGGCTCCTCTCCACCCCCTCTCTCAGGCACATTTTGCCCCTCTAGCACTTTCCCCATTAGCGCCAACCCTCATTCCCACCCACCCCACTTTGCTGACAGGACACCCGCTGCACTTGGTTTCTGCCGCTCCCCTCCACCCTTCCCCACTGACCTTCCCTGCACTGCCACACGCTGCTTACATCCCAGCCTTATTTGCACCACACCTGAACACAGCCACACCTTCTGCTATACACCCAAATCACTTAGTTCATCCCTTATTCCAAGGACAAGAGCCTCACCACTATTCCTGTTCTATCCAGACCCAACAGTTACCTACAACAAAAGAAGTTTTCAGTGTTTCTAGCTACTTAAACTAGCCCAAATGGTTTCATCATGGCTCCAACCCCAAATTTAAATAAAATAAAGCATGCAGCATTCAATCAAATGTCTGAGGGGAAATCTACTGTTTTGCTGAGAGCACAACAGCAAAGATTTTAAAGTCCACAATCTGGCTGACAGCATATGAATGTTGGTTTTATTCTTGTATCACTGAGGAAAAGCTGCTTTAAAGCCTTTCATGATACTATCACAAGAAGGATGGGTGGCCAGTGTCATTCTACAGAATGTTTTAAAAGAATAGCCCGAAGTGAAGCCTATGACTGTCAGTAGGAATGGGACCACAGCACCCAGACAAAATGGGATCAATATCAACACTGATAAGGGATTTAAAGTAGCACAATTTAAGATTCAGCAATCTTGACACACCTCAAAGGTTTGGTTTTCTGAGTGTGTATATGAAGCAGTGCCTGGTTTGGTTAAGGTATTTCAGGCTGAGCAAAAAATAAGGTGTCTGGGACCACCAGACCCTGGGGCTGTCTCCTGGCCAAAGTAAACCGGGGAGGGAGGGGTGATGAGTTAACACTAGAAGAAGAGGATCACAACAACATCTTGAAGATACTTTAGTGATTTCATCCCTGCTCATGTTTCTTGGACCATGTAAAGGGACTGCAGTCTGGCCACAGGTACATAACAAAATATTCCCCTAGCATAGGGAGCTCTGTGCTGGCACAAGCAGGCTGCTACTTTTCTCTCTGAGGCAAGCATCCAAGAAGGCTCATCAAGAAGCCAAGTTCTCTAGCATTGCTTGTGTGTGGCTGTATCACAGGGTGTGTCGGGGCTAGCCACAGCAGCCAGTGCTGGCTTTGAACCTCAAAGGTCCTTGGCCAAAACTGCAACACCTTTTTCCTACCAAAAAGTGTTCTGATGTGTGGAAGAGTCTTTCCCAAAGAATGTAAATATTTTTCATCCCTTTCACAAACAACAGAAACAATTGGCTGGTCCTATAAAATCATGCTGATAATCATAAAAATGTAGAAGTAAAATTCTGATCAGCTCTTCAAAAACTGGCTCTATAGGTTGAGACTCAGAGAAAAACTTGTCACAGTACTCAGCATTTAAAAGTATATTGAATCTAAACAAATATGCCAAGATTCTCGCATGGCTTCCCAAACTCTCAACAAGCAAATTGAAATTCTGAATCCACAAGGTTTGAATGCATGTATCCAACCTTCAGAGTAGTGTGTGGTTGAAATTGTTCGTAATTACTGTGTTTCTGGAAATAGGTGAAGGCTTCAGCATCTCTTTGAATGGCATAGTTTTGACTATTTTTATAATATTTCTAACTGAACACAGGATATTTAGCATGAAATTAAGTTCATCATTGTGGTTAGACTGCAGGCATGGTTCCCAATATAATTGGACCATGAAGTATCCAACAGACAGTACCTGTTTGTTTGGATTAAAAGCATTTGAAATAATTTCAATTCATTTGCACAAAATGTATTTTTTAGAATCAATATAAAACACATTAAAAAACTTTTGGAGGAATTTTATTCTATTGTATTCAGCTAGAGAAGCTGAAAAATCTAATTGCAAATAAGTTGTGTCTTTAAAATACAACAGGATCAATTTTCTTAGTTTTAATCAAAATACATCAATCCATTGCAATAAAATGGAATTATTTGAACTTCTAAAAGCAGCTTCTTCAGTATAAACTGGTAATATGCCAAACTTTTCCAATTACTTTACAAGTTGTGACTGCTATTTCTGTATTTTCAAAGTAGCTTTGAATACTCGATGTTTTAGCTATTGAATAAAAACCATCAGGAAAAAAATTATGGAGACTATGCAGAAGCAAAACATTTTGGTGTTGAAAAAGGTTGGTAACACCAGCACTCTCAAATATCTTTTGGTTTGATTCCCAGCTTATTTTTTAATCTCATTAACAAAATGGATTCATACCGGTTTGGTGTTACTTATCTGTATGTAAGTAGCATATAAATTATATTTATTTTTCTCATTTAAATTTTAGAGAAGTTCTTTAATTGAAATTATTGCTTCAGAGTTAAGAAAGCCAAAAATTTTATTTGGTGAAGACGTAAAATTAAATATTTTCACAGTTTAACAATTCTTCCTTTCAATTTTGGCTGAAAATCTTCCCAAAATAAGATCTGAATTTACATATAATTTCTCTACTTCTGATATTTTATTTTCTGAGACTCAACCGTGTTTCACTGACTGTGACTTAACACCTCTGAAATTTATTACTTGCTGGATGGAGATCACTCACTCAGTGGACCACTTGGAAACATTAGTCACAGCTCTGTGGAAACATTCTCAATTGGATATCTAAAGCAGCAGGTCAAGCTGTGCCCAAGGAGGGGCTGACTGGGCTGCGTGGCCATCACCAGCAGCCCAGGGATAATACCAGCATTAAAAAGTGCATTTCCAGCCCCAAAAGCTTTTAAATTTATGGGCCTGGTTTCATCTCTATTGACGTAAACCCAGCTGTTCTCATTGTGTATAAGAGTTCATTTGTATCCTAAGTAGATAACACCAAAAGAAAATATATGGAACTGAAGGAATGAATGGCTAATCTCATCTTTACTGTGTGTACACATATTTTGTATCCCTGCTTCTTACAGGCAATGTTAGTATTGTATAAATTTCTGTGGCAAGAAACCTGACCAAATCAAGCTTAACCATGTCCTACTACATAGATCATTTATGGAAAATAGATGCATTTGTTCCCCTTAATGTATGCACCATACCATGTGATTCTAGAAGAAATGAAATCATAGGATTTCCGTGCATCATTGTACATACTGACATGGTAAGGCAAATAAATTGACAATGAAGATTAACTTTAATTCTTGAAACAATGGCAATTAGGATTTTGAGATGTTTTAATGGGGGGGAAAAAGAGAGATTAAGAACAGAAATAGCACAACAGAAAAACAGTAATCATTGACTACCAAACAAAGGCAATGTCCAATACCATTCTTAGTGCACAGAAGGGATTTTCTTGGAAAAATGTGATAAAGCTATTGGCACAGCTGAAATGACATATTTTCTCTAATTGCTGCCATTTTTTTATCAGTAATGTACTTTAAATATGTATCATTATAATTATTGAAAGTATTATTGAGCCTGATAAGTGGAGCTGTCCTACAATTTTGATTTTATTCAAACAGATTTTTGAAAGAGTTACAGTATCGTCATGGCAGTGATATATGCACACCAAGTTAACAATCTATTTTAGCTTGATCATATATTCTTGATAAGTAATCCAAGGAAGCAGGTCACCCACACCTTAAAATCCAATAAAAAAACTTTCCTGAGTCACACCATGATAATTTTTTTGTTGTTGTTTGGGGCTTTTTTTGTATCTGATGCACTTCTGGAATACATTCAACATGTATATTTGTTGTGCAGATTTGCATTAAAAATGCCATTTGATCAGATTGATTTTAAAAGTGTCAAGTTTATATTTAAAACTGGATAACACTCTGACTAGTATAATATGTAAACTAGTAATTTTGTTTTGTATTCTCTGTATAAAATGTTTTATATTATACAGTAGCTAAGTGAATTGCACTATTGTACATGCAATGCGACTTTTTTTTTAGCTTATTCAAGGAATCCCTGGGAATGTAGTTTAATGCAATAATATTTTTTTTCAATAAAAAGGCTTACTGGTATAAAGAGTGTCAGTCATGTATTTTTAATGTAAAGCATACCAAAATGCAGTAACCTAATAAAATGCAGAATGATGCAAACATATTCTGTATTTTAATCTGCAGAACTGAAATATGTTTAATTCATTCCTGTGGTTATAATCCTGAAATTTCTTAGAATGTTTCCTAAAGATTTTAATATGTGTTACGAAAGTGGGTTGTTTAAATGGAACTGAAAATAAATATTCCTTACAAAAATTATTCTATCTATGTGGTTTTTCCAAGTACTTTTAATGAATCAACATCCTTCTGGATATTTTTACGCACTAATCAGTTTAGAATTACACTTATAACTCACTTGTCAGGTTCCCTAAATAATGTCTCTGAGCTATGATTCCTAATGCTTGTATAGCAGGTCCTATGGTAAAGAATCTAACGGTAGGATCCACAAAAGTGTCATTTATTCACTCTTTAACCATTCTTTAAAACTTCCAATAGTCACGATAAGTATCACTTTATCCCATGTTTTCCCTATTACCTTGTATTTTTCCAGTTTGTTTATTGCATCCTTTTCCATCTACCTTTTATTTATATTGTAAACTTTCTGACACAAGGCTCTGGGTTTGGTCACAGTGGTACTCAGCTTCAGGGGTCCCAGAACTGCTGCTGCACCACTTGTAAGGCTACTTACACCCATCACTGGATAGGTTCATAAGTGTCTCCAGGTGAGCACAAAGACTGAAGCAAGGTAAAAACAAGTGTCTGCACGGGTACAAGTAGTAGATAAAACTCTGTCTTTTGAGGTGTGATGTGACAGAGGTTGTATTCTGTCCAGCCTATCTGCATAGCTGGAAATACCTTGGCCAGTCTCTGGGACCAAATTAATCTACCATGCAGTGATGTGTCATGACTCAGGCATTCTATGAAGTCTTGAAATCACAACAAATCGACAGATATAATAGACACAGTGTATCTAATTCCATTCAACTATGTTTCTTCTTCTAGCTTTTTCATAATAAAAACAAAATTCAGAATTAGACAAGCATATAAAAAGTGTGTGTGTCGGGAGGAAATCTCCTGCAAATTCATACCTATGACATTACTGTTAATTCTAGTATGCTTCCAGTTGAGATCACATCCCACCTGTTTGTTGCTAAAGAAATCTTGGTACAATCAGGGGGGAAAAAAACAAACCAAAAGAAAACCACCCACCTTACTTTGACTGGGGTATAATATTTGAACAAATGAAGTTGTCCACACCTTCCTATTCCTGGTAAAGCTAACTACAATGCCAGCAAAATCTTTCCTACACTCTGGTGGGAAGTGTATAACCTTATTATGAAAGAAAAGCATCTTAATATGTATTTTATACAGAAATAGAAAGAATTACTATGAATGCAGATCATTACCTTTCTCTTTCTAGGCACTAGGCACGATGTGTGTGGGAATAACAGGAATCTGCAAGTCAGTGAACTGCACTGCTGCCGTGTTGAGATTGGGCCATGCTGTTGTGATGCGCTTGAATGTTTCTCTGCCCCAGGGCTGAGGGGAATTGACTCATTAAAATGTCAGGTTATGAAAATACTCTCACTATCTTCAGGACCATCAGGATGAGCCATCAACTCAACACTGTGCATGTCTATAAAGCATGTGGAATTGTTAAAATACTTTTCATTATTCTTCAATGAACATATTCTTTTCTTTAACAGAAAACACAGAAGAAGCCAAACTGCCACTTGCAGAAATTATAGACAGAAATAGATCTACAGTCACATTAATGGGTATTTACTTTAAACATATACAGCTTAACAGTGACCAATCTGTTTTGTGAATGTTTAAAAGCTCTCTTGGCTGAGATGTCAAGCAGTATATACACAACTTTCTTACAAGAAGATGCAGCCCAAACTAATTTTTTATGACCAAGCTATGAAACCCTCAAAATAAAGATTGAAAAGCTTATCAGAAGTTCGCCAAGTGGTATAAGCAGTACTGCTGCTTCTACTTAAGTGCACATTGGAAACATATTACACACAAAAATCAATGTTTCATTCTTACAAACCAATAAAATTTTTAGACCAAATAAATTTGTCATTTGCAAATCAATAAATTAAATGTATTTATCAATTTTATATATAAAATTGTTTTGTGCACTCCAAGCTGTGTATGAGTAAAATCAGCACCGTTAATAAATAAGTCATTGAGAATGGAATGAGCTAATTAGTTTCAGACAGCTGTAAACCAACTATTTCTATGTAAAGCAATATGTTCTATACAAAAATGATTGAATTATAATTTGCTTTCATCTTTTGTGCAAGTAATTTATGGGCTGTTTTCTGCCAATCCCAGTGGGAAACCCTACAAAATTTATTAGAAATAGTTATGTGTGTATTGGGGAGGTGGGTGTGTCATCTTAAGGTCATACAGTTGCATCTAATAGAAACTTGTACCCCTGACAGCTGAGAGCTGGAGGTGAGCAAACCTCAGGAAGTTCAGCAAGGCCAAGTGAAGGTTGTGCACCTGGGTTGAGGCAATTCCAAGCATAAGCACAGGCTGAGTGGAGAATGGATCAAGAGTGCCTGTGGGGAGAAGGACTCGGGGTGCTGGTGGGTGAAAGGATGGACATGACCCAGAAATGTGCACTGCAGCCCTGGAAGGCGAGTGTATCCTTCACTGCATCCACAGCAGCGTGGGCAGCAGGGCAAGGGTGGGATTCTGCCCCTCTGCTCTGCTCTGGTGAGATCCCAACCAGAACACTGCACCCAGCTGTGGGGTCTCCAGTAGAAGAAGAACATGGACCTGTTCCAAAAGGCATAGAATTGTATATGTAAATCAAAGACGTACAAGTAGGTAATATCAATCAATTGCTGCATATTTTCACAGGTGAAATACTTCAGAGTTCTTGAAACAGGAGAGTTTTATCTCCTGTCCCTCATGCTTAGAAGGTATAAATCGCTGAGGAAATGCTTGTCTGTCAGCTGTACACATTATTATGAATTGGAAATCCTATCGTCATCAGAGAAAGTAAAAACATCAGAAATACTTGCTCCTTGCTTGCACCAGGATTTCTGACAGGATTCCAGTACTCTTGGGAGTGTCCTCCATTTTCAAGTGAGTTTGCATTCTCCAGAGCAGTGGAGCAGCTACTATGGGTTTGAAGGTGGAGATGCAAATAGTCTGTTCTGATGAAGTGTTGATCCTGTTGATTTAGGTTCATAGATCCAGGGATAGATAACTGAATTTGATCCAGGGATAGATAACCAAATTAACACTACATGTTAAGTTGCTAATTGTCTACTGGGACAAGTTCCCATCTCTCACACGATTGTGTTCTTTCTATCTTATCCTTAGCATGGAACAAATGCCTGAAGTACCCAGGGGCATTTTCAGGACTGTTTCTCTCTCTCTCTCTTTCCCTGGGACACTTGAGAAACTGGCTGTGGAAAAAACCCACAGACAATAATATGAGATGATACTTGGTCCAGTTTCTAGTTTACTAGTGATTTCTTGGAAGGTCTCAGTGACTTAAAGTACTTAATGCTTTTATTAATATCTGTAATATACTGTAATATGTAATTACAGTACTGGCATCTACTGCTGACATAAATTTAATCCCTAGCAATGAGCTTTCCCACCATGACTCACCCTCTCTTAGCTCTGTTCTGTGACAGCATATTTTCAAATGCTACATTTGCTGATTTTATTTTCCTTAAATTATGTGTTAGATAAGCAGTTGCTATATGATTTTTGTTGAAAATAATATGGGTCAGGGTGACATTTAATAATGAATCGTATTATGGATTATGATCAGAGCTTATGAGTTGAAAATAACTTTGCCTTTCGTTCAGTGTTGGCAACCCTCACTAACTGTTCACAAGAGAGATTCTGAGATGCTCAGGGCCGGTGAGGGTGCTGAAATAGGACAGCAGAAGAAATGAAATCAGCACAAGGGCTGCCTGCAAATAATAAAGATAAAAGAGCATGTGCAAAGTCTGAAGAGCAATGTCAGATTTGTGACACCTGGAGAAAAGGGTATGTTAATTCCAAAGGGTGCAGAGAACCCTAAGGAAAGGTCAGACTCATGATGGATAAAGCTAGAGACTTGCAAGCTCAAATAAGACCTCAGAGTAGCAGCTCTAATTACTGAAGTCAACAAAATTAAGACAAGCATTTCTGGTGGGTTTTTTTGCTCATAGTAGGCTGTAACTTTTGCAAAAATATTTCTTTTTCCATGTCTGCTCCCAGTCAAGTCCTAGGACAAACACCATTATTTAATGATGAAAAATGATGAATAACTACAAGTGTTTCATAATGTACACAAACACTTTTTTAGCTACCTAGTAAATGTTTCTTCAGTTCTTTTTTTCTAAGGTCACTCATTTGTACTTGGAAGCAGAGAAAGAGTTAGATTTTTGCTAAGGATCTATTTTTGAAGTACCACAGAGAGATTTAGCCCCATAATTCCCATTAGAGGTAATACATTTGAAAGACTTTGTGACCTTTGGATTAGAATACACAGGTTAATGTGGAACTTCATTTTTTCCTTAAAGTTTCTCGGGAAACTTGCTTCAGAAATTCATAGTGGATACAGGTACAACCAGCAGGCTCAGACAGATTCAAACTGAGAAAGCCTCCTTGGCATCTTGGAAAACTGAAAACATTGCACAAAAATTATAGTACAGTCCTATCTGTCAACTCCCATTAGAAAAATTTTAACTTTCTCTCAGAATTTCTTTGGACTTCAAAAATCGGGGAGTAAACTCACCATGTAGTGCTCCTGCTGATCAGTTTTCAGGTCTAAGCACGTAAGTACTTGGTACTTACGGAGAAACTTGAATTAAATAGTGGCTCGACCATACGTGCTCTGACGGTGGAACACCCATGCCTCTGTGCAAGCATTGAGGCACACAGCAGCCTACAAACTGCCCTGGTATCTGTGTCTTCCTTACACCTTCATAATCCAGGGCTTAAGGTTTTCCAGACCAGAAACCAAGGCCACTCTTGCCTCCTGTAGGTGTGACAGGTACACCTCAGCGCTCCCTCGACACCCTGCCCTAACAGAACTGCAGTGAAAGTTCTCTGTGTTGTGAAAATTACACACAATCAACTCATTACATTCAGCATGCAAGAATCTTCCCATCTAAAGGGGACTGCATAGAATTATCTGGCTTCTCCTTCCTGTATTCTCCAAAAAGTGAAGAGCCCTTAACATGGGCTCATCCCACTTCCCTCAGGATCTCTAAAATCACCCTTGGTAGGTGCTTACCTCTCCCCTCCGAGTTTAAGAAGTGGCTGCGTGGCAGCTTGAGCTACATTGTAGAGTTCAAAGCAGACCACCAGTGTAAGGCACATATTGCTTTGTTTTGGACATCTGGAAATTTTTGGAACTGAGCACTGGAATCATTAAGGCTAAGTCAGTTCATCACGATGGAGGTACTACTCCTGCTTAAAGAGTAGAAGAGGAAAGTAAGATGGAAATCATATCAAACCTTTATTTTCAGCTATTTATAAAAAGATGTCTATGAAATGCCTGCCGTGACTGAAGTCAAAAGAGGACTGATATTCCAAATATGGGTAGGTTAAGCTTCAATGCTTTTGCAAGAGTTCTCTAGAATTATTCACCAAAATATTTTGTGAAAAATATAAGACAAGAATTATATTTTTAAGCAACTCATCATCAACTAATGAAATTTAAAAGGTTGGATTAAAATAGCTTATTTTCTTCATATTATTTGTTCAGGTGAAATGACAATTAAATTCTTATATATTTGTACACAGTACCATATTCTTTTCTTGCTTTTAACTTTTTAATTGATGCATTTTTCTTCTTTCTCCACATGCAGATAGAGATACTTCATCATCAGATTGGTTGCCTTTCAGTGCTATTAGTTGGTTTTAAAAAGTCGATCATTAATATTCTGTATGCCACATAAACATTCTCTACAGTATTCTTCCTTCATCAGCTTTATCTGTTACAAATGAATGAGGGATGCAGCTATGGAACATTTTGAAAGGTTTTCTCAAAGAAATGTGTGGGATTATCCTTGATATGAGTCAAAAAAATCCATAGTAACGAATGTAGCTAAAACGATAACCACAGAAAGAAAATGACGGGCCAAAAAGGGGAGTCTTCAAAGACTCTTCTGATAAGATGCAATTACTACAGCAAATAATATTCAGATCATGATCTTCACTCTCTGACAAACCATTAAAGCATCTTCTACAAATCCTGGGCAAGGGAAATTCCAGAGCATGATAGTCATAAATAGATATGAGATGATGATCTTCCTCCATGAATCATCACTGCAAAGGTTATTTCTCAACCCACACTGGTCAACTCTGTACTCTTCCTGATGTATTTCAGAGCACAGGGAATAAAGGGAAATACAGACCTGCTGCAATGCCTAGACAGCTTCACTGCGGAATGGATAGTTTTAGAATATGTGAAGGCACGAGGAGTCCCAGGAGAGCAGAAGTCCTGGAACCGAGCTTTCCATGCAGCAGGGGGAGCTGAGGAAAGCTCCCAGGCTGTGGCTAATGAGAGGAATGTGCTAAGGAGGGCAGCTGCACTGCTCAGCTTGCATGGAAAAAGGCTTTAAAGGCTGAGCCTGGCCCAGCTGAGAAAAACACAGCATGGAGATAACCAAGCAGCTTCCGAAAGCAAATTGCCCTCCAAAAGAAAGATGGCTCATGTTAACCCCCTTTAGTTAATGTGAGCTGCTGTGCTTAAATGAGCATGAAGACACAATCTAAGAGAAGGACAGCTCTCACATCCGCATAAATCCCATGGTGGAGGAGGCATGTAATCAGGGCTGATTGCCATAATGTCTGTGCTTTATTGGAGATGCTGCTCTTTGTATACAGACTTTCTACTGCATAAATTCATTCAACCCCATTTTCTAACCTGGAAATATTACTCTCAGAGATAAATAACTAGAGGTTTTACCTTTAAACTGTGACATTGGAGTATATAAAAATCCATTTAAGCAACCTACATAGCTGCTTATAAACTGAGTACAGCTGTAGCAGATGGTACTCATGCCAAGGTGGAGAAGACCTTCATACACTACATGGGACTCATTATGCCTGTCTTGGAAGAATAAAAACAGCAGTTGGATATGGCATTAGCTATAGATATTTTCAAAGCTTAAGCTGCCAAGCCATTATAACTAGTGCCTGAAGATTAAAATTTCTCAGGTAGCTCCCATTAGGACCCAACAATTCATTGGAATGTACTCAGAGCATGTATTACACCACATGAAGTCCTATGTTTTGAAGTAAGTAAGCAGGATAATTTCCAGGCTGCTAATGCAAAGATATGTAAGCATGATAATTTCTAAAATAAGGTTCAAGAAAGAGGTGTGCAAGAGTCCATGTAATTTCCATGAAATTACACTTGTGACAGGAAAACTTTAACACTCATGAATGTCATTGTTCACATATATGTGTCTGTATCTGTCTACAGATATTTCTGCATCAGCTGAAGCAGACTTCTGTCCTCACCCTGATCTCATAATTTGAATGACTCAATCGCTAGAGTGCATCCCCAGTCATCTAACTAAATCTACACTTGTCACACACTGAGGAGGAATTGATGTTTTAGCCATCATATGGATGCTGTTGTCCAAATGTGATAGGGAGAACTCATAAACTCTGGTGTATGAGTGCTCTGCAGCTCCTGGAATGGTCCAGGCTCCTCCACTGTGCCATTTGCATGGTGGCAGCTGGGTCTGCTTTTGGTGCCACTTTAGGTGTGCAGAACAGACTTACTCAGAATGTAGCGATGTTTGAAATCCAAGACCAGATCCAAATTTTGCAGCTTTACTGTGATGCCGGATGATTTTTGCCTTTTTCTTTTATATGTTTGTAGCCTTCCCAGTGCTTTTCCCTACCCTTTTCCCCATACTTATCCCTACCCTTTTCCCCAGCTAGAAAGACCAAACACATTCCAAAGCTCCAAGCCCTTCAGGGTACAGGGCCCTCTCCTACCTTGGTTCTCCCTGGGAACCAAGGTTGAGAACAACGTCTTTGACACACATTTTCATAAACAAGTACAGCTAATACCAAGGGGGGTGGGCTCCAGAGAAGGGGTTTGACCTGGTGAAATTGCATCACCACTCATCCTCCTAATTGGTACTTTTTATCAACTACGCTTATTTCCTAAAACTTATAAAACTGTATTCACCCCTGTGGGGGTGGGCTTTTGTGGATATTCTTCCATAACTGCCCCTGGAGCTCCAATAAAGATCCACTTTTCTATTACCTCCTGTACTAAAATTATCTCGAGTTTTGTTTCTAGGCTCAAAAAGGCAACAACTGCAGTTCTATTCATACCACCTTAATTCATTGTGACCAGTTTAAATCTCCATCCTCCTTGCTGAATCCCACAGGAGATCATGTTTTCCTCCTGAATAATCCTTTAACACAGACATCCGATGATTCCATCTCTCACTTTTTAGTGTAAATTGTCATAAAGCAAAAATATACAGTCTTTTAGATCTATGCTTAAAATATAAACTGCCAGCTTCTGTCACACACAGGCCCAAAGGGTTTTTTAGGATCAGGCTGCTACTGCCAGAAATAGGACGCTGCAATTGAATGTGTGTTATGTTTTTATATTTTACACTGTATCAGGCTTCCAAGTTGGGCATATTTACATGTACATTTGATGACATCACAATATACATACTGTGAAAATAAAATTTGCATGATGGTAGCTGGTCACATGCAGGCTCTGATGAGTTCCTTTCCTTCTGTTAAGCTCCACATATCTTATTGAATTTCTGCATCAGTTCATATCCTGTATCAGAGTGATGCACACATCATATGTCTGTGGATAAGTACAAATATACACTTTTCTATGACATCAGCAATAAATCAACTGTGTGTGATAGCTAAAATTATGCTGGTTTATATTAGTTGTCAGATGAAAAGTGTATTTTCCACTGCTGTTTTGTACCATTTCCAATCTTAATTAAACCTAGAGTAATCAAGTTCATCTGTATTGTGTCGGGGATTAGATGTCTTTTTTTAAGCTGTGTGATTGAAAATATTTATGTTAAAGACAAGAGTATAGATTGGCAGGAAAAACTCACTGACCTAGTACTAATGCATTATAATTAAATTATAATGTTCATTGACATTAAACAATATATACAAGAAACAATAGAATTAAGAATTCTTATTTAAAAGTGGAAAAACAAACTTGATGTGTTCTCATAAGAATAGTAATAATTTTCCTCTCACTGTAGGTAATCACTGGATTGTGTAGAAACATATGTTGCCTACGTAGAGACGCTCTAAGTGAGCTCTGAACCTGCTACTTAAAGCAGGGCAAAGGATCTTCCTTAGACTCTGCACAAGAATGAATAATTAAGTGACACATTTCTGCTTGATAAACAAAACTGTCATGAATATCAAGGAAATTATAGATTTGATCATCTTCCACAAAGTCCTCCAATGAGCATCTGGATTTTGCTGGCATACTGATTATTGATGGCCCAAGCTTATTAAACTTTTTGGTCTCTTTGTTCACAGAAGTAAATCAGCACAGCAGAAGGAATTAAAAATAGCACCAAAATAATATGCTATTGTTTTACTGAAATGCTTTATGAATTCTTGTATCTCATGGGCAGATGGAACAATTCAAAGGTCTTATTTTCCAAAGGTATCTCATTATTTTACTGCTTATGAAAACTCCCTTCCTTTCACAACTAGTCAGCAAAAAAAGATTTTGCTGTGTGCTGTGAACTACTGAGGATGACTCCCAATGAGCAGGAAAATATAGAAATATAAATACCTCACAATGGTTATGTCTTGTTGACACTTCTGGCATTCTTTCATTGTTCCAGATGTCACATGTGAACCAAAGTTTCACCCAAGGCACTTTAAACATTTTTTTAAACCTAACACATACAAATACATTTGAAGTTAAAATTAACAAAACATGGGGGATTGTGTGAGCAATTCCGTTTAAGGAGAGGCTCCTTAATATAAGTTATTTCATGAGTTGCTCAATAATCACATTCTTCTTTGAGTATTTTCTCAAATATACACAGTATTATAGCAGAAATCTTTCATTTTCTTCCCTCAAAAACATGGCTAAACTTGAACTCTGTATTTAATTTCCAGAAGATATAACGCTTCAGCAGGAACCTTGCTGTTCAGGTGAGGAAGACATGATGAACAATATACCTGAAAGCAGCTGACTGAGGCATGAATTCCTGAAACAGGGAAATCAACCACTCACATACAAGGAGGAGCCTGGAAAACAACTCTGCAGGTCAGAAGTACTGAAACCCCCTAGCAGAGAAGAGTTTCTCTCACGGAAAAGGAGCCTCACCCAAATAGATACTATGTTTTCCCTTCCATTATTTCAGCTCTTAAACCTGATTTTGTTCCATTTTCCTGATCTGTGTCCATCTCTTCTGTCCTTAACTCTGAACCTTCTGTCTCTTGTTATTTCTGATTCTATTACTCTGTGACATTTTGCTATATATTTTCATTCTCTTTACGTTTCCACCAAAATAGTAGGATACCAGACACAAGGCCTCTCAAGAATTAAACTATTTGTCTTCTCTAGAGAGAAGGCAACTGAGCAAGTGACCAAGTATTGCAAAACCAGTGATGTGTATAAGCAAGAAGGTCCCTGGCATGGCAATAAAAAGGTGATAGGAACCCACCTCAAGCAGTGGGTTGTATACTCAGGAGTCCCATTTCATTTCTTGCATCAGCAGCCAACCCAAGAACACAGCCTAGATTGGGATTTCTGGTCTACTCATATCTGGACTCTTGACATGATAGATGAGAGGATAATCTTTCTGCATTCAGTTTACTCTGATCCGGTCTACCAGACTTTCTCCTGGAAAAAAAGAAAAAAATCAGAGTGGGGTATGTCTCTTAAAATTAAAGGATTAAAAGAGAAACAGAATCAAAGCTCTTACATCTTGAAAAAGAGAAAAGTAATATATTTTTTTTCTTCTGCAGTCTCTTTCTCACCCATGGGACTTTGTATGAAATTATGGGTTGTCTCTGTTTCCTTATTTAGCTAGTACAGGAGTGCATTGAGCTGTTCTGTGTCACACTGGAATGTGCTGTACCTGGAGGACGGCACCACATAGTGTGATTCAAGGTGGCATTTTTCTCTAGGCTCACTGCTAGTGTTTTAGACAAGCATGCTCTAATCACAGAATATTTAAGCTTTATGCTATGTGCTGCAGCCTTGGAACTAGTGAGAAATACTGAGAAAGAAATGAGAAATGCCTCGCAGAGACACTGAGAGCATCTGGTTTCTTTGAATTGGGATGGTCAGTTTGACAGCTTTCTACATGTTGATATTCATACAGTTTTCCAGTTTCCTAGAAAGTAGGAACAGAACAAGATGCCATAGACTGAACCACAGAATTCTTGCTAAAGATGCAGTTTTTGGGATATTGCCATGATACACAGGTCAGAACTGTGGCTCTTTCGCCTGAGTGGATAGTGGCAACACATTTCCTACAATCGCTCAGACAATATTGAAGGAAAATAGAAATGTTATCTCCTGATTTTCAAATCAGTTTTTTTTTCTCCATTTTGCACATGTTTAAGAATTGGCTTTAAAAACTGCTCCAAAGAACTGGACATCTGCAGTAGACACTCCTAGATAACAGTCCTATGCAAGCACAAAAGCTGTACCAAGTCATCGGATATGAATTTCAACCTTCTGATTTCTGTTTATACTTCAGTGCTTGTTTTTTACCCAGAAAATGATGAAACTGTCTTCTCAGAAGACCTAATTCTTTAGGAACTAAGCAACAATCTGTGGATTTTCTTGGTTTAACCTAGAAGGTTATACTTGCTACTACTCTCTGCTCAACACAGAAACACAGTCTGATGTCTCTTATTCTCCATGCAGGGAAAAGAGTGCATCAGGTGAAGTCACCAGTTTTATTTTCTATCAGTTTCTGAGAGCAAAGTCATGTATCTTTTAGTACAAAAAAAAAAGACAATTGTAAGCAGGAAAAAAAGTAGCAGGTAAGCAAAGCACTTCCATGTTTTGAGATGGGCTCTATTTCAGTGCAGAACAATAAACCCGTCAGTCACGAGCTACCAGCTGAAAGAGGCATATTTCCATTATGTACATTGGAGCAAATATTTCTTTATTTTCAAATGTAAATTCCCCATCCAAAGTCACAACTTGTTATATTAGAATGTTAAACTTTATAAACTGAGGTCATCCATCTCTTATGCCCATCCTTGAACTTTACTCTTAGGAAGCCAGGGTTAGAGTTTCCCATCCGGCCTTCCTGGGGTGAATCATCCAGAGTGTTCTGCAGCTTTCTGGATAGTGCAAATATAATGTGACAACTCGTCACGTTCATATTCTGAGAACATTTTTATAATATGAAAAATGCATAAATCATTCACAGTCTCACATACAAGAATAAACAATCAATGAGAATATGAGCTCTGCTTGCAAGCGAGAGGAATAATCTTGGGCAAATCACTGATGCATCTTGCAGAGGTCCTGAAGCAGCCACCATGCAGTGCATCTCCATGCTGCAGGATAGCACAGGACAGAGCCACCACCTTGGATCCAGAACAAATCTCTTCTCTGCATTTACACAAAATATGCAAACTGAGAGAGGCATGGCAGGAGGGAAATAAGTGTTTTAAAATAGTTCTGAAGAGGTCAGGTTGAACCCCTGTCCCTTAGGTTACCTTGACCATCTAACTCCTTTGGGCCAGCCAACAATGCTATTCCTAGTAAGGAGTTTAGATACGATCATTTGAGCTTGAAGAGACCAGACAACAGCCTGTCTGTAGTGGCAAAGCCTGATTTAACAGAATATGTGAGGGATGTGGATAGGTGATGTCATAGTTCTCAAGTAATTACTCTTCTGTTCACCCCTAGGTTAGTTTGCCTGTCTAAACTTTGATGATCAACTAATAGTTACTTTTCGTAGTTAATTTTTTTTTTAATTATAACTCATTATAAGGTGGATGCAAACACTGACCTTGGCTTGCCAGTCAATTAATTTGTCAAAGAGTTTTTCATTTGTTACCTATATGAACAGCTGTCTCCTGCAGCAATCAAATTTAAGAACTGAAGCAACACCAAATAAAATATTTCATAGCCCTAATACATGAAAAAAATTCTGTACTACTTCTTAATTAACATTTCTGTAGTTGTGCAAATTTATCTAACACAAGAAACAGAGTGGCAAACATAATGGGACCAGAATTAGCTTAGGAAAAAAAAAATGAGTGGAATTCCGTAATGCAAAAAGAAAATAATATATATTCCTGCAAAGTATCCTGCCTGCTACTGAGCACTGCCATGGTTTCAGGGTCTGAACACCATAAGAGTCATTGACCCTTGGCACACACCTGAAAGGCAGGCAACCAAGAAGCACAGGTGGATCACAGGTGATAAAATCATAGAATGGTTTGGGTTGGAAGGGACCTTAAATTTCATCCAGTTCCAACACCCCTGCCATGGGCAGGGACATCTTCCACTAAACTGGGTGGCTCAAAGCCCCATCAAGCCTTGGCTTGAACATTTCCATGGATAGGGCATCCACAACTTCTCTGGGGAATCTGTTCCAGTGCCTCACCACCCTCACAATCAAGAACTTCTTTCAAATATCTAATCCAAATCTGGCACATTCCGTCATGCTGAAGTCAATTACTTCTGACATAACTCATGTCTTAGTGATCCCCACAGAGGCACATTTCCATGCAATCCCCTGCTCCTATCTCTTCTACCAATCTCCTTTGGACTTCAAACTGCATGTGGGGGCTTCTGGAGAACCCATTCCCATTGTGTTTTGGGAAGATTATAAGTGTCTTGTTTACATGCAGTTTGATGCATTGCGTGCAATTTTTATGGCTATGAGAAATACTAGAGGCACATAATTTTCTTGGGACAGTGGCTGCTCCCACCTCTAGTTAATTCGACTGAGAGCTGCAAGAGTGGGTGGAGACATAAGGGTCCAGTAAGCCCTTCTGCACTGAATGGCTGGAGGTTGGCTGCCTGCAAGCTTGACATTAAATAAGTTGTGCATACAGTCCTTTTCCTGGACATGAATGTAAGCAGCATATTTGCTGCACGCTTCTGCCTTCTAGATTTGTAAGTTGTTGTTTGTGAAATTGTCTGGTAGAACACATTTAATGTATGACTAAACCTCATTCATGCAGTTTTTGATCAGTTTGATTTCTGTGAAAACTTTCCTACTGCAATGATGCTCAGTCCTCTGGGCAACAACAGAGTGGGTACTGTCATTTCAGGGCTCACTGACACCAGGGCAACAGAGCCAGTTCCCTCACTGCTGCACAAAACAGCCTTTCAAGGGCCACACGTTGTCTCCAGGACTCTCAAAAGCACACAGGATCATTAACAAAATAGTGAGGAAGATGCCTGACTTCAAGTGGAAATGAAAAAGGAAAATCTAATGATCAGAGAGTCAGAAGCTCAGTGATATAATGGTATTCTCCAAGTGCCCATCGTGTTACAGATGGGTAATTGCTCTTAGAACAACTTGGCTAACACTTTATTTTTCCTACAGGAAATAATTACTTTGATTGAAAACACTGGCTGTCTGACAACAGAATACCTACTGCAACACCTGCTGACCAGGAACGGACAGCTGCATTTGTCTTGTAGCACTGCTAATCAGGTTCCTGCAACTGCCAGATCTTTGACTGAGGTTGAGGGGACAGGTTGCCATCATGCTTTTGAGCTCTGTTTCCTTCTTTATTGATTGCTTTAGTCTCAGTTCCTCCCTCACCTTTTATGACTCCAAAATATGTTATTGGCAGTAACAGCAAATACAGAGAAGAGAAACTGCCAGATAATCAACTGATATAAATTAGTGTGCTATTATAATCAGCTGAGCTCTTTCAATATATGCAAGATGAAAATTAACCCCAAATCTGATCAAATGCTAATTAGTATTTGACATTATCTGCAATGATTAAGTGAGAAACTAAATCCACAAAGGAAATTGCAGACTAGACTAACCTATCATGCTCAGGTTAGCAGCTGTCAGCTACCCAGTGTCCATTCTCAGCTGAGATAGACATTTAACCATGCACTCATTTCTGGTTGAGTTCACTGCATTTTAACGCTTAATAAAAGAACCGATAAATACTTTTTATAAACAGGGTGGAAATTATGAAAAAGAAAAATCACTTTATTTTAAAAATAATGTGTGTTGTACTGAAGAATTTTATGATATTTAAAAAATGGACCAACATCAAGGGCAAAAATAATCTCACCTTACTCAATACAGTGACAAGCTAAATTTGATGGCAATAGCCTTCACAGAGCCTGTCCTCAAAATGAACAGCAAGTTTTCTCTAAAGGCCTTGTGGAAGTATGGGCTTATTCAGTGTACATAATTGTTTCCCGAGAATAGAAATCCCGAGGGAAGACCATCTTTATCAACTGTACACGCAGCTATATAATATTATGTCACTTTTTTCTACACATACGTGGAGTTCTGTTTAAATTCATGTAGTTTGACTCACTAGTATAATGAAGAATCATGCTTATCAATAAGAATGTGTGCTGGTATTGACTGGGATAGAGTGAATTTTCTTCCCAGTAGCTGGTATGGGGCTGTCTTTTGGATTTGTGCTAGTAACAGTGGGATGTTTTCGTTATTGCTGAGCACACTTGTACTGAGCCAAGGCTGTTTCTGCTCCCCACCCCACCCCACCAGCCATTGTGTTGGGGGTGCACAAGAAGTTGGGAAGGGACACAGCTGGGACAGCTGACCTCAACTGAACCAGGGGATATTCCAGATCATATAGCGTCATGCTCAGCATATAAAGCTGTGGGGAAGAAGGAGGCAGAGGGATGTTAAGAGTGATGCCATTTGGCTTCCCGAGTCACCTTTACATGTGATGGAGCTGTGCTTACCTGGGGATGGCTTAACAGCTGCCTGCCCATGTGAAGTGCTGAATGAATTAAATCCTTGTTTTGTTTTGCTTGCATGCACAGCTTTTGCTTTCCCTATTAAACTGTCTTTATCTCAACCCACAAATTTTCTTACTTTTAGTTTTCCTGTTCTCTCCTCTATCCCAACACAGCGTGGGGGTCAGCAAGCAGCTGCGTAGGGCTGAGCTGCTATCTGGGGCTAAACCATGAGAGCAAGAGAATTCATAAGGACAGGAAATCTGTACTTTGGGAACTTAATAGTAATGTCTCCCTCATCATAGACTCAGAAATCTGAAAGATTTTTATTGTTTTAAAATTCAGTATGGATCGAGATTAGAAGACAGGCAGTCAAATAATCATTCATAGGGAACTGAAGAGGAACCTTGAAGAGTCAGTTAAGATTTGCTGTAGATGACAATAAAATTATGAATTTATTAAAGTTAAATTGCATTTCTCAGCATCCTAGACATTGCAGAAAGACAGATATGACACTTGAAATGTGGTTTAACTTGGTGGCAATTACATTACTGTAGGTAGCACAACCAGGAAAGTACATATTTATCATTTGCCCTGCGCTCTTCTATTCTGTCTTCTTCCTTACCCAGCTGCCTCCAATACTTTGAGGCCCCTGTACAGTCAACAGTGAAGAGCAGGTGTTTCTTCATTGTGAATCTAACACGATCATCATCCTCTTTAGAAGACTTCTTTGCTTCATTCTCTTCTGAGATTCCTAAAAAACCTGGATGACAACTTTATGGAACAGGTCCTAAGGGAGGCAACTCTTAAAGATGCCCTCCTTGATCTGCTTGTCAACACAGTGGATCTTGTGAGCAAAGTGGACATTGCCAGCAGTGCCTTGGCCACAGTGACCACGAAGCCATCAAGTTTAAAATCTCTGTTAACAGAAGGAGAAGTGCCAGAAAAACCTCAGCTCTGGATAGGAGGAGAACAGACTTCAGGCTTGTCAGGCAATCAGTAAGTAATGTGCCCTGGGGAAATGGTTTTGCAGGTTCTGGAGTCATCAGTGCTTGTCACTTTTTAAAGATCACCTCCTAAGGGCACAGGAGCAGGCAAGTCCCAAAAGTCAGAAGTCAAGCAGGCAAGGCAGAAGGCCAGCTTGTCTGAACAGGAATCTTCTCTTGGAAATAAGGCAAAAAGGAAAGTGCATAGCTAGTAGACACCGGGCCAGGTGACATGACAAAGATACAGAGATACTGTAGAGAGGAAATTCAGGCAGCCAAACCTGGCACTGATGATGGCCAAAGCTCTGGAGGACAATAAAAAGAGATTTTTCAAATATGTTAATGGCAATAGACAGTGTAAAACAAACATCAGCTCATTACAGGATGAGGATGGTCTCCTCATCATCAGGGACATGAGCAGTATGAAGCAAAATCCAATATGAAGCAAAATCCTGTTGCATGACACTGTGAGTGGAGCATGCTTTAACCTAAACTAGCCCTTGGGATTATGTCGCAGAGAAATAAAGATACACAAGTTTAATTATCCTTCCTTCTTCTTACAAATAATTTGAAAACCAATTCATAGAGCATATTATTGCTGTATGGCCCTTGGGACACTTTCCTTGTTCCTCATTTCTTTGTCATTATATTCTTTTATAATTACAGCAGGAAGCTGCCACTATTGCTCACATCAGCTCTCCACAGGAAATGTAAAATTAGGCCCATTGAGGAAAGAGAACAAGAAGGATTCAGACAGATATTTAAGTATGTTTACTTAATAAAGGCATATTTTGGTGCACTCATGTGTATCCCAGTATAGGGTAAGAACTTGTTCAACAAAGAGGAAGGGTAGGACTTCATCCCTCTATTTTCAGGTAAGTCTCCTTAAGACTGTGTGGTGTATTACCCATTGGGAGAGACATAAAAGGGGCCAAGGGCAGTTGGGAAAGCAAGAGACGGACACAGATAACACAATTTCACTAAGCAGTGGCTCACTTTGACATAGTCATTAGGCTTTCCCACTGAAATGGCTCAAAAGGGGAAAGACAAAACTGAAGGAAGCTCAAAAAAATGAAAGCCTGCAATATTTCCACGAAGAAATACTGAAATACAGTGAGCATATCTGCAGAATGAGTTTCAAATCCTGGGCTGCTAATGAGACTAAACCACCAAATTTTTTGACTGTCAAAGTAGGTGTTTTTCTCTGAGTTAGGGGACACAGCTGAGGTGCTCTAACACGGGTGCCTGATTTGATGTCAACACTGCCATTGGCTGACCAGGTCTTTGCAGCGACACTGAGCCACCGTTGTTCGCCTTGAGATGAACTGCTCCCCAGGCCGTGCAGCCAGTCCTCACCAGAGACACAATTCAGGTGGCTGAAGCCATTTCGGATGCTCAAGGGAAATCCTTCTGTTCCCAAGACACTGTCCCAAGGACTCAGAGCTGCCCTGGTGGATCTGGCAGGTGTCTTCTGGTCTCTTGGATGCAAATGTAATTCTTACCTAAGTCCTTGTTTTTCACTTGTGATCTGTAAGGAATGGTATTAACACAACCTATTGATCTGAGTCTTCTTTTTCATGATAGAAAATGATGTGCTGGCAGTATGAACATGCTGAATACTCCAAAAATTAATTCTCCAGGCTTTAAGACCCATTTGCTTCCTCAGGTTCAAATACAAGTTTCCTAGACCATGTTTGAGATACGTAGAAGATGTCACATACCCAGAAGTTTGACCTTGAAAGCATGCCTTCAAACTTAAACTTCTGGGGGCTGATTCTTTGGACACTGTGTCTCAGGCTGCGGGAGCTGAACAGATGAGGAAACCAGATGGTCTGGGCTTCCCTACGTGGGATTGTTTTGCACAACGGTTGTCCCAGATCTCAGGAACAAAGTGATTCAGAGGTTGTCCCTTACCTGTGTAACTGCAGAGGCAGAGACTCACAGGTTGTACGAGCCTAGTCAGAGCTGGAAAGTTGCCTAGTACAAGATGTGAAGTACTATTGTTCCCATTAGAATTTCTAAAAGAAATAATTTCATGGAAATGTTTTGCCTATTTTAGATCTCGCTCTTCCTGTTAAAAAATTCCCTTTCTCTGTAAAAGGTCAAATGAGACCCAGTATAATGCCCTGATCAGAGAGCAGGAGAGAAAAGAAAATCAAATTCTCACTTACAAACAGTGGGATGAATGGCACAGCTAAGTTGTGGATCAAAATATGCAGGTCAAAGTTACCTATAAGAAACTCCTATTTTAATTAATAGCACATGTTACGTGTAATAATGGAGCCCCAAACCAGATTTACAAGTTGTTAAACATTTTGGTATTTTTCTAAATTAGCAACCAATCTTGCTTATAATCTCTTCCACCACAATATTTTATTTTATTTACATAGTGGTAGATACCTAAGGATGTAGAAACAGTGATTTCAACACCACTTTATTTGTTTACATAAAGATATTCATTTGGTGTTTAGAACTCATTAGAAAACTGTATTTTTTTTCTATAAAATTTAAGTTTTTATGGAAAAATAAAAACATAAAAAGAACAAAGCTAATAAAGCAAATACTTTGATTCAAAATGGAGCTGTGGTTGTCTCGTCTTTCTCGTCTCTTCCATCAGCAAAGTTCTTCATTTCATATAGGTGGTGATCATAGAAATTTGTTCATCCTCTGTCTAGAGGCCTGGGCAAAGGATTTATGTTTCTTAAGTGTGCATCCTTTTGGTTCTTCATATATCACTTCTTTATTACACACAGATTCCACCAATCTGTGTTATGATCAAGGAAAATGATCACATAGTTTATGAGGCAGCCTTTGAAATTCATCAGATAATAGGTTTGAAAAATAGGCTTTCCTAAGCTGAGGCCAATATTAGTCAAATACTGCTTCTTCCAAAGCTCGGCAACAGAAAATATCAAATATTTTTCTGGGCTGGTATAAGTATGCTATCTCGTTTCAATTTACACACATTATCATTGGAAGGGGTAGAAGTTTTGGCATGGGGATTTGAAACGCCTGTCTTTTGAAAACAGCTTTTTGAAATTCACAAATTGAGACAGCATCAGAGAGCTTCTACCCTCTTGCCAGCAAACAAGGAAATCTGCATGGGGCCTGAAACTCCGAAACAGCTGAGAAAGACAAACATTTTGTTCAAGTTGTGCATACAAAATGCCACTATGGAACACACTTAAAATAAGGAGTTTTAACCACAGCACATGCAGCTGATTGGTGCCCAGTAAGATTCCTAATCCTGCCTGTATCACCCAGCTTTTATGAAGCAAGTTCTCCGGCCCATGGCTTCTCAGGTTTCTCACTGGTTATTTGTACAGAGATTGTCTGAAAGAGCATGGCTGAGGGTGCTTCAGTGCTACATAAAGGTGTGCAGAGAAATTCTGTGACATTGAAAAGCCAGAGCAGATACCTCATTGTGAGCAGCAGGTACAGAGTGAAGCCAAAACGGTCTACCACAGCAGAGTCTGGTCAGGATAAGGGTACTATGTGCTATCAGCAAAACAGAGATTAAGAATAACTTTTCTGAAGAAGATAATCTATGCTGGGAAAAATTAGAATATATATACCAAGACTCACAAAGTCACTCCAAATGATTTTTGCTACTTATTGAAGAAGGCAAAGTTCAGGCACTGATAGCACTGCCACTGAATCTGAAAATAATAATCTTCTGCTCAACGATGCTCGTGATGTGGCATGTCACAAAGGGAAGTTTTGAAACTTTGAGTAATATTTAAGATTATGTAGAAAAATGCTAAGTATTCAAAATCATTTTCTTTTGCTTTCAGTGCTTTTCTTTGTTTGACTTTGTAGTTTCACATAAAAGACCTGCTCTCGAGTAGAGCTACAGGAATAATGGTGATTTTTGCTGTTTATAACTTCAGTGATGTAAAATTTTACACTTACAGCAGTATGAAAAGTGAAATGTTCTGCTTTTTTGTTTTCTTTTTCTTTTTTTTTTCTTTTTTTAGTTGGATGTTGGTGGTGTACAAGGGGAATGAACCACATGGTGGCCAGACTCTCATGTTGTCCCTAAAATAGGTCTCCTAGAGCCACTGTCAGAGGAAGAGAACTCCTGATGGTGGGTCAAGCTCCAATCCTACAGACCATTACTTATATTCTTAAGTTTAGGATAGGTCTGATTCCTGCTGCCTGTCCTGTTGCAGTGGGCAGGCAGGAACCTAAATTTTCTTGCTTTCTTTGATTTGTGAGAATGTAGTACAAGATGGTCATTCGGAGCATCCAATGATGAAGGCAGTCAAATACAAACTAAAACTGCAAATATTCCCAAAGAACATAACTGCTGACAAGCACAGTCCTAGAGTTCAACTACTTTTAAGAACCTTTATAATTTCTCCAAACACCGGCCTATCATATATTAGAAAAGTTATTTTAAAAGGCTTCTCTGCCTTTGATGTGCTAACAAATTGGCAAATGACAATAGATATGAAAAAAGAAGTGGGGCATCAGTCAGGAATTCAAGAGTACAACTGTGAAAGTGGTGCAAAACAACAGCTGAAAAGTTTAGCTGGGAAACTACAAATACTATTTTATTTGCACAATAACTTTAAAAGTAACAAGGGGCAGGGGGAAAAAGGTAAATCCCACAGTGGCGAATATCAGCTGGGACTTTGTGAAAATAAACAATTACTTGTGCTATGTAGGAATGGAAAATCACAAACTTGAAGTCTTCTAACTGGGAAAAACAAGATGTCTTTCAGCTGAAAGACCCTAAGATGAAGAATTGTGAGAAAATAATCAGGCAAGACAGAAAAGTCTAATTATGGCAAATCATGACCACTTTTATAAGGTTCCTAAGGTGGGAGAGGGCAGAGCATTAAAAAAGTGTGCATATTTAAATCTAGTATTAAGTCTGAAAAGGTATCTGGAGTTTACTGGCAGGAAGGCCAAGTAAATAGAAGGGATTTCTACTACCACTGGGAAATATTTAACCCAACTATCTTTAGCTCCAGTTTATTTTTCGTCTGCTCTCTCTGCACAAAAGATCTGACAGTGTTTGCAGGAAATCATGCTCTGCCCAAACCTGAGTTGCCAGAGCAGCGCCTCTGGGTGGGACTGCAACACAGGACAGCTTTGAGCCTTCTCAACCTCTCCAGACTAAGAAATCAGCCCTTGGAATAAAGTGCATTCCATTCCCAACGTCTCACAGAAAATTATAACTATAAAAGAGATTGTTTTAATAGCACCTCATCAGAAAGCTCTAATCAGCTATATAAAATTAAAAGCAACCATTCATTCACAATTTAAAAACTAAGGGGCCAAGATTCCAATACAAAGAGATAGTCAAGCTGTAAACCTTGGAAAATATGATTATGCTATTAAAATAACAATAAAAAATCTGTAACTATTAAATCATAAACAATTCTGCTATAACCACAAATATTAGGAACAGTAAGAGACTGCATTAAGTGAAGAACTAAGACAACAGGTATTATAACCCCTGCTGCTTCTGCAAACATTTTTATTAGCTCAAGAAGCAATGGAATGAGGCCAAAGGGAATGAGTTTCTAGAAGATATTTACCAACCATAACCTAGCAAAGGAACAGGGAATTCTAGTTACCTTGCAAGCTGTTAAAGCATTTTTTTCTCTTTCTCTTTTCTCCCCCAAATGGCCGTTCAGTATGAAAAATAACTCACTGTCAGCAGACACTCTCCATGATCCACCCTGATCAGCAGTCTGCATGGTTTTATTGAGACAAACAGACAATAAGTAACTAAAACTTCTCACGTACATGGAGTTAAAAATGCAGAAACAACATCTTGGCATGTGCGAACAGAAACCAAAGAATAAATCCGGATCCACCCTGTCAAACCAATTAGCAATGAGCAGTCCGTTCTGGACTATTCCTTGATTTCAGTCCCCTCAGGTGGAGTTGAGCAAAATGACTTACAGACTAAAAAAACTTTTTCATTGCTTTAGAGAGTGATTATTGTTATTATAAACACTAATTATTCCTACAATCGTCTAGTATAAACACCATTTCTTGGTTGTATATGATAAACGGAATGGTGATCACCTTTTTTTGATGTTTTGCTTTCCTCTCATGAAGGAGATATAAAAGCTTATTCTGTTCATTTAAACTTTATTAAATAAACATCCTGCAAACAATTTTTAACGGTTTATTTTCTTGTTGAAAAATAAGACTTTCTCAAAACTGAAACATTTTACAGTACAGCATCAAGTGTTACAAAATGTTTAAATCAAAATAATGCAAAATGCAGTTTGTTCCAAGTTTTTCTAATTTTGCTTGATATTTTCTAATTTAAAAAGTCATGCACTGCCCATGATATTATGTTTCCTCATAATAAAATCTTCAATAACTCATATTTTATACCATTCAACAGAGTCTCTTTCCATGACATTTAAACAGTTAAGTCTTTCAGTGAGAACCACGAACTGTCTCCATCATACATCTCTAAAACACTCAGAGCTCTGGGCTTAGTGACGTCCCAACAGATTCCCAAACCCTCACGGTCCAAGGTAGGACTCACGATACTGCTGACTTGCCACTTTTCATTAATTTATTCTGTTCCTTCAACAAGGATTAAAAACAGAGAAAGCTTTACTTAAATCCTTGCTTTGAGGTTGGCAAAGTAACCATGAACCTGGGTTCCCAGCTTCCAGCACCGTGCTGGATCTCACTCATATAGGCTGAGCAGTCCTTCCCCACGTTGCTGCAGGCAGCTGATGTGGATTTGGGTTTCTTCTGAGAGGCCACTGAAACACAAAAGCTTCTGCTTCCATGCACTGGGAAGCAGAAGCTTTTGTGTTTTACACCAGGACCCTGAACAAATACACACCCTTCTATTCTTGCGACCATTTTTGCTGCTCAAGTCTTCTTGACCACCATTAGTCAACACTTTAATATTTTCTTTTTTTCCTTTGTCACCAGCCACCACACCTTTTGAATTTTGTTATTCCCTTTGGCTATTTTTTTGAATGCTTTTTGTTCTTCTCTCTTGATAATAATTTTAAAATTTCATGTCAGATTAAATGGTGGGAGGGTTTGCTTCAAAAGAAGAACAATCAGGAAGTTTTATAGTCTTTTAAAGTCTATTTTTTCCCCTCAAATGAACAGAAAAAATCAATTATTAGCTAGCAGTATACAATAATTTGTGCTTCTGTACTGATCCAGGCTCTCCACAGACAAAGAAATAAAACAATAACCTGCTAAGCTACACACAGTAGAGCAGAGCAGTAATCATTAACTCCAGAAGCACTGAACCTTCCCAGCTGGGCTAAATGGAGAATCTCCATTAGTTGTCACTGGGGAGGTACATGTTCTCTTTGCAGGACAGCAAATTCAAATGCAATAACTACTAAAACATGAGAAGGACTGAAAATGCATGCAGAGAAAGGTACTAAGTCTGCTTTCCCGCTTCCTTCTTACCCATTTTCCCATTAGGGACATTTTCATTAAAGAGTATGTGCTCTGGATAGAAAAAAGGTCCTTTTCACCTTGTGGGAAGATTGCAGAAGAATTTATTTGCTTCAGTTTGCTATCAACACCTTACCAGAGCCCTTCTTCCACTAGCTAGTTTCTCCACAGACCAGCGATTTTCAGTCCCCTATTAACCACGGGAGAGAATGGCCATGAACATTTGTGTCTGCATTTAAGTTCACTGTTCACTGTGTTATATAAGCTCACTAATGTGATCCAGACAGAAATACATAAAAATTTATATCTTGCATAGGAAGAACATCTTTTTATCCCTTTAGAAAACAGTATTGTACTGGAATAAAGGTTTTTCCTTATTAAAACCTTTTACTTAAGAAGATTTTCTACATCATAACCAGCGAAATAATACCAGTGCGCCATAGACAACCAAAACTATTCTTGCTTAGCTGAATCAGTGTGAAAAGTAGACCAGTTAATCCCCAGAGGGAAAGAAGTGTCAGGACACCCAGTGTGTTATGCTGAGGTCTCTGATGGCAGATTCACATCCTGTACAAGTGGGCATAGCCCCTTGCACATCTTCCCACCATGTCTTGCCCCTGCTGCCCCTTCCCTCTTTGCATCCTGACTCTGAGCTCTGCCTTCACCTCTGCTGAGCCAGCCCTGTCCCAGTGTTTCCCTTTGCCCACCCTTCATGCCACCATGCACTGTCCAGCCTGTCCTTCCCTGCCATGAGTTTCCTCCCTGCTTCCTTTTCCATTCCCTATAGTCTCAGATTTCTTCTCTGAGTCCTCACACATTCTCTTCCCCATATGTGAACATGGTGTTTGCATTTTTGGCCCACCAGTGGCTCTACTCCATTTTTTTCACCAGATATCAGTTCATCATAAGTCATAAACACAGAACCAGAACACATTATTCAACAAAGCATACTAGTTCTGGCTGCTTTCCAACATATAAAAATACTAATTTCCAGTAAATTATATACGCTTGTAGGAAAGTTACAACACCCTGTTGGAATCCAACATGGCTTCTCTCTACATCATTTTTTTTCACTGCCTGCAATAAATTACATTATGAGAAAAAATATAGAGCTCTCCAGTATTTTGATATAAATCTTCCTGAAGAAATTTAACACACATCTGACAACATGTATACCAGCTGCATATAGCTACAGAACTGCTTCCACTTCAGGGTAAAAAGAACAAAATTAAAGAGATTAAAACTGTGGACACTTGCTCCTTAGGAATAAGAACGAGAGATTAAAATTACATGAGTAAAGAAACAGATCATGACTTTAAATTATGTGCTTCCAGATTTATTTGTTCTTACTTACTCTGTAAGCAGTATTTTCTACAAGAAATGTGATATTTTGACAGATGCAAATGTTTGTGGGAGGGCTTCCAGAAGTGAGTTGGGTGAAAGCTTTTGCTGATTTTAGTATATGCAGTTTCAGCCTTATGTTTCGCTGACCTTTATTTTTGTCAGCTACTGTTAGTGACGTGCAAACTTGCTTTACCTTTACTTCAATTACATACACCAAATCCATGAAGAGTTGCAAACATTGTCAGAAGTGTAAGCCTTCCAGAACAATTTCAGGTATGGGAGTTAGCTCACATGAGTGCTCTGCTAATAGAAGTCACTGCTTCTGTCTAACTACATGTTTTCTGGTTTGTGTTTGATCGGGAATAAAGGCATGAAATTTGCTAGCAACAGCACTTGTTGTTGACAGTAGTGTCTCTCTGGAAGGTGTTGGCAATTTTACTGTCAGTATTTTCTCACACAGGTATCCCTGTGAAGGACTCTGCAGCACTCTCTGCAATTATGCACACTATATTTTCATTCTTGGAACAATCCTCGATTGTCAGAATCTTACATATCTTTGTTGCAAATTTTACAGTGGCAAACTTTACTAATTTGCTGAACCTCATTGTCTTTAAGGTCCTCTTAGATGCGGCAGTCCATCACAGTTTCCAGGTCTCTTCTTTCCCCAATGACAGTACAAACCTACCCTACAATATTAAAGGTACAGTCATGCCTGCTTAAGCCATAGCATCTATGTCCATAGATTAAAACTCCTTGGGAAAAAAAAGCCAGAGAAATGAATTCTTCACAGCTGCTGGATGACAAGCTGAAAGTGTTGACAAAGAAGATACAACCAGCAATTCTCAGTTTCTGCTTCCTTTAACATGAGAAAATGTGCTACAAGGTCCACAGGCATGGTTTTCCATTCTAGTATTGGGGAGCCATTGAAATTCCTTTCACGTCATTGGGAAAATATGTGTCTGTAGCTAGTCTGTAATGTCCTGTGATTAAATTGTTTGTTCAGCCTCACTCTCCCTCTTCCCTCTGCTTCTATCTTGGAAACTGTTCTCAGCCAGAGTCAGGAGTTCTCAATGCACCATGTGCATGGAGCATTCACTCTTATCCATATGTACGCATATATGCTACCAAAATTAGCCAAGGGGCCTGCTCCCTGGATGGGACTGTGCTGGTTTCCATCACAGCTTCTGCACAGTACTGCATTTTGTCACACAGATACACCCTCAGTGCTGGTGAGTGATTAATGTGATAAAAAGGAGAACATCCTTGTGGGAATTATTTCCTTGAAAACACGAAATCATTCAATAATGCTTTGACAAGGCTCTATCACAAACACTTCCCATCTCTCTCCTCATAGTGTCAGTTGGAAAAGCAAGCCAAAAACATTCTGACAATATTTCCCTGTTCATAAATAGCAGTTCAAGCCTGACCAATTATCCCATATGCACGGGCCAGCTGCAGGTGAAGGTGTAGGTACTGGTCTGGCAGCGTGAGGTGCCATCCCCTGCCTTGCTAATGGGCTGTCTACCACTTCTCCTGTGTGCTAGGTGGCCTCTGAGGCTGGCAGGTACCATGCCAATCCCAGAACCAGGCTGAGAAGCTCAGGCCTGACAGGTGCTCTTCAGTTACCTCAGAGCCAAGCTGTCCCAAGCCCCAGAGCACCCCACCTGGAACCAGGACTCCCAGGTACTTCCAGACACAGGTTTTTCCCTGTCCAGAAAAGAAAGAAGGTGGGATTTCCCACCTCTCATTCAGCCAGCCTTGCAGTCTGGGCTTTTCCTGGGAATTTTCATGTGCCTCCTAGGGGCAGGCTCTGACTAGGAGCAGCCCTAACAGAGTGAAGGCCTGGTAGAAAGAGGAGATGCTGTATGTTCCTGAATTTTTTTATTCCCTTTTCTGAAAAACTGCAATTACTCTGAAATGAAACAGTATCTCAGGTGCTTGAGTATTCTTGCAGAAGAGAAGCTTGTTTCCCTCATTCTCTGTAAAAAGAGAGCATAATAGCAAATTGAGCTCTCACAGGTATATAGGTTGACTGAAAAGTGTTTCAATAAAATTGTTTTCAAGAGAAACACCTGTCCTTTCTTTTCTAAATAAACTTGGTGTTTTCTTTTGCAAAGTCACATACCCAAAACATTTATAGTTTTGCCTCTGGCTTATCAGGTTTTCTGGATCATGTGTTTTATCTGGTTTTGCTCTGCCCAAGCTGGGCAACTTTTTCCATAACTTCCACGCTTTTTCCAAGTTTTAGTACCTGAGGGGCCTGGCAGGTACTCTCCATGCAGGGAGACCTGGCACTGCTGGCATTTATTCACATGCCTCATGAGATCAACATCCACACTCTGACACTACTATGGTGCATAATCACTTTTGATGCCACGGGTGCTGCCATGGCCCATGGAGCTATTGGGTCTGTGAGTCACAGGCAATCACACAAACCCCTGTCCACAAGGGTTCTCTTGGCTCCAGTATCCCCCTCAGACACCTTTGCTTTGTCAGCTTCTCATCAACAAGGTTGACGCCAGATAGAAAATGTTAGGCTCATTTTGGGTTGCTGGCATTTACCAGTGAATGAAAAGGGGAAAGTTATCCTGCCAGTCCAAGTGCTCCAGCCAGGCTGGACATTGCCATGTGCCCTGCCTGGCCCATGGCTAGAGATAGCCGGGAAAGAAGGCTGTTAACAAGGCCATCTGTATCTACCTGGGTGATTTGGTAGACACCAAGATTGCCTAGTGCCCAACCACTTTGGTTATTAAAATGTCTGGTTTTGGCTTCCCTAAAATACGTAAATCTTTACCCCCTTTACAAAGTTATATTTCTTTTCCACTGCAAGCAATCATCTCCTACATTTTATCCTCCAGCCTTATAGCCAACTTACCTTTCTAACCACCTACAAATGCCAGATTGTCCTGTCACCTTTTGTCATAAACAATAATTATTCAGGAAAAACAAATAAAACTTTCTGGGATTTGAGACTTTTTTGCTTCTTTTCTTTCATCTGGCCAAAGTGATAGAATAGCCTATTTCTACGCATCCCTAACAGCATAAGTGAAATATGTAAGAAGCCAGTCTTCCTCCTGGGATGAAATCAAAATATGCAGAGTCTAAAGTGAGGCATTATCTTCAAAGAGGCCACCCATGTTTTCCAGGATAAGCTTTTTACTGTTACAGAGCACTGACAGAAAGCTGACAAGGAATGGTCCTAAAATCTTCAATGTCTACTCAGAATAAAAGTATTTTTAAAGACATTTTCTTAGGAGTGCCCTGGCACTGATGGCTCAGAGAAATATCATTAAAAAATCAGCTGAACCAGTTGTTGTTACAGTAAACATGAATTAAGTTTAACAGCCTTCTGCCCTCCATTTCAGGCCTCAAGTGCTCTCAAAAGGTCAATAAAACATCCCCTTTATTATAGTCTGTCAAATAATGCAGACAATGCAGATGAAAGGTTGTCAAATAAGTAAAGAGAAATGTTGTGCTAAGCAAATAGACAGGAACAAACCAAAGGCACGTGACCACACGTGCTCCTGAGTCTTTGCTTCCCAAGTACTGGGCAAAGCTGCCGTGATTCCTCCTGCCCTGGTGATGGAATTGTCCTCTCAGACTGTTTCCCACAGCTACAAACCACACAGCTGGGCTCCACATCACATTCGCAGGCCAGTGGGAGCACTGCCTAGGCAATGCCTGTGGCTGTCATTTTGGTACTTAAAGGAATCCTTGAGCTATCCGCCAGTGGCTGGGGCAGTATCACAGGACAGCTCCAACTGGAAGGGGCTGGACAGACACCTCTAGTCCAGCCTCCTGCTCAAAATCAAGGTCCCTCTGCAGGACCTTCCTGCCTTTGAGGGAGTCAACAACTGTCCCCAGTTTTGTCTTTTGCAAATTTGCTTAGTATCCCTTCCAGTCCTGCACCCAAGTCATTTATGAAGATGTTAAAGAGCACAGGACTTAATCCATGAAAATGGTAAGTTCTTAGTTTTATAAGTTTAAAGTGTTCTTTCTCTTTGCATGTGAATAAGATTTTGACTTTAGCCCCACTGTCTGTCAGCCTCCTGCCATGCAACACTGTGAAGAACATCTCTCCATCTTCCAAATAACCTCTCTGTAGGTTCTAGATAACAGCTACTAGGTTTCCCATAATGTGTGCCTTCCCCAGGCTGAGCAAACCTTGGACTCTCAACCTCTCCTCACAGGCCAAATATTCCAGCACCTGGCCATCTTGGGTGCCCTTTGTTGAACTCCCAGGTTTGCTTGTATGCCAGGTAGGCCTGGCATTGAAGGGCCCCAGCTGGCCTCAGTATTTAAGATGTGGTCTAAAGAGCGCTGAGCAGAGATGGTGGTCACCTCCCCAGATGTTGTACCTGTGCTCCTGTTGGTGTAGCCCAGGGTGCTGTTGATCCTTGATACTGACAGGGTCATGGGGACTCGTGCAGCTCCTCCCTGCCACATCCTCCCAGACTGTGTCTGCAGAGCCGCCCTTGCACAGTCAACCCGCAGTGTGTAGCATTGTGGTGGGGGTGGCAGGTGCAATCCTAGCTGCTGGGCTTTGCATTTGTCCCTGCTGAAGTGCATGAGGGTTCCACCAGGCCTTTCCAAGTGCTCCTCTTCCCCTCTGCTCCAGGTTATTGATAAACATGCTGGACCGAACAGGTCCCAGGGTACACTCCTGTAGTGCTTCACTTCTGTAGATTCTAGTTCACTCAAACAGGTTTTTACCAAGCTACTTTTCCATAAATTCAGACGGTGTAAAGTCTTAGTTTTGATTAACGAAATACCTTGAGAGACTCCATTGGAAACCTTACTAGGCTTATTCTAAACAACATTCACTGTTCCACTCTCGTCCACAAATCCAACCACTTTGTCTGCTCAAGCAGAGTAAATCTAATAAAAATACAAGCAAAATAACTGATTAAATCCATCCACTTAGGCCTCACAGATACTGCTTTGGGGATTATTAAGTTTGGTGTGTAAGCTACTATTTGATATTACTATTTCACAAAGTCTTGTACTTTTGTTTCAATTTAATAAACCAGAAATTACTTATAGGAAAATTATATTCAAGAAGTTTTTCATCAGACTGATTCTAGCAGGATTTTATTAGGAAGCAGTAGAAAAAAAAAAAAAGAGGTCCTATATAGCAGAGCATGTTGTAAATTCATGAATTTAAATGGTTTTGCAGGAATTAATAGACTTTGTCAACCCAAGGAGTGGTAGAATGATAAATGAGGAAAAAAAAATCAAATAGTCAGCAGCCTTCAGAAAAAAAAATGTAACAATATAATGATTTAAACTGTACATAGGATAATAAGTGTGCAGTTGAAGTCACTGGGGAAATTCTGCCTCTGCTTTATTGACAGTATAGTATTTCCAAACATTCCCTTTCTTGTGAAAAGGCATTTTTCCTGAATTACTGCATGAGTGGCTCCTGGGGTATGAGTAGAAGCCTCTATGATTCAGCAGAAATGTTCAGGCAATATAAGAGTAAATGCAACAGAAAGCTGACTTTCATCCAGCAGGGCTGCTTTGATTTCCCCATAAACTGGAACTGTGTTCAAGTAGAAACTCCCTCTTTCTGCCTCTTCCACTAATATTGTCATCTGAGAGGGTGGGTTATCTGACAACTTAGTCTCAAGAAATGGTACTTTCAGGGTTTTGGTTTATCTAAGTGTGTTTCTTATACCTGGAAACACAACCATTACTTGAAGGAAAATTAGTTCCTCTGTGTAGCGCGAGAGTAGCTATTCTGCACTGTCAGCTGGAGTGAGCTGTACACTGATTTACACCTGCTGAGTCCTTAATTCACCAAAATATTCATAGAATCATGTCCAGAAGCCCCACAGATTTTTAAAAATCTGATATAAACCAATTTCCAAATAGTTACTCTTTCTGCTCCAATTGTCTCTGGGTGTCACCAACACTGTTCCTTTTACCAAAGAAAGAGATATCCACAGGGTAAATTTTTCCCAGGAGTACAGGGCTTTTCTCTGCTCAACTGTGTTGTACCATCTATATGTTGCAAATGATTTCCACTATTTTTTCTTTGCATAACATCACTGGACTCTGGCAAATAAAACCTGTAGAAAAGTAATCAAAGTTCATATGAAGGATGAAATGTGTAATCAAGCTAAAGGACAATGGTTGTACTTCTTTAATTGCATTAGCAGGCAGTAGGACAGAAAATATTACTTTCTGAATTGGCCTGGATGGGAAAACCTCATGGATTTCTACCCCAGAAAACCTTTTGAAGTTCACTGTTTTATAAAGCTATTCTGAATGTACGTTGGAAAACCAGATGAGGTTTTCCACCGTTCCAACCAAAGCTAAGATTGCCCTTCAAACCATTCTATCAAGAATTTGCAAAGCAGAGCTGTGCAAATTCCTTTCTTGATTGGTCCTCTCTCTCTTTGCAGTGGACATTTCAAGCCTCATGCCCATATAGAACTAGGCAAAGCAGGACTTACATTAGGATGATCATGAATTGAAACACATGCATCTGCCAGACATTCCTCGGTACTTTTCTACAGAAAAGTGCAAAGACAGTTTCCATGATTTAAATGACTTGAAGCCAGTATGATGCTGATGATTTTTCAGACTCCAAAGAGATTTAAATTTAATCGTGTGATATGCATAACTGGAGTGACATGATAACACAATTCCAAGAAATCCCTTATATAAAGATTTCTCCAACACAGTTAACACTAGTGGAAAATTTCAGGCAAGACTTCAATGGAAAATACTTAATTTTATCCTAATCCGATGAAAGAATGGACCTGAGGAGTTATATTAGATGCTGACAAAACAATAAACCACTTAATTTACTAGACTGCAAAACACTGGAAATATCCATAATCATTCACTTGACTGAAAAGAAATAGCATATTTGAACCAAAATGCTACTTTCAAAGCCAGTTTTCTCTGGAGTTTTTTAAAAAATATGTTCAGTACAATCTGAAGTTTACAGGGATGGACCCAATCAAACTGTGAATGTTACTAATCAGAACGTTTTTCTTTCTCCCCACAGAACTCAACTGTCCTACACAAACAATTGACCTGTTTGACTTCTTGCCAAGATGTTATCAAGATTCACAGAGATTGGAAAGTTTCCATAGCTAGAAAGAAAATCCAGTTACACTGACAAAAAAAAA
>VZRN01003868.1:78560-101410 GCA_013397935.1 Dasyornis broadbenti
AAAAAAAAAAAAAAATTGTCTTATGATTAATGGTTCTCCTTTGTTTCCATTTTTGACCACAGCCTCTTGTCCTGTCACTGGCCACCACTGAAAGGAAAACCTCTTTTCTTCTGTATTCTCCTCCATCGGGTATCTGTACAGATGGCTAAGACTCCCCTGAGCCTTCTCTTTTCACACTGACCCCTCCCTGCTCTCTCACTGTCTCTTGTACATCAGGTGCTGATATTGACAGTATTTGTGGCCCTTTGCTGAACTTGTTCCAGTGTGGCCGTGTCTTTCTGGCAGTGAGGAGACCAGAACTAGAGCTAGGACTCCAGGTTTCTTTCTCTAGTGCTGAATAGATGCGAAGAATCACCTTCTTTGACTTCTAGTGATGCTTTTTCTGATGCGCAGTCCAGGAGGCTGTCGGTTTTCTTTGTTGCAAAAGCCCATTCCTTGCTTATGTTCAACCTGGTGTCCACCAGGACCTCCAGGCCTCTTCTTCAAAGCTGGTTTTCAGATTTCTGGTTTCAGACTGATATAGGGACTGTATTTTCATTGAATCACAAGATAAGGTTGGCCAGAAAATGGCATTTCAAGAGAATGTGGAAAAAAAGTAAGGAAAAATAATAGAGGAGACAGAAGACAGGGAAGAAGGAAGGATGTAGTCAACACAATCTTATTTGATTCTTCCTCTGAAATACAGAATACAAATTATTGTTCTTCCTGGATGTTCACCCTTTTTGATCTAAATATGCAACTCATACTGTTAATTTCTTACCAGCTTCTGCTTTATTCCTCTATTTGTGGATGTTTTGTGTCCTCAAATCACATCTGCCTGCTACACTTTCATTTTTCACTTACTATTTCCTCTTCCACATTTCCCTGCTAGTTTTATTTTCCCTCTCAAGTTGCAGACTGAGTTCTGTGATTTCTGTGATCAAGTCTAATAGTTTTCCTTCTTGTGCTTTTTTCACTTCATTAATTCTAAGCTATAGTAGCACTGGTCTGTGCCTCCCTGCCCCTTTATGTGGTGCTCTGGCAATGGACATTCCATCTACAATCCAGATTATTTACTAAAATGCTTTTTCTTCTTTCCTTAAAGAATCTAAGACTGGTTTTGGCTAGGAAAAAGTTATGTTAAAAGAATATTATATGTTAGGTTAAAAAAAGCTTATGGTTTAGTGTTTTCTCTTTCTTTCTTTCTTTCTTTCTTTCTTTCTTTCTTTCTTTCTTTCTTTCTTTCTTTCTTTCTTTCTTTCTTTCTTTCTTTCTTTCTTTCTTTCTTTCTTTCTTTCTTTCTTTCTTTCTTTCTTTCTTTCTTTCTTTCTTTCTTTCTTTCTTTCTTTTTCTTCCTTCCTTCCTTCCTCTCTCTCTCTCTCTCTCTCTGTTTCTCTCTTTCTCTCTCTCTTTCTCTTTTCTTTTGGTAGGTAGGTAGGTAGCAATGATTATAAACTTCTCCAAAATATTTGATCCTGTCACAGTCTCCTCCAACTGTACATATCCTTAGGTTCCTTCAGCTCCTCAGTGTGTTATTCTCAGAATTTCCCTGCTCACCATCCAGTTCTGTGGGATGAAGCCAGGGCAGAAGTGTCTAATATAGGTCTATTTCTTTGCTTCAGGCCTAGCTCCAGTGTTCATATGAGCTGTCTCTCCAAACTGTCCAGCGCTGACAAGGAATCAGAGTGTTTTCCCTTCTCTCCATGAAAACCAGGCAGGACCCGGGCACAGAATGTCTTGCAGTCAAACTGTAGATGATCATATCTGCTGGTGAAAATAATAAATCCTGACTATTTCCAACAAATTTTACTACAAAACAACTGAGCTTTGTTCCCCCTTTATTCCTTTATATAATACAAGCATTCTATAAAGCTTAATGTTTCCAACAGTATTGAAACAAAAAAGACAGATTAATGATATTATAGCTTCATTGATGCAAATGCTTATCACCGTAACTGTAAAAATCTCTATGGAAGTGATCAGTTAGAGAACAGTCAGGGAACCAACCCCTCTGAGACACAGGGTGGGAAATTGTCTGAAGTCACACAATAATCCTGTCAGAAGATGAAGATATGCAGACACTAACCTCTTAGAGGTTCTTTCTTAATATAGAAAATAGCAAAATAAACTCAGTCATAGAGACTTGTTGGCTATCACGTCTCATCCATATGAATGTCATACATCTGTGGGAGAGCCAGTTCTGTCAGAGAACAGTCCTGCAAATGCCACTGCATTCAGACTATTACACTTGAAAAATTATCAGTTGAGAGCTTCTTAAATCAAGCACAGATATATACTACTTTTTTCCAAATCTGGTTTCTTCATTTCCCCTATTTTTTTTTTTTTTTTCCTAATGGTCAGACATAGGAAGTATACCTACTGAAAATTTGGGAGATAGAAATACAAGGTTAAATTCAGAATACAATGGGTAAAATGTTTGAAATCTCTCACTTAAGATTATAAATGGCTTTTAGAGAAATTGAAAAAGAATTGAGATAACATTTGATTAATATTGTGCTATCTGTATGATGTTTCTCAGATTCCTATCTAACAAATCAAGCCGATGGACTGGAAATAAGTTCATAATAGAAAATATTATACAGGTTGTGGCTCCTGAAGGCAAAATAACCAGAGATGTTGAAATGTAATCTCCTGCAAAAGGTTGTAGATGGGCCAGGCATAGAAAAGTTTGAAATACATTTACAGTATTTCTTGGCTTATCAGATTTTCTCTTACGAATATAAATTATACAACATCTCAAGCAATAGTGGGAAATCTTAGTCTGAAAAAAAAATGTATTCTGTGATGAATCACCCTTTGCTTTGATGATTTTTGGTAATCAATATTGGTTATGTAAAAATTAGGCTTTGAGAAATAGGATAAGGAGAATAATAATTATGCCTTATATTATAATTCCAAAATCCGTGTAAAACTTAGAAATCATAAAATACTGCCAGTAACTCCTACACCTATCACTAGTGATTATTGTTATCAGTACCTCTCTAAATCCTTACAGCATTATTTGTACTATGGCACTTCATCTCTTAGCCTTTGAACAGTCCAGGAGAAATGATTTAATGCACACAGGCACACACACGCATATTTGAAAAATCTGCAGGCAACCCTGAGAAATCACGAGGAAATCCTGACCTGCTCCTTGGACAGAGTCCAGCAGAGTTCTCGCGTGGTCTGAGCTGCTTTCATGTGGCAACAGCAATCTGCACCTCACCTTTCCTTGAGAAACAAGCAAACATAACCCATTTATGCCCTCTCAGTTGTCTCTTCCATGCACTACACTCAGTGCTGCATGCCTTGAGCACGGCACTGTGCAGGTCGGAATGGACCATGTTGCCCTGGTCATTCATACCAAAACCATCAGCACTGTGGGGTCCCAATTCCAGTCAGTGGGGTCTGACTCTAAAACACCTCTTTTTTTTTTTTGTCAAAGCTAAAGAATTTTAGAAAAGTTTATTATTTACTGAGCTCCTTCTTGCCTCTCAGAACTCTGAAGCTAAAATAATTTATAACATTGACATTTCACCATCCATAATTTTCCAGCCAATTTCCATTTGCCCTTTGCATTACATTTATGAATAGTTGTTGGATTAAGTTTGATTCTTGCCTACTTCACTAACTGCGTGAGCAAAACTGTGTTGAGCTGTAATTTGACTCACTGTTAATTGCTGACATATGGCATATTGAATAAGGAGGGGAGGGAAAAGCACTCCTGGGGGGTAAGTGATTAGCAGTCTAAACATGAGCATTACTGACATTCCATGACTTTACATTTTCTGACTGTTGCTTCTAAAATCCTGGACTTCAGAATGTGCAGATTCTCTGTTTATTTCAAAAGGAGGATGCGGGAGACACTATGGTGAATTATTTTATGAGAGAAGTCAAAAAACTCATAAATCCTGCAAGTAAAGCAATCTGCCAGAGATGATCATGCATATTTAAAACTATTTACAAATGGGGCAAAGCACAAGCAGCTGCATCCAGTACTTTAAAGCTCTCAGATGGAGAACAGATCATTTACAAATGCCAACGAGCATTGCCTGGGAAACATGCTGTGTATACACAGTGGACACCTGGAGGAGAAACTCCTCATTTACCACTCACACATTCTCTAATGAGAAGATTATTTGGAAATGAGAAAATAGTATATCACCTACACACTCATAATCAAATAGGTTCTGTTTGAAACATCCACCCCCTTCTAGTCACATCAAGAGTGCAATAATGTGAAAAGACGAAGAGCAATCCTTCTCTTAATCAAGAGAGTCAGTAGCTGGAATATTTTAAGAAATTACTATTTGCTCAGACATTGCTTATACTTTTGGTGATACAGTTTAAACAGTAAAAAAATAGCAGAAGCCTTGCAAAGTACTGCTGTATCTTGAGCAATTCAGTCTTTACGAGATGGGCTCTATCCATTCAGGAAGGATCAGACATACTCGTTATCAGGCAGATTCCTGTAACATGAAGCTGGTCCTGCCCTGGGATATCACAACTCCTTACTGTCCTTTACTTTCCATAGTCGGAGAGAAAAATCATCTGAGAATGTAGGAGAAGAAAAAGTGCATGGGTGTGAAGGCTGGACCTTCAGATCTACAATTAGGCTCTACTAAATTCCATTAGCTTTAGTTCAAAAATGGTGATAAGAGGAAGCCGGGTGCTTACCCAAAATGAAAAAGCCAGTTCTGCAGGTGCAAGAGGAAACAGGCAGAGCTCCTTGTCCAAAAGAGACCTTAAAGTGTCAGGGAAGAGAGGTATTGATATTTTGTTCATCTGCACATATAAATGAAATTAAAAATAAGAAAAGGCAAAATAGGGACAAACAGAGAAATATATCAAATTAATACAAGGCAATCATGAAATGCTTCTTACACTTATAAAGTGACAGGTTTTTGTCTTACATGAACACAGACAGCCTTGTGGGAACTTCTCAGGTTCTCCTAGAATGGGATTTTTAAAACTGGGAAGAAAAAATATGTTGCCAGAGTTGTCCCTGTATAGCAGTTCTTTCAAAAAAGAATTGGCAAAAGAACCTGGCCCTGCTAAAGTCTATTTCTTGGTGAGCTGCAGTGCCATCACCTGAAGACAGGGACAGCCACCAGGGTTATCTAAATGCAGGAGACCTGCAGTCACTTGGCTGAAATCAGACCTTGAAGGAAGAGTCCATTCTAGATCAGATTTTGGAGGATGAATTCACCCTTAGCCCAAGTAATAAATCTGTGCCTATAAATTATTAAAGAGAACAACAGAGCTTATAAGGGAAATGCAAAAACATACATATATTTATGAGTGCAATTCCTCAAAATTTCAGAGAAAAAATCACTTTTCTCTGGAAGATTAAATATATGTTTGGAATTATTCTCATTTCCTGGACTAAAAAATATTTCTAGCCAAAGCATTCCTCATGTTTACTGTTTTCTTATGAATAATTTCAAAGACTCCAAACACAAATTTATAATACCATGGTCTCACAAATATTGTCCTTTTTTTTTTTTTTTTTTTTTTAATCTCACTTGCATGAAAGAATCTGCATGGGATTGCAAATTTTTAGGGTTTATTGCACCCTGTCCCAAGCTACAACATAACATGGGGGTTGGGTTGTCAAAACAGCAGCAGTCACCTGCAGACCTTGCAGGCATAGGTTGTGTCCTGGTGCTGCTCAAGAGAGGTGTCACCAGTGAAGGCACAAAGAGCTGGAGCAAGTGGAAAAGCCCCCAGCGCATGTGAGCCAGCTGAGCTCATTTTGGGGAAGACATCTAGCAAGCCGTAATCTTGGAATATGGAGATAAACTTTAAATTTTGCAAGGTGTGGATCCCCTTGAGTATGTTATTCAATTAAGAGGATTCAGCATACATAAACCAGAATATAACCCTATTTCTGACTGGAATTCAACTGGAAAAACTAAACCCACTCCTATCCATTTTACACAGCCTCAATATTTATTTGCCCTTTCAGCTGAAAAGCTACATCCAACATATAATGATATGATTATCCTGTCCTGAGCCTTCAGATGCAAAACATGAGTTTCTGCTCAGTGGCTTTCCTACATACACACACACGGGAGAAAAGGGAATGTCTGCATCTAACCCATTGTAGAGCTGAACCTGCCTCTTTCAACCAAGAGAATTTAGAATAAAATAGAAAGCAATTTTGGGGAAGGGGGATAAAGCAAAACAGTCAAGTAAGTGTCCCAGATCTATTAAATAAGCAACTGAAAGGAAACAAGTTAACTGAAAGGAGATAAAGGCAGTGGTAACTCTGACAGCTCTGTGCCAGCTACAGTCAAACTAAAACATCATTCCCAGTCTTCTTAGATTGCAATAAAGGACTCAGACGCTGGGCTTTGAAAGATATCTCTTCAGCAGCAGGATCTGACTCACTGTCAGTCTTGTTGAACAGTTTAGCCGGCAACCTTGAAGCTGCCTCTGTGCAGCAGCACACAGCTGAGGGCAGGCTTATTTCCCTATACACCAATTCCTTGGACAATGATTGCTCTTTCTGAGGAAGCTAAAGTATCAACATAATTTCCAGTGTAGGCTTTTTTTTTCAAAGAGTAAATGCTATTCTTTTGTTAAAGTATTTTTTTTGCAAAACTAGACATGATTTTTCTCCAGTCTCCTCACATGTGACATGTCGAGTTGCACACACAGTCAGTGACATAACATGTACAACAGTCTTGAACATGAAATAAATACTGCAAAGTATTGTTCCTCAACATTATTTTGGTAACAACCAAAAAATGATGCAAGTAATATTTGTGTCAGCTGCAAATCGCACGGAGAGCAACTTCAAGCAAATCCATTACATTTTTACTTACTGCAAACAGGGAAGAACATGTATTATATCATGACAGGTGTCCCCAAATGGCATTGTAAATCTAATTTACTTGGTTTTCTAACATCAAAGTGAATATTTAGTTTTATGAAGACAAAGTGTGCAGCTGATTTGACTTTACTAGAGGTATGAGTTGGCAAAGAGAAAAACATATAATCAGCAAAAAACATTGCAGTCTTTTCTGTTCTTTGACTATGATCAGAATGGGAATTATTCCTTACATTAAAAAATCCAAATAGCAACTCCTTTACATTTCTGTTTACATAATGTAAGCAGAACACAAATATAAAGAAAGTAAACTCCATTTTGAATATATCGGTGCTCTTTTTCATGTCTACTATGCTGCAAAGCCGCAGACTGACAGACTCTAAATATCATGTAGGATTAATTGCACAGTGTTATAGCTGGCTAAAAGTTAATTACCTAGTCTAAGCTGGGCAGTCAGTCCAGTTATCTCTGCTCCCCACAGAGCTATCAGTGAAAGACAGGTACATATCTGAGTGCTGTTCATCTGTCTCTCCAATGCTTAATCTGGAATGGAGTGTCTCCTTCTCAGAGGTGACTGTAGAGGAAGCCTATGGAACTTAGAACAGATACCTACATTTTATTTAGGCAGTCCTACTCAGATGAGAAGGCCACCAGCTTCCCTCCCACGTGGTGAGCTGACTGGGATGCCGATATTAGAGTTATCAGATACAAGAGTCTCATTTAGTGAACAGACCATGTAGAAGGAAAGAAAGCTCATCTCTCCACGTGGTCAGATATTTCCCACTGCAAAATCCTGTCCCAGCTGCCTGTCATCTTATGAAGTGGGAAGTGTTTGGAGTGGCCAATGCTAGGCTGCCTCAGGCTGATTGGTAAGTTGGTTTTGAAAACCGTAAGCAACTGCACTGCCTATTTCCAAAAGCAAAAAAAGTCTGCATGCAGTTGGGATAGAAAGGCACTCAGACATGGGTTTGGGCAGGTATCAAACCATTTTTTTAAAAAAACCTGTAAGTTAATCAGTACTACTTAGTGTACTCTTTCTTGCTGCACACCTTCCAAAAGGTTCAGCCAGTCACAGTCCCTAGGCAGCCTCTCCTAACAGCCCAGTGAGCTGGGCTGCCACAGGAATCCTCAGATTGAAATCCTCAGCCCAAGCAGAGGCTTCGTAGTCCTGGGCACTGGTTGCTAACAACCATGTAGGAGCAGACTGCAAGTCTTATCATGTGCCCTAAGTTTTTTGTTTGTTTAATTTCCATTGTCCTGAGTTTTTTGTTTGTTTAATTTCCTTTGCAGTTTGGGCTCAGGGTGGTTATCATCCTGTGAAATCCTTGCTTGATCAAATTTTAGAGGGAAACTTCTATGTAACTGAATTGTACTTTTACATTGCTCAATTTCTAAAGCAATGTGATCACCACCTGAAATAAGAGGGCATTCAACAACGATTTTATAATGACATTCCTTGAATAAATAGGTTTAGAATAAAATAAAAAGTCAAGAAAGGATTCTGGAACAAAAGCCAAAGGTGAAGCAGCATCCTCCAACAAATAAACATGAAAAAGGGGTTTTAAGACCATGGCCAAAAGATACACTGTGAAAAACAAACAAAGGAAAAAAAAAAAGGCAAACAGACATAGAGAATAAGGATGAGAAAAAATATCCTTATGGCTTTGCCCTTGTCCAGCAAGAATCTTCTCCTGGACAGACACACCAGGCTACAATCCATGCATTAAGGCAATTTTTCCTCCACCAGATAAAAAGCAGCAAGAGAATTAATAATTACTCCTGGTCTTGAACAAGAAACAACAGGAGTTGTGGGAAATACCTCTAAGTAGAGAAGTACTTCTGCCAACTTCAAAAAATCAACAATAAAAACATAACCATGAAGTCTAAACTGTAGTACAATCCCAGGTAATTAACAACCTGGATAACCCAAGTCAAACCAGTAACCAGAAGATATTTCTGCAAAAGGATAAAATTAAAATGGATCAGTTGGATAAAGAAATATAGATTTTGAAAATGCCCATCTGCTTCAGAGAAAATAGGTTATTCTGTAGCAGATTTCCGGGACAGAGAATGTATTCAATGGCTTCAAGAACCTTCACTAGGAAAGACCATAAAATCTTGCTGCTTTGACAGGAAAACCTGCAAAGTGGTTGGGAGCTGTCCAGACTGTCACAGCATGGGAGACTTGCTATATATTATGCAGCATCTGTGGAAGACTTTAATTTTAAATAGGTAACCCCTAAATATAAAAAGAAAAGCAAGGGCCTATGCAACTGAATTTTCACTGAGCACAGTAATGAACATAGTACACTTCTGGACCTCTAGCTACTCCTTAATTTGTTGAAACAGTCACTGTAAATTATTTTGTAAAAAACAATATTTTTTTTTAATGTTGTATTTTTTCTTAGTACTTATGAGAAGATTTTACTTTTAAAAGCCATCCCAAAGTAAATGCTGACCTGTTTGTATTTTCAAAAGAACACTGATTTTAATTCATGCTGTGCACTCACCTTTTCCACAAAAATATTTCTTCCCTGGTCAAAGTGCCTGCATCACTGTTCACCTGACACATGCTCTGCACCTCACCTGGAATTGTTGAAAGGAAGCATTTAGCTAGGAACTGAACAAAGCTACAAGTCAGCTTGGAGAGTGTTGAGATGTTCTTAAAACACCAATAATTAAAACAGCTAATGAGGAATTTTTCCATCAGTCCTTCTGAATCTCCAGTTTCAAGCTCTTTTCCCAGTCAGAAGAAATAACAATGTTGTGATGCTGGAAACTAAATCCAAGACTGGCATGTTATCACTTGGCTCCAGAACCTTTTAGAAGAGCTGAATATGAGCAAACTCGACAAAATCATGAGAGTTTGCAACATTGGCAATGAACCTGCAAACCCTTGAACGTGGGGCTAGTCTTTGATAGCTGGGAAAGTGAGATGTCTCAAGCCTCTCTCAGTAAGAAAGAAATTATCAGCCTTGTGCTTTTCAGAGACACGTTGGTTGCTGAGGAGCCTTGCAGAGAGTCCATTATGCTTTGGGTTGAACTGGACTGAAGTAGTTTTCCTAGCTGCCTCATCAGGGAACGAACAACAAGCAATTGAGGTTGTTTGTCCTGTCTTCTTACATCCTCTTCGTGCCCTCAAACCCCACCCAACTTTAGAGGGACAACTCAAGAGAAATTCTTCTTGTTTCCAGGTTCAAATATTTTTTCAACTTACAACCATTTGTCTCAAGGTAAACTATGTATGTTGAGAATATGAGGTGAGTGTGAGGAAGAGAAAAGGGTTTGAATAGTATCCTCCCTATTTCAAAGCTGTGGCTTTGGTCATGAAATGAGACTGGGAGATGTGAGCTACATCCAGAGCTGCAGAATTAACTTCTTTTGTTTCTTTATTTTCCTACCTGCTCAATGACTCCACAGTGCAGAATTAACAGGCAACCTGTTAGCTAGATAGTGCAGAAGCTTGTGTGTCTTTATTCACGTAGCAAATAGGTGTCAAACAATTCTAGTAGCTGGTGCAGAAGTTTGTTGCCATGCTGGAGCCATCCCACTACTTTGTTCGTTTGCTTTTCTAGCTGGCAGGAACAGAAAAAATTGGTAGGTGATGCACTTTCTATCCAGACAAGGATGATTATGGTCATCCATCATTGCTCTGTCAGACCAGCTCCTACCACATCTTCTGCTGTGCCAGCTACACAGAAAAATTATCTGACTGCTTTGTTGCAAGCAATAGATGCTGTGAAAGAAAGATGCCAGGTGGCAAAATGGTTTAATGCACAATGGCCATTAATGGAGGCAAGCCGACACTATAGCATTAGTAACAGGAGTGGCATCATGTGAACTCAGCAAAAGTGGAAGAACAAATCATACTCCCCACTGACACTGCAATATGGGGAAGCATTTAAAAATGAAAATAAAATATCCCAGACCTCAAAGAACTGAGAGAAAAATATCATTTGCCATTCCTTCCAAAATAAATCTGATTCCTTATTGATAAAAGAACCATATTCTTTTTCTAGTTAGAGGTACATCTTTATTTTCTGTTCAGTTCAAAGCAGTAGAATGTTTCCACAGTATCCAACAGAAAATTTTATATCAAAAATCTCTCATCTTTACTGCAGGAAGAATCATCAGGCACTGGACATAGAAGTTACCTTCTCTTTGGAAAGGAGGGTTATTTTCTGCTACATCTGCCAATTATGTGTCCTCCAGATTAACACAAACACTGGCAATGAAATAGAAATAGCAGCACCTTTGTCTATAGATCACAAAATCACAGAATAAGCTGTGTTGGAAGGGACCCACAAGAATCATCGAGTCCAACTCCCAGCCCTGCACAGCACCATCCCCAGGAGTCACACCATATGCCTGAAAGCGTTGTCCAAATGCTTCTTGAAGTCTGTCAGGCTTGGTGCTGTGACCACTTTCCTGGGGAGTCTGATGTATGTACCTTCACACAATATTCAATGAATCACAAATAAAAGTTTTCTGCTCTTGGCCTCTTCAGGCAGTGACACTTGAGCTGAAAAGTCAGTTAACTGACCAAGAAATTTTGTTTCTAAAACACAGCCTGCCAAAACATCTGTGGTTCTGCAGTGGTAGGCAGAGCAGGCGGTTCTAATTGCACTGCTTGTTTTATATCAGCTCCTCATCCACACCTACCTGCAGGTTAGGGTCCTAGTCTATGTGCCATTACAGCAGCTATACTGGGCCAGCGTTACAAAACATCAAGGCTTCTAGAATTTTTCCTTTTAATTAGACTAAACTTCTGTGTCCTACTTTACTTCCTTTTCATGGCTATTAATGGAGTCTAGCTGACACTGGCTCAGTAAAAAGCTTGTCTAGTCCAAGTTGATCACCTTGACTCTTAATGACTGGACACAGACTCACCCTAGCCCACCACACTGGTCCTAGACACCCAAGGGAGGCTGGGATAAACTGGCTTTCTAAGCCCTCTTGCTCTTGGCCTAAACTCCTCTACTGTTGACCAGAGAAAAAGCATAGAACTAGCTTAGATTGCAATATAGATTTTAATTTGTTAAAAGAGGCATGATACACTCTACCTGCTGTTTGCAACCTGCTTCAATCTGTTTTCAGTAAAGACTTTAAAACTGAGAAGAATGTTGAGGGAAGGGGTAGGAACAGAACTAGAAAGGAAACAAAAAACGTTGCTGGTAAAGACTAAGTCTTGAGTCTGCTGGGGGACCGGCTTAAAGGAAAAAGAAAAACCCAACCTTCTCTACTTCTACCCCTTCCAGTCTTCAATTATTCATGAACAGTCTTGAGTTAACTTATTAAAAACATGTCTATTGAGGAGGGCAACATATGGCAACATAATTAACTATGCCCGGAGTTCACCAGAGGTGGTATGTGGAGTAAGAACAACTTGGTAAAGGATAGCCTCTGCTATATTATTTTTCATCTCAGTTACTCTGAACTGGCAAAATATTTATAGATACAGCCTTGTTTCTGTTTCAGTGAATCTGCACCAACTGTGTCAGCTGAGGATCTGACCCATGCTGAGTTATTTTCCTTAGGCTGTAAGGAAGACAAACTTACCATAATCACCTAATGTGCAGCACTTTGTTATTTTGCATCAGACCTCTTTAGCCTTCTCTTTCATTTGCATTTCACACAAGAAAAAGGGTATGTTTGATGTTCTCTGGTGCAACATTAGAAACTTTGAGGAAACCACATCAAAAAGAAATAATACAGAGTTTCTTTACTTCCAGAAAAACATAGGACATACCTATACATCCTTGTGCATAGGTATGCCACTTCTTCTGCACTGCTTAATATGTCATGGCTGAAGAATCAACTAGTACTAGAAAAACATGAATATAATAGTCACAGACTGTCAACAGTGATTTCCTACTTGAGTCCACCTCTCACTTGCCAGCACAATCAATCCCACCATCCATACACCTGCATAGATTACCTGAAGTCAGAATTTTCAAGAATCTGCTCTAAGTCTAGAATCCCTTGACAGCAAAGGGACAGCGACACATGCAGTACTATCTAAAATGAGTGGAAATTAAGTCGCACAGGTGCCTTTGCAATCGCCTTTAGAGTGCAGAGGGAACACATTAGCAGACAGCAGGCTTTGAGGCAAATGATGGTAGGATGAGGGACTCCAAGCATGGGGACCTTACAGACAAGCATGTCTCAGCAATATGGCAGGTGAGGATCAGTAATTTAATTTTGACATCTCTGCTGCTACACGCAAATCCCACAGCTTTTCCTTGTATACCCTGCTGCATTGCTGGCAGGTGAGATGCAGCATTCTCCTGGACTGCTGCATCTGCAAGCAACAAAAGCCTTCAAATCTCGTCTGAGTATTTGAGAGCTAGCTATCATTTTATAATCATTTTCTCTTACCCTGACACAAACTGTGCCATCCTTTTTCAACTCTATTTGCACATTTCTTTCTTGTTTTCCTTGTGATCTTTCTGTGATGTTCTAACAGAACTGTATCTGCCTATCATATCAGTGAAATTCAACAGACTAAATATTCTGCATAAAATACAGTTGTTGTAATAAAGATAAATGATTTATTTAAGATAAAATTATATTGTATATATTAATAAAAATAATACTGTACTATATAAAATGAGCTTCAAACACTTACATAACATGCAAATGTATTTCATATACAAGTTAAACTATTGGAACAAAATAAATTTCTCAGACCCTGCCCTTTTTAGAAGGCGAAAGGAAGTTTTATTTCAAGCAGCCAGAGTTCACCATTTCAGTAGAGGACAAAATGTTTTTAAAAAGTTAATATAAGGAACAACAGCTTTTCTGCTGCTTATGAACCTAAAAACTAGATGGCAGCAAGAGAGAGAAAGAGACTTTTGAAAAATAAGTTTGATGATTTTGGCATCATCCTTCAAATTGCTGTTCTCATAACAAAGACTAAAACTATAACTCAGGGATGTTACGGAGTGGAATGAGAAAGAACTATTACCCACTCAATAAATCAAAGACAAGTCTCTTGAGTTCTCTACTGGCTCTGCTAAAACATTTATTTTAGTCATCTACGACTCTTTGCTTAAAAACTCCATGTTAAGAAGGCTGGTGCATTTTGAGAGGTTGAGATAAGAATATAAATTTGGCTGGTAGAATGAACAGTAATGATATTGAAAGTTTCTCTAGGGCATGAAGTTTGGTATCATGCAAATGCTTTGACCAAGAGGTTAGTGGAACACAAAACAAAGAGGCCAGACATGAATTTATTAAAGTCTGATTAATTAGTCTCAAAATACAGTTGTGAATTATTATCGAGCATTAAGACTGTAAGAAATAATTTGTTATTTTCTTCTATTTACATGAAAGACATTCATAGCTTCACAGGATTCTATATGCTGAAAAGGTCCACCGTAGATCAGCTGCTCCAATCTTCTATTTAAAGACTAGTAGATGGATGGATGGATGGATGGATGGATGGATGGATGGATGGATGGATGGATGGATGGATGGATGGATGGATGGATGGATGGATGGATGGATGGATGGATGGATGGATGGATGGATGGATGGATGGATGGATGGATGGATGGATGGATGGATGGATGGATGGATGGATGGATGGATGGATGGATGGATGGATGGATGGATGGATGGATGGATGGATGGATGGATGGATGGATGGATGGATGGATGGATGGATGGATGGATGGATGGATGGATGGATGGATGGATGGATGGATGGATGGATGGATGGATGGATGGATGGATGGATGGATGGATGGATGGATGGATGGATGGATGGATGGATGGATGGATGGATGGATGGATGGATGGATGGATGGATGGATGGATGGATGGATGGATGGATGGATGGATGGATGGATGGATGGATGGATGGATGGATGGATGGATGGATGGATGGATGGATGGATGGATGGATGGATGGATGGATGGATGGATGGATGGATGGATGGATGGATGGATGGATGGATGGATGGATGGATGGATGGATGGATGGATGGATGGATGGATGGATGGATGGATGGATGGATGGATGGATGGATGTTCAGTGGAGTTTTACAGTGGAGTGGCTGATACACCTGAGGTCTGTGCTTCCATTCAGCAGGACCTTGATAGGCCGGAGAGTAGGGAAGTACAGGGTCCTGCACTTGGGGAGGAATAACCCCAAGTACCAGAATAGGTTGGAGGCTGACCCGCTGGAGAGCAGCTCTGCTGATAATGATTTGACAGTACTGGTGGGTGACAAGTTGTCCATAAGCCAGTAGTGTGTCTTTGTGGTCAGGAGGGCCAATGGCATCCTGGGGTGCATCTGGAAGAGTGTGGTCAGCAGGTCGAGGTAGGTGAGACCACATCTGGAGTGCTTTTTCCGGTTCTGGACTCTGCAGTGCAAGGAAGACAAGGAACTATTGAAGAAGGTCCAGTGGAGGCCACAAAGATGATGAGAGATCTGGATACTCTCGCTTATGAGGAGAGACTCCTTATGAAGAGCTGGGCCTATTTAGTCTGGAGAAGACTTAAAGAGGATCTCATCAATGCACAAAAATCTCAAAGGCAGGTGTCAAGATGATGGTGCCAGGCTCTTTTCAGTGGTGCCCAGCAACAGGACAAGGAGCAATGGCCATAAACCAAAACACAAGAAGCTCCATCTCAACATGAGGAAGAACTTTACACTGAGGGGGACAGAGCACTGGCACAGGCTGCCCCGGGAGGTCATAGACTCTCCCTCTCTGGAGACATTCAAAACCCACCTGGACACACTCCTGTGTAACCTGCTCCAGGTGATCCTACCTTGTAAGGGAAGTTGGACTGGATGATCTCCAGAGGACCCTTACAATCCTAAAAATTCTGTGATTCTGTGATTTTTTTCCCCAATAAATAAAATTACATGCTAGTATATAAGAAAACATTTCACTATATAAAAGATTCAGCAGAGGATTGTAGCCAGGTCTTTCAGACTTATCATCTATTATTCTAACGGTTAAGAAACAAGGCTTTCATTAATTTTTAAGTCTTCAAACTAATCAGGTATCAAAAACTATTTCTGCAGATTATTTGGAATTAGTTCTTTTATTCCCCAAAGAATTTTGAAATTTCATAACACACAGGAAAAATCGAAAACAAACAAATGTCTGTGAATAATTTGATTAATTAACAAAAGGCAGGAATCTAGACAGTATCTGAAGTTGATATGGAGGCAGCAGCCAAACCTGAGCTGTAAGTGTTCAAAGTGTAAAATTAGCCAGAAAGGCTGACCATCACCTCACAAGTGTAGACATCAGAATATTGATTATTACAAACTCTGTATTTGCTACCAAGATATCAAGTGCTCTGCTGACTTATGGTGTCAGGGAAAGTTCAATGATGACATAAACCTGGTCTATAACACTGACATGAAGAACAATTTGAATTTTTTTTTTTAATCTAACATACAGAACCAGAAAAAACAGAGTGGCTGGAGACTAGGGGAAACTAGATTTGCATTGGCAATGATGTATAAATTTGAAAGTAATTATAAGGGGCGATATAGCATGATTTACAGTGGGTTTGCTATATTAAATCACATTCTAAGCACTAGACTTTTGTTAAAACAGGAATTTCTCCAGTGACATTCTATTATGTAAAGGACTCAGCTAGAGGATTGTAGCCAGCTCTTTTTAATTTGTAATATATTACTTCAGTGTTTAAGAAATTGAGTTATTAATTTTTAAATCAACTAGCTAAGAAATTATTAGAACTTATTTCTGTACATGACTTGGAATCAGTTCTTTCATTCCACAAGGAATTCTGAAATTTCATATTGGTTCAGTAAAAAACCTGAAGACAAATAAACATCTCAGAAGAATTTAATTAATTAACAAAACTTTTCATTTCAATATTGTCAAAGTATCGCAGATTTCAGCATTCTGGCTTAATTCAGTTAAACTCTTGTATTAAAATATTAAAGAGACTATATTATCTTTACTAAGTAAGTAAAATCAAATTGATATAAATATTTCAACACTGTAAAAGAGAAACATCAAACATTCCCATGCTCCCATGACAGAAAGTTCCATGAAACATTGGATTTCAAAAGAACTATTGTTCTGGAGAAAGCTGTTCTTCATCAATCCTGTCTGATGCAGTTAACAGTTTATTAAATTCTTGCCAAATTAATAATTTACAAATCTAACCATTGTTACTGCAGTAAGAGACACCAAGTCTAAGAAGAAATTACAACATCAGCAGGACAACAGAAAAATAATAGACTGACCCACGACTAAAGTGAACAGAATACTTCTAGTCTCCCTTAGTAATTTTCCCAATTTCTTCATTTTTTTATTTTTCCATATTCTAATATTTTTCTTTAATCTGTAATTTTGTCCTCTTTGTCATTTCTCTATTGTCTGATTATGCAATAAGTCCTAATATATCCTATATATTTGTCTTGCCTTCTTGTCTTCCACAAACTCCATTCCCATTCCTCCTTTTTCCAAATATTGCTAGTCTCCTGCCATCCCCCAACATTCCCCATTGTCATTCCAGCATTTTAGTTAGATTTCTTCTTTTCCTACGGTCATCCCACAGGTGAAGATGGCATTCCATAGGTTTTCCCTTCTCCCTCCGTGCCAGCTGGTGTCTCTTTTGCTTCCCATTTTCTAGAAGAACCATCCTGACTCTCCTGCTGGGCAGCAGCACCCCAGCAAAAGAAGATGCCTGTAGCACTGCTAGTCAGTGACCGGGATAAATACAGTGCTCCTGCAGCACAACAGCCTGAGCTGGTCTGGTGCACATTTACAAGCTGACAGCACAGAGCAGAGACAAATGGCCTGTTTTCAGGGACGTTAGACAACAGTTTTATTGGAGGGTTTTTGTTAGTTTGGGGTTTTTTATGTGGTGTTGAAAGTGAGCACTGTTCTTGCTGTGTAATTAGCACCTATAGCACCCCCCATAAGACCTTGCAGAGCAGTATGAGAGGGCAGCATCAGCTGAGAATATACCAGAATGCTGTGAGGAGGACAGTAAGGGAATCAGAAATTATTCTAGAAGACACAGTGTATAGGTATAAGCAGAAAGGAAGCCTCTGCCATTGTCTCAGAAGTACCTAAGGAATGAGAGGCTCAGCAAGGCTTGAGATTGGAAGGTGCAGAGAGTTCTTGGACAGCACAGGAAAGACCTGGCTCTTGTCTTTTGGAGGAGGATGCTACAATCGAGGTCACACTGCACTGCGGTATTTTGGTGGAGGCCAACCTGTGCCACAGGAGACACAAATAGATGGAGGGAGCTGCAGCACAAGTTCTAGTATTGGGAGCAAAACTTGAGCTGTGGGATATGAGTGTTTCTGAGGTTGTTTGTAGCTACTAAGTGACAAGCAGAGTCTTAAGGTTGGGTGGTAGTTTGCCTTAGAGGCAGAATGTTTGAAAGGGACTGATATTAACCTTCAGAAGAGCACAACCAAAGCCCAAACAGCTTCTTACTGATGGTCTGACATTAACCGGTAGAGACCCATAAGCAGGTGATAGGTATCACTAAAAAGAACAAAAAGAAGCTGAACCATTGTCCTGCTGCTCCTCCCTCAAAGGTGGGGAAGCAGGGCCAGTGTAGGAGCAATTGCAGTTGCATCACTGTTAAAGCAAGCCAAAGATCAGGCAGCAGGTCAAACCAGAGCACACTCTTTGACTGCTTTACACTGCTCTTTGGCACACACTAAAAAAAGATATAATATTTATTTATGTCTAGGGAGTCTGGATTTTAATCTGAAGCTTGGATAAGGCTTTTTGTTAATAAAGCAGAGGAATAAGGTGAAATAAACTATAAATAATGCCTTGGGCTTTCCTCCCCTCTAATTAATTTCCTGAGCTTGCTCCTAGGAATGGGCACTCCATGGTTCCCAAAGACCTTACCAGAAAAAAAGAGAATAGATGAATGTTAAAACCAGAAGTTAAGACAAGGGTTTCATGATATGAACTCAGGCCATTGTCGTGGGTTGACTCTGGTCAGATGCCAGACACCCACAAAAGCCTCTCACTCGCTGCCCTCCACAAAGTGAACAAAGGAAAGAAAATTTAATGAAGGGGTCATGGGTTGAGATAAGGGCCAGGAGAGGTTGCTCACCAAATACCATCAAGGGCAAAACAGGCTCAACTTAGAGATATCAAGTGAATTTATTGCTAACAAAATCAGAGCAGGATAATGAGAAGTAAAATAAGCCCTTAAAAACACCTTCCCACCACCCCTCCCTCCTTCCAGCTCTGCCTCCCACCCCAGTAGCACAAGGAGACATGGAATGGGGGTTGTGGTCAGTTCACCACCCGAAGCTTCTCCTGCTGCACCATGAGGTCCCTCCCATGGGAGACAGTTCTCCATGAACTTCTCCAGTGTGAGTCCATCCCATGGGCAACAGTTCCGTGCGAACTGCTGCAACATGAGTCCATCCCATGGGCACCAGTCCTCCCAAAACTGCTGCAGCATGGGTCACTCTTCCACAGGGTGCAGTCCTCCAAGGATAGGCTGCTCCAACCTGGGAACCCCAGCGTGTGGCTCCTCCACGGCCTGCAGGTGGGTTTCTGCATCTCCATGCACTTCCACAGGCTGGGCTGCTGGGGGACAACCTGCTTCACCATGGTCCTCACCACGGGCTGCAGAGGAATCTCAGTGTCTAGAGCACCTCCTCCCCCTCCTTCTTCACTGACCTTGGTGTGTGAAGAGTTGTTCTTCTCACATGTTCTCACTCTGCTCTTCCCTGGGCACAATTAAAAATGCCCCCACCACTTTTGTTACGATTTCTTCCTAAACCTGTTATCACAGAGGCATTCCCATTATTTCTAACTGGCCCAGCCTTGGCCAGCAGCATGTCCATCTTTGGAGCCACCAAGGATTACCTCTGCCAGACATGGTGGCAGATTCTGGCAGCTTCTCACAAAAGCCACCTCTGCGTCTGCCCACTACCATAAACCAGGCCATGTAAAACTAAGAGAGCCATTAAAACCAGATCCCAAATTAATTCCCAGGTGTACATGCCCTCCCCTTGCAGCTAGCAAAGAGAAGCTGTCTTAGGAAATTTCTTCATTGCTGGATTTCAGTTGTCATGTAAAGTTATTGAGTAAGGTCATATTTCAAAGCAAGACTTACAATATATTTTTCTAATGGATGAGTTTCTCCCACCTCCCATTCAGCCCCCCTGGCAGACAATGTTACAAAAAATTTCACTTCAAAGAAAATAATAATAATAAAAAAAAGATGGTCATAAGCCAGAATATCATTAATAATATCCTTTAAGCTTTTTCAAATTTTCTTTTGCTATGTAATACCATTTCTAATGGAATATATTCATATTTCAGGCAGAAATAAACACTGAGGACAGCTAATAAATTATGTTCTGCAAAAAACAATAGTTTATAAAATTCTAGATATACTTTGTAAGTGAAGGAAATAGCTGCACATATGATACCATTGTCTGCAGTTTCTAGCTGATATTTATTGCTTTCCCACAGTTTAGGTAGCATCTTTTATTCAATTTAGTTTCTTTTCTTTAAATAGTTTAATTACTTTTCATAGACCAGATGCAAAATATCTTTATTAATTTTACTCTTTGCTATTAGGCAGCTCTATTGAACTGACTTTTAAAAAGGTTGATTAAAACAAAATGGACAATGAATTGGCTGGATGAAAATAAATCTCAGCATAGAAACCCACAGATAAAGACATCTCTAAAAGACAAGGTCAAACCAATTGAAGGCTTCCAGTTTTGCAGTCTTGATCCAGCTGACCTCTATTAATCAAGCAATGGAATTTAGCTGTAGAAAATCTATTGTTCATATTTCTGAAACAAACTGTAAGCTGATTGATTTTAATAAACTAGAGTAGTGATACTAGCTGTACTTGTGGACTCAGAAAAAAACAAAAGACAGGGCATTTCTGTGTGTACAAGCTGTAGAATTTTTTTAAGAATCTAGATTAAAGTATATTCATTAAAAAGCAGTAGAAGAAAACAAAGTAAAAAAAAAATATTTAAAAGGCACTTATTTTTAATTATAAATTACATCCTATTTCAAAACGTGATTAGTGACATTTAAATTTTTAGGCACTGAAATCAGTCATATCCTTCTGTGGAGCACTGAAAAGCCTCTTTTTTCCTTCAAATTTCTTTTTTCTGTCCAACAACTACTTGTAACCACCTGCAGCCAGCTTCCAGTATCTTTTTGGCAAACTGGTTAGGCTGAACTCTGTAAATTTCACCAGCCATCACAAGGCTTGTTTCCCTGGCCCTGAATCCTTACTTTACCTGACTATTTACTGAGTGTTCTCCAGTATTTCTGTGTCTTTCTTAAGGGCTGGTAAAAACACTTGGTCTTATCAAGGCTGGGTACAATAGATATGAATCATTTCAGAATTAAAGCCCATATTGCTCAGTGGAGGTTCCAGGGTCTGATAGTGCAAGCCAATCTTTCTGCTTGAGTACTATGTTTCACGATGCAATATTTTTCTTCCCTTTGATCCAAGAGCATGGCACAGACTAGTATTCACATTATTGTTTGCCTCCATTACTTTAGAGAAAGTAAAAGCATCCAGAAATCCAGCTTTAAATGCCAGGAGGTCAAATTCAGGCATGCTAGTGTTCAATTTTGATGTTCAGCTGGATGAAGCAGGCTGTTTCGTAATCTTCAACCAAATATAACATTTATGTCCTGAGATTTTAAAATGCTGACTTTTAAAGGCAACACTGTAAGCACAATGTACCATGAATACTTTTAGATTTTTTTTTTAATCAAATTCTAAAAGGGATTTTGTGGTTTTTTTTCCTTTTTTTTTCTCTTATCAAAACAAAACAAATACCAGACATTTCCTTCTGAATGAAGGGGCTGATTTCTGCTTATGGCTTTTTCCAACCAAATACATATTTTAAGTGAGAGCTACAGTAAATTAAATGCCATGCCCTTTACACAGCTGGGATGAAGCAGCACTCCTGTGGATAACTGGTGCAGGAAAGCCACGGAACCAATGGGCATAGACATTGAATTTCTGCTCTATCTCCAAAGCATCTCACCTGAAGACACCCATCGTTGACCAGATCTGCCAGATGTAAAATGAAGATAGCTGAGTAGGTTGGCACAACACAGAATGCAATTCTAGAGCCAGTGCCATGGAACATGGATATGCCAGTATGTCCTGAGGACAAGGCAACTGGTCTTAATTTATCTTTTTCCCATTCCTGTGGTTTTGTGGTTTTTTACATAACAAAATGATCCAATGCTTTCCATTGAAAATGTGCTGAAAAGATTTGGAAAAGCTGGTACTCAGAAGACTGTGGTGCTCCATTTCTCCAGCCAGATTTCTCTCCTCTCCCACACTGCCTCAAGGATTTTAGCCTGGATATTTGTGATCCAGGACGAAGGATGTGCTAGAAATAAGGCCAAGCAAAGCACAGTTGGGCAAACTTGCAATTTGGGAGTGAAAAGGTGTGAGAAAATGATAAAGCCCATGAAAATCATGCAAACATTGAAACTTCCAGTAAAAACTAATGAATTTTTTTAGCAAATATAGTTAAATTCAAATACTGCATTCTGTGAAATTTTATTCACACAGGAGTATTTTATTTAATTTGTCCAACTAAAATTGTATTCACATATTAGAAATACAGTTTTATCAATATTGAGTAACCAGAAATATTTTAATGTTGTTTCAGAGACTTAAAAAGAGGAATGCATACACAAATTCATGCATACATCATAGTATTTAATTGTACAGTATTTCATACCTGGCCAAGTTTTTCCCAGCACTCACTGAGAAAAGAAGGGGCAAGGAATATAAAACAGGTAAAATGAGTTTTAAAAAGGCTGTTAACCAGACAGCTGACACCCCAGAGTTCAAATGCTCACATACATATACCATATTTTCCCTTAGTAAGGAGAAAAGCTGGCGTGACTTTGCTGCTGCCCTGTCCAGGTGTGAGGCAGGGGGTCAGGACATATTGCTGGGATCAGATTTCTGGTCCACGTTAGGCAGACCCACTGCAGGGAATAAGGATGTTCTAAGTGGGCCACACTGTAGGTCTCAAATGAAAAAA
>VZRN01003868.1:101461-120507 GCA_013397935.1 Dasyornis broadbenti
AAAAAAAAAAAAAAAAGCCAAATTTCGGCCTCTGGCCCATCACTTCACGCAGCTTGGAAGCAGATATCAATCCATTTTGCAGTCCCCATGGACAGACGTCTCCCTTATGTGGCACAGACGTGCAGGTCTGCTGGGGGACAAGGCTGGGCTTGCCATGGCTCTGTGGATTCTCACCGCTGGGGATGGGCCTCCATTATTAGTGCTGCTTTTCTCTGATAAGAAAAATAAAATATAGAGAACTCTCCACAGCACATTTTAAAAAATAGCAAGTAAAGCAGCACTTCAATTTAGGATAGTATATATCTGGCTTTTTAATAATCTGTTTTAGCCCACTGAGACACATAGAACCTTTTGCTTTGTAAATAACAGCATTAAAAAATGAGAGATTAACTCAAACTTTCATTCCAAAGAGAACTAAAAACTTTATTTTATATGCAAACAGTATATCTAAAGGAAGGTCTTATCTATTTATGGTTCCTGACCTTTAAGCTGAGTTACCATTTTGTTTTTTAAAAACTTATAATAGTGATGATAAAATAGCTAGCAATTTCAAAGAAATTATTCAGACATTGGCAATGCAAAGAAGGCTTTTTTCCTACAGAATTTTCAGAACACCATTGTTTCTCAATAAACTTTATCTTATGTGTTATTATGTTATCCTTCATGGTTGGTTTTTATTAGTTACCTTAGTCATTCATACTTAAGAACTAGCCTTGGATTGCTTGCAGTTTTATCTCTGACATTTTTACTGAGAGAGAAAATCAGAGTTACTCTGATTGCTTATACACATGTAAGCAGACTCACAGAAACAGTAAATGTAATGATGATTGTAAATATTTTAATGACTGCTGAGGTGTGTCTTTTGTATTCTGATTGATGAAAAATTGATAATGATTGATAGTCAACAGTGACTTGTTTAGAAATGAAAGAAAATAATACCTCCAGAAATCCACTATTGTTTTCTTATATTGCATAGATGATGAATATAAACACTATAGTGCCCTACCTCATTGAAAAGAATGATGAAAAATAAAATCTCAATACACATGCTTTCATTATTCCACCAAACACTCTGTTGCAAAACAAATGCCTCTCTGGTTTACTGCTAGATTAAGGGCCCACTAGGGCAAGTTCTCCATGCTCAGAACACCCATCGATTTCAACAGCAGCTCCATACACAAAGCATTTCTAGGATCAGCCCTTAATTATTTATCAAAACCATGCCCTGGAGTTCTGAGTGCATTGCAAAGACAAATGGAAGGATTCATGCAGTAGATAATAGGGTGCATTTTTCTGCTCTCACAAAATATGTGGATGCTTTTATATAAGCAACTCACCTGCAGCCTGGTGAAAAAGGAGTTTACAGCTGAATAAATTGACCTGGGCAGGTGAAGGAGAAGCTAGCAAGAACAGTATGAAGTCTAAAAAAATGGGTGCTAAGTCCTGAACTTGGAGTGAAATGATCAAAGATCTCAGTACAGGTTAGGATCTGTGTGGTCCAGCCTTGCTGAAAGGGACCTGTGGGTGCTGCTAGACAACAAGCTGAACAGGAGTGAGCAGGGCACCAGTGCAGCAACAAGGGCAAACTGGATCCTGGGTTGCACCTGCAGGAGGGCTGCCAGCAAGGAGAGAAATGCGAAATCCCCACTCTAGCCAGTGTTTGTCAGGCTGTGCTGGGAGTACTGTGTCCGTTTCTGGTCCTCAGAATTGAAGATGCAGACTGACTAGAGAAGGTCCAAATGAGGGCCCCAAAGGTGATCCAAGGGATGGGAGATCAGAGAGATGGGAAACCTGAGAAAACACTGAAGGCATTAAGTCTTTTCTCCCTGAGGAAGTAAAACCTCGGGGAGGACTTGCTCACAGTTTTCTGGTACCTAAATGGCAGCTCCAGAGAAGACAGATGCTTTATCTTTATGAGGAACCACATGGAGAAGACAAGGAGTAAGTATAAGTTGCACCAGGAGAGGTTTTATCTCAATATATGAATTTTTTTTGCCATGAGAACATTTGATCACTGATGCAACCTCCCCAGAGATGTGGGTTTTCATGATGCAATTGTGCAGGATACCAGAAAACCTCATGTAGGCTCCCTTTCCCAAGAAAGGTTCGACCAGATGATCTTTTGAGGTCCTTCCCAACTTGGGCTGTTCTTCAATTCTGTGAAGCTTATTGCATTGACTATGCAAAATGCAGTGATGTGCCGGGCATTTGAGGATGCCAGTCAAGGCTCATACCTCCCTCCAATGTGTTTAGAGTGGTAAGGCAGGTTTTGGAAAATTTTTAATTCCACAACTGGTTTTTTACTTCTCATTAAGTGCTCTGCTGGAGCACAGTTTAAAATAACAGGACAAGCAGGAACTTTTAAAGAAGGGTTTGAATGCTATCATATGCACAGAGGAAGATTTTCTTTAGTCAGGTCAAACACTTCATTAGCTACCTCAGAGTAGCACCTTTCTTGAAAAGCAGCTGCAACTGCAACTTAGACAAACTTTTATTTCCAGAGTATTTAAACAAGACATACAATGTTATTATGAGATTTGCATTCAGGATGTGCATAAGGATATACTGTTGATATTTGTAATACATAAAACTAAAAACTTATTGCAATCAACAAGTCTTTTCAGTTTATTTTAAAAGAATGCCTTTCTTTAATGTAAGGAAATGTAAATTACATAGGCCTTAATCCCATTATTCTCTTTCTTTTCCATTGAAATCGAGACTATCTAGAAGAGCACACAATTGCTCAACACCAGGCAGGACTGGGTCACCATCACCCAGTCATCAAAGCTGTTATTGTCACTTGGTCTTTGGAGCAATGGTAAAGGCATCTGCATCTTTTGGTAGTTAACAATGTCAGAGATGTCAAAGCAATTAAAAATCTTTTAAACCAGATTACAAATACTGCACTTTTACAGATTCATTTGAAGGACTCATGTACAGTCAGAGATGTACATAAAACACTGGCTTGCTGAGTTGTAAGAGAAAGAAGAGAATCCCCAGGGATGCTCTCCATAAAACAGCAAGTAATAACAGTAGACAGAACTGTATACCCAAGGTGTAGAAAACAAAACATCATTCCCAGCTCTCCCTCATGCCAGACACAGGCTGTTTAAGTATGAAAAGTACTTCATGCTCAGTTCACTTGTCTCATGGGAACAATTATTTGTGAATACACAGCAGCCAGATCAGCTATGTCTCCCTTTGCTGAATTACAGACTTTAAACAGAGAACAATGACTTCTATTTACACCTTATCCTTACTTTACTGGACCAGTATATAGAGTAGATAACACTAACCCATGGATGCTGACACACTACATAGTACAATAGCATAGTCATACACCCTTCTTTATTTAGTCATTGAGAAGAAATCAACCCTCACAATGAAGTGATTTGTGGGTCTGTATCTTGAGAATTGTACAGACCTTCCTTTCTAGATATGAGAAATTAAACTTAAGTTTGGTAACTTAGATCAATCCCTTTTCTGCTTATTTTGTTGATTCTCAGTGCACATCCACAGAGGATGTTCTGATTCTTCCTCTGTGTGATCTTTCTCAAAGATGTTCCCCTCTCTGACATTAGCTGTGACAGATTTTTTTAAGTCAGGTTCATTTGGAGTCAGTCTCATCTCTTTAGGCTGTCATGCACTTCATGAAGTCAGGCTGACACAATGTCCTGCACTCCCATTTACATCTCTAGATGTGGTCCCAGTCAAAACACAGGTGAAGTAAAAGGAAAGCTCTAATTTGCCCTCAGTGGGTATTGGATCAGATCCCACCTACAGTACTTAATTTTTCCAGCAAAGGTCACTGAGCTCAAAGAGAATGCACGAGCTACCAAATGTCAGGTCAGATTACTTGTTCAGAACCATCTAGGATCCTGCTGCTACTACTCTATTTATTTATTTATTTATTAAAGTCAGCATCTATAGATTTATTAGCCAAAGGAAGAAAAGAACCCATGGGCTCCATTCCCCAGGGATGTCTTGAAAGCTCCATTCATTAGCAGCAGCAGCAAGGGCAGTTAGTATTTTCTTGACACATGCAGGAAAGCAGTGGCATAAAGAAAATAGTCTTAGAATGGTTTACTGCTAGAATTTGAGAAGGATTTGTTCTTCACTTATCTGAATGGATCAGCTGTGAAGTGATCAGCTGTAGAACTGGAAAACTGCCTTTATGGTCATCAGAGGAGCTATCGGTCTGTTGGTTCAGCAATTAAAGCAATTAATTCTAACATGGATTTCGTTGGAACTAAAACCAAGTCCTTACAAATTATTCGTTCAGCTCTTACGTAACACACTGCCATCCCTAGGGTTTGATTCTGTTTATCAATAGTTTCATGCAGAGAAGGACCACAGAAACGCACATATTTAAGTAAAAGTCTATGGATCTTTAGCACCTGTTCCTAAATTATTCTAATGCCAGCATAAACCAAACATCTAATTCAGAGCAATAACCTATGCCCTTTCTAATGTTAATAAAATATTTTTCGAAGACATTAAACCATGCAGAAACAATTTTCAGGTTTTAGTGATATAACCTGTTTGTTGACGCATGGCTAAATCCTACATGTTAACGAAACCACAAGCCCTTTGATACAAATTTTACTCACCGAACTGGGATCTTTTTCTCCCAGAAATCAGCCCTTTCTCAGGAAAAAAACCCAGGTTTGGCTTGTTTTGGAAGGGACAGTTCTCTCTGGGAATACTTTTCCCTTCATGCATTGAAGAGTTCCAGCCAAAGAGCTACAGCTGAGCACATCTTTTTTTACATTTCTCAAAAAATGGCAATATGGCCTGAAGACAATTTACTTTGCATCTTGTCCTCTCTAGAACCACTTCCCTGGGAACCACAAAAGAGGTTGAAACCTGAGAAATTTCCTGTCAGCAGAGCTCTCATTACGTTTCAATGCAGAGGCAGAGATCCTCAGACAATTTCTGCCAGCAGCCATTTAATATCTTTAGCATTTGTAAAAAAATATCATTTTGTTTTTCTCTGAAGGGAGGGGGGAAGGAGCAGATTATATAAGTACAGACATGTAATATTTAATTACAAAGTATATGAAGGGGAAAACAGAGGGGAAAAAAATTGAGAGTGATGGTAGAATAATAAATACTTATTCTCACATCAAGTTGCCAAGTCAAAACAACTGCATGCTAAATATTAATCTTTTAATTGATTGGATATGGACTTCATCTTTATCTCTGCCATTTATACTAAATGGGGCAGATATTTTTGTACTGAACAGTCTCTATTAGGAGGCACCACTGAAAAGATTCTGTTAAGCCTTGTGGAATTATAACACTTATACCCCAAACACAACACTGGAAGTTCTGAAGGCAAAAAAAGGAAAGAACAGGAAAAAATATGATGCCTTTCTATGTATCAGAAGATTTTGAATGAATTCCAGGGAGAAAGAAGCCTGCTTTCTGAATAGCATGCATTCCTGAGAAACATTTTCTTAGATAACTGGTAGAGAAATCACTATGAGACCAAGGAATAATGTTTCTGGTATGAATTAGGTGATTTTAATAGCAAACACATGTTACTGTTCTTGATATGCTGGTAACACAATGTAAATGGGGCTAGGGAAAACCTACGTGAATTTATTAAAAAAAAAAAAAAAGAAAAAGGCATTGGCCTCAAGGAAACGTAGATTGGAGGGTTACAGGCATCCTTTTGCAATTAGGCTGATATACTGTCAGATGCTCCCATCCTTATACCCCAGCCTCAAAAGGTGGCTGCTGACCCCTGGGGCAGGCTGCAGAGGGGATTTACATCTAACCCTGTTCACTTACATTTCCTTTATCGGGAGTTTGTGCCAATATGGGAAATGATGAACTAAAAAGGCTACAGAGGATAACTGACTGGACCAAAGAAGCTTCAATGAGAGAGACACCTTTTCATTGATGAGTCTGCTGGACTAGCAATGTTTTGGGTGGAGGAATAAAGTGGGCAGCTGCGGGGAATACAGAGTTAAACAACTTCATACATATTCACCATATTCCCTCTGTCACTGCTCATCCTCACCCGCTTGCTCACCTCCCTTGTGAGCAACTGTGCTGCTAATGAGTAACCAGAGCTGTAATGCTTTCAACGGGAAAAGTCCTATCACCTCCTAATAGAACTGTGCCTGGATCCTCAGCTATGAGCAAATGTCAGCAGCAGATCACTGATGGTTGATACCAATAAAAATACAGTAGCCAGTCTCCTGGTAATCTACTATTTTGTAATTGTTTTCCTTACTCCATAAAAGAGTATCCTTTTTAATCCATGCTGTGAGAATGGTCTATTTCCAGCTCCCAAAAGGAAAAGGAGAGAAATAACATAGGACTTACAAATATTCACCTGAAAAACAAAAGCAGCACCTGAAAAACTCAAATTAAATAGGTGACACTTGGGATTGCGGGGAGGAGTGGAGAGTGAAAGTGGGTGTAGCATCAAACAGCCCTCACTCTTGTCTTGAAAGTAAATATTAGTAACTAGAAAGGCACAATAAGGGAAAAAACCTCTTAGAGAACTAATGGGTCTTGGTCAGAAATGTGACAATTCAGCCTCTCTTTTTTCAAATTGATTGACAGCTAGCCATAGAAAATTGAATTCACCATACACATGTATTTTCAACCCTCAAAATATGAATTCTTTCATGGATTACAGAAGCAGGCAATGTAAAACATAACTACCATTTACCAGCACCACCTCCACACTGGAGTTATCTGTGCAATCTCTACTTGATTCTTTGCTTACCTAGGAAATCTTCAGCCTCTATAGTTAACAATTGACAAAATTAATAACAGATGTAAATTAAAAAAACTTACATTAAATCAAGGCAGGTTAACTAATCACTTAGATTTAGGGTCAAGAAGGGATTTTTCTCCCAGTGGAGATTGACTTTTTTTTTTGAAGATTGTTCACAGCCTGTAGTGCAGATGATGAAGAAACTGCTCAAATCCCATAATTTCAAGGCTTTGAACTCTTGTGATACATCTCTATTACATGCTTTTAGCCTTCTAGCATCACTTAATCTAACCTGGTGATAAACAAAATGAATAAATATCATAGGATTCATACAGGGCCCAAATACGGAGCTGTGCTGTTTTGTGTTGTCTGAGGTATCTGTAAGTGTCAATTCAAAAAACATGTGAGGGAATCTGTGGCAATCAGCAAATGGTCCCATCAAGCACTAAAACGTAATTTCAAAATACAAGTCTTTTCTAATTCAATAGTAAAAATTGGTTTATTGGGATTGGCCTTTGTTTCCTCTTCCCACCATTTTCTAGCAGAAAGAATTTTGGTAGAAAGTATTTGACCAACCAGTCTTTAGACTGACACTTTCATCACTGAGAACTCTTTTTTTCTCTCATTCCTCTTTGGTTTCCTGATATCCACTACTGAGCTTTGAAAAGATGCTCAGGTCTTATTTCACACACACACACACACACAGCAATTTCTAGTCATAGTTGATGCACCCAACTTGTGAAAGGCTTAAAGTTTTAAATTTAAAGCTAGGTCATGCCATTCAGGCATACATTTCCTGGTAGGAGTGAGGGCATCATTGTGTTCTGCTTCCTCAGAAGGCAGGAACTATTCAGAAAAGCTCCTCAGGACACTGGATGGTTGAAAAATATGTTGATGTCACTGAACTGGCACCTTTTATTGAATTTTTTTTTTCCAAGACTTTTTGTATTTTTCCCTGGGCAAATTATGGAACAGATTTTTCCCTCCCAGAATAGACAGGATGGGAGAAGCAAGGACACTCATTTAGGACACAAAAGCCTCACGCTCACCTACCGCAGACCAAGCAAAGGCTGAAACTTGCTTCACCTACATCTCAGCATCCCTTAAGCATCACAGCATTAACCATTCCTAGGAATGTTCATTATCCACAAGAAGGCTGATATTGTCCACTCACTATATCATCTAGGAAGCTTACATTATCCACAGTTAAAAGAAAATGTGATTTTGTGCCACTCTGGAACAGCCACTGATGATGAAAGCTCAACATTTTGTGGAATGCTGTAGATTGGGATGGTTCATAACACTGAGCTCTCACAGGCCCATCCAATCCCACAACCTAATCCACCACTGCAGAGTTTATGCAGAACAAACCATGTGTAGATTTCTTTCAAGCTAGAACAAACCATGTGCAGATTTTTATAAAGGCCCTACCACAGTGAACCAACATGTCATATACAGACCCCTCCTAAACAGCTGTGGCTGCTCTGTATTGCTGCCTCTACAACTGGCTTGAGCTGGAAACCAGGACATTTAACTCTGGTTCAGTCCTTCCTTTTTATTCACACTCCTGATTTCTATTGACAGAGTTTAAATTCCCTCCTTTTAACAATTCCTCATAAATCAGCTTCATTGCATAAGACTCAAATTTTCTGTCCGCTTGCTCTAGAATGCTGAATGCTTTAGAGGAAGCCAGATGATTTTCCAGGCACTTCTGAGCATGTTCTTCAAGACTGTAACATTTTAATTATGATGCTGGAAAACAACATCCAGAAGAGGAAGCTTTTTCAGCACTGTGAGGCATCAGAGGAACAATTTTGCTAAACGCCCTTCTCAATTCAAATTAGAAAAAAAAATCCCGGCACCACTTTGGAACACAAAATGCCAACACAGATAAGCATGAATACATGTGCACACATGCACAAAAGTTTACATATCAATTTATTTATATGTGTTTGTGTTCACGCATATTATTCTAAATGTGTGTATAAATATGTATTTTGTATTTATGTGTATACACGCACAAATATTTGTTTGTGCTTGTAGTGAGCTCGTTAAGGATGGATCTCTTTCTGCCTGGCCAACTCTTCAGAAAAAGCCATAGAGCTGTGGCCTTCATTCCCTCAGATGTGCGTATATCTCTTATCGTGCGACAGTCCCCCACGTCCCACACGGCTTTTGTGGTGGGAATTCCATATCCAGTAACTGTCAAGAGCTGTTAGGGAGGGCATGAAATCTATGCTGCATCTGACAGCACAGCAGTCTTCAGATAGCTGGAATTGCAATCGATAGCTAACAAATGGCCATTCCACTTACAGTATAATGAGCCCTGTCTGAGCCTGCTTTTCCCACAGAGATGCAGGCACTAATTCTAAGACCATTATCTCCTTCAGCTGGTCATAATGACAGTTAAAACATGTAATAACATTTAAAACACAGACTGTAATTTCTTTTTCTCTGTTCAGAATTTGTACTTGGCCAGCAAATGGCTTAATGAACCAGTTTGGAGACTGTCTAATTACCAGATGTCCCTGGAGGATTTATTTTTTTGTTTGATTTTATTATGCTAAAAGTCACTAGACTAGAATTTATTTTGTCTGCTCTTAGAGATGTTATTTCTTCTGCAGCTGAAATAGATTGCATCTTACACTGGATACTAAGGCAGCACTCTAAACAGATTCAAAGTCACTCTCACTGGCTTTCTCATAAGTCTCTGCAGCTCTGTCAGAGCATAGCTGGGTCAGTTCACTAGGCTGGACTAATTGTTTTTCTTTAGTAGTATTTTAGTTCTGGGTCAAAAAAATGTACTTGCAATCTCCCGTTTTTCTGGTTTCAACTACAGTCCTTTAAATTCTGAGAGAGAGAGAGGAGGAATTACTACATATGGTACATTAGATTTATTTCATACTTGACTCCCCAGGGTCAGACTGAACCCTGGATTTTAATCTGAGCCTGCTTTTTCTTTTTTCTTTCTTTTTTCCCCCTCTTTTAGTTAGTTGCTGTTTTTCCATCCCATATAAAAAGTTGAATTAAAATCCAAAACTCTGGTTAGGATCAAATGTGACAGAAGTTTTCCTTTTATCACTTCCAGTTTGATGCTGACAATCTGCTTGCTCTTGGGATGCAGGCCCAGCTCCTTTCAGGCTGCAGAGGGCTGGAGCACAGATTGCACTCTTCTCCTAGATAAGGAGCTAGAGGAAGCCTTTTGCTCTCAGGCTCTGGTTCTTGTGGGAAGCTTTAACCACTCCACTGCAGGATACCGGCAGTCCAGGAGGTCTCTGGACACTGTTGGTGGGAATTTCCTCACATACACAGGTGATTAAGAAGCTGTTGAGTGGAGATGCTCTGCTAAACCTCATAAATAAGGAAGAACTAGTGAGGGATGTGGAGGCTGGGATTGGCCTTAGCTGCAGTGGCCATGAAATGATGGAGTTTAAGACCCTAAGAGCAGAGAACAAAAGGAAAAAAACATCAGCACTCTGTACTTCAGGAGAGCAAATTTCATGAATCTTCTTAGAACACCAGGACATCCAGCCTCAGAAAAATGAGGGGTTCAGTACAGCTGGTTGATTTTCAAAGATGCCTGTTCACCACTCAGGAACTGTCTATCCCAATGAGCAGGAAATCAAGCAGTGAAGTCAGAAGGCCTGGGTGGATGAACAAGGAGCTTCGGACTACAGTGAAACATTAAAAGCAAGAGTACAAGACACAGGGTCAGATCACCCAGAAGGAATATAAAGATATTGTCTGAGTGGGCAGGAAACTGTAATTGCTGCAAGCTAGGACTTAGTAAGGAGTTTGCTTCTTCTGCCTGAACTGAACAGTGTGTCATATTTAGTACTAACGATAGGTCTGTTCCCTCACTATTTTCCTGCAGTCTATTCTAGCCTTGAAATAGGATCCTGCAACTACTGCCTTGGCCAACACAGGTGACCTGAGTTGTCTCAGGTACCTAATCATGCTCAAATGCTGTGGCTGGAATAACCAGAGCATATCCACAGTGTATTATTTCAGCCGCTCCTTTGCAAAGCTACAGTGGCTTTTAAATTTCATATTCTACCTAAACCTATGACCTTTCCCTCCTGAGTTCAAATAACTCATCAACTATTACTATAAACATTATATAATTAAATTATTTTGGAGATAAGCAGTGAGAGGCAAGTGCTATGCATCATTAACACTAACTTCAGGGGGTGTGACAGTCTGGAGAAATGTCCTGTTAAGATGTGAACTTGTTTTGGTTATATCCTTCATTGTATTGTAATCCTAAACTGGATTAGGATTTGTAGTGTTTGTTAGACTAACTGATACAGTTGGGAAAATTACAAGTTTTGTAGCAGACAGGACTGTTGTCTTTCACTCCAGTAAATTCTGCCGCTGTTTGGAATATCTTACAATGCAGGAAAACCAAACAGTTCCCTCTTCCCCGTATCATTAAGGTAGGAAAATTCCCCTTGATTAAAATTGGGTAGTGTCAAATAAACCCGAAGTAATCATTCCCAGCATGTACTCAATTATGAAGACTACTGCTTATATTTCAGACCTATAAAAGTATGCCCCAAACAGCTTGGCTTTTGCTGGTTGTATGTATTGATCTAATAAAAGATTACTTTTCTTTTTAGAAACCTGAAGTCACTTCCACCTTCTTAGGGAGCCATGTCTAGGAAGATATCTTGGTTTTATCAAAGTGTCTGCATTCTTCATGCTACTCTGAATCCTCTTTACATCTCAAATTAAACTCTCTTTACCCTCTTTTATTAATTCTTTCACTAATCTATTCATTGGAGAGTGGAGCTGAAAAAAAGAGCCAGAATGCTTGGACTTGGAAATCAGGATCTCCGTGAGGCAAGACACAATATCTTCTTTTCCAAGTGCTCCTCATAACTTCTGAAACTCCCAAAAAATTTTGGTCAATATTAATTTAAGATGGAGGTTACAAACATCCTGAACTTTGCACATTTTGTGAAAGTTGGAAAGGGGACTGAAGACCTTTGTGAGTATCACACTGAGGGACATGCAGTTGTGAATCACTTCAGGAGGAAGCAGCCATCTGTCACAGGCTTCTTTTTGCAGGATTAAACTTATAAAGCAAATGGAAGGATCTAGGAGAAAGGGAAGAAAGGCAATGGAAATGATTCAGAGGTCTTGCAGCAAAGAAACTGAGAATTTGATGACCATGTGGACAGCAGCTGCAGATTTTCATCACAGGATCTCTTGTCCTGGTAGCGGCTGCTCTGTGTAGCCACTCTGGTAAGTCTGTGTACCAAACACTGCAAATAGAGCAGAGAGGCTTCTTTGGCTCTGCTTATGGCAAGAAATACTGTGAAGTCAGTATTTTACAGTCTGATAAATCATTTGTGGCCAGACACGCATTGTAGTTGTTTCTCAATTTTAGTTTGTATTTTGTTTGTCACACCACTGGGCAAGCTTGGAGAATGTCTTGTATTAGGCACTGCTAATAATTATACAAGAAGAAGAATCCCAGCCAATAGCTTTGACTGTGTCTCAGGCAATTGCCTTGTGATACTAAAGAAGAAAGATGGCCGGGAGGCCAAGAGACATTCCCCAAACTCTGATACCTCCAGATTATTTTCAACAGGACAATTTATTTATGGCTGTTGATCTTTGTTTAGAGGGCCAATTTTTTACAAAGTGTGGAATTTCTTTTTTATTCATGGTCTCTACTCTTTGGCAAGGCTGAAGCTGCATACCTGCAACATAACAAGCATAAATTTAAAGACAATATTTAGAAGCCTGTAAAAAGGTGACCCTGAGAGTCTCTCATGACCCATGAAAAACAAGTTAGTGTTTGTACCATATTTAATATGAAGATTGTGACCAAGCCATTAACCTTTAGTAGCGGGCACTGAGTAAATGTGTCACATCATACAGAAGGCACAGTAAATCTGTGCAAACAGTGCACGGTATGTGGAGTGGCTTCTCAGCTGCAAGCTAAGATAAATGAAAAAATATCTATCCGTTTATCTCCATTCCTTCTAAGCTGGGGGTTTTATAAAGCACACTCTTTGAATTCTATCCCATATCTTTACCCCTACAAAGGCTTTTCTTTATGTTTTTGATCGGCAATATTTTATATCAAATGTTATTGGGGTTTATCATTACATTTTAACTTACTCTTTTTTGTGCTAACTCTATATAACTGTAATGGCTATTGCTCAAGTACTGGTTGCTGTTGAAATGCACACTAAAGTAGAGCTGAAAATTGAGAATTTAATATGCAAATATTCATTCTAACGCCTTGGCCTAGGAAATCTGGTGTTATATGGTTTGATATCCAGCTCCCACAGTTTCTTCTCTCTCAGACTGTTATATATATTTACAAACTCTCCATCCCCACTCCTGTTTCTAAACTGAGGTCTGAAGGTAGCCTGAGCTCCAGCTTTCTTTTAAATATATAGTGCACTAATTTCATTGACAAGAAAATCAGTCAATTTAGGTACTGCACACTTCCATGTGAAAGATTATTGTCAAACATTTAGGAAACATTCACAAGTATAATACTGCAATTCAACTGTGTTATTCTGAGACTTATATTTGCATCTCAGAAAACTGTAGCAAAAGTGTATCTTGTAGTGTACAGGCAGGTCTCAAAAATTTCCCTTTTTTGTGTCCAATTTCCCTCCACGACAACACTTCAAAATTTTTTCTTCTGCAAAATGAATTAATTCATGCATTTCATAAATGCATGAACTCATTTAGATGAGAAAGTTACAATGCTGAATTGCAGGCTTTATAGTTCCCTATCTTTCAGGAACACTGTATTTCTAATTCATCTTTTTTCAGGAAGCAGACAGATTACTGCTCCTTTTTTGAATGTTTTTGCTTATACTCCCCAAAGGCCATGTCTCACCACTCAACATTTGCTAAACACAAAAGTCTATTTTGACTGTAACTTTTACTCATAAAATGATGGAAAACCTTTTAAAACTGTATTTAGTTCTAGTAAATCTTAAATACATCATCATAAACAAGGTACTTTAGCTGGAAAGATGAAGTCAACTTATTTAGAGATAAATAAGCTATGTTTAGATGCTGATGGACACTCCTATGTTCACAGCATTAGACAAAAGGGGAACTGGCTCATCAAATGTGTTCACTGCCTACAATACTTTTCTGAAGGTGTCACTCAGATTTAAGAGACTTGGAGTTCCAGAGCGGATATTTGTCAGGTTCCAGGGGGAATGTCAGCAGACACATCTCTGGGTAGAAAAGGCAGTTTCTCCTCCTAGATAAGATCCTATGTACAACACCTGCTGCATATATGCTTTGCTGAATTTCTCCCATTAGATCATTCTTAGATGAAACCTGATAACTATAGAAAGAGTTTTGTTTTCCAAATCTGAGCTTTGACTGTCACTATCTCATTAAATCCATAACTCCAAACCAGGCCACTAAATTCACATAGTGCTTAAAACAGGACGCGTAAAAGCACGTACATGAAGTATGAGACAGAGAAGTTAATTATTAGAAAGAAACCTGTGGCCGAGCTGACAAATCCTTGTGATTCTTTCCTTGGAGAGAACAGCAGGAAAAAACATTTGTAAAATCCATTTGTAAATTCGTATCAGACCGTACAATTTGAAAATGCATAAAAACTAAAAATTCTATACATTTCACCTAGTAATAGAGCTCAGCTGAGAATGCTTGTAAAAGAGAAAGCAGTGTTAGGAGGTCAATCATAATACAGAAAGATTAAATTAAAAAACCAAGATAAAACAGACATCCAGACTTTCTAAAGTGGTTCACTAAAACAGTAGAAGGTAAAAGAATGAAAGAAATGCCATGAGATATACTTGGCTAGATTTCACATTCTACCACCATTTAACATAATCTAAATGCCACAAATTCATTTTGTGAGATGAAATTGAGTTAGCAGGGAACAGATGAAAAAAATTACTTTGATGAGGAGTCCCCACATTAAATGTGGATAATTAAGGAAGACCTTAACCTGAGGTCAGACAGAACTTCACATTAAAAGTTATACAAACTGGATCACAGCTAAAAAGGTACATTTAATAGATGTGCTAATAATAATATTAATAGAATTGTTGAAGATAGGAACATCACAGTTAATCATGATGTCAAGAAAGTGATTTCTTAAAACGTGTTATTTCCATTGTACAACCTGAATAGGTAAAAAATACCCACTAGGAAACACTAAGACAAAAATATAAAAATCGGCATATATGGCCAGATATAACACTCCCTGTCTAGCAACATAGGTTTATCAAAAGCTAGAAATATTAGATGAGCATTTGCTGGTTTTGTCAACCCACTATCCAGCAATGTATGATCTCAGGTCCCTGATCCAAAGATTCAGTCTGGACACAATCAAGCCATTTATTTTCAATGAATCCTGATGGATTGCTCTTTGTGAATTTGTTTCATTCTTTGCTGAGCTCATGTATATAGTCAGTATCCAAACCTTTACTTTCATCTGTTTAATGATATTTTATATGGAAAACCACTCCTTTTCTGCTTGGTTTTGACAAGCCTACTTATTTTTTCATACAATGCTGTCTTCTTAATACTTCTGCCTTTTCCACGCAATTAGTAACTTTAGAGTTTTCAAAGTTAAAAAGTGTTAGTCTGTTTTGGTTTTCCTTGCTTCATGTTTCTGATCACATTTTCCAACCTTTGATAATCTTTTTTGGATCATATATGTTCATTATCCAATTTTTAATCCAGAAGTGAACAATCTCTCTTCTCTATTTACAGCTCAATTTCCTTAACTCTTCAGTAAGTGAAAAGACTATTTTAAACCCAAATCTCCTGAATTCCTCCTCTTTATCTAATTCTTTACCTCAAATAATGCTAAGATTCATGGGTGACATCTTTTTATGAAAAGAAACAAAACATTCTTAATTATATTTCTCTGTGTATTTTTTATTGTCTCTGTTTTCTGCTATAATTTGATTTATAAATTTAAAAACTTTCCAGGGTGGAAACGTAACTTATGCAGAGCAGAAGAGTATTTTATAATTTTTTTTTTTCCTAAATGTTATAAATTTGAACATTTTTATATTAGTTTCCTTAGAACTCTTCAGGAAAAGCCTCTTGGCCCTGCAGTTTATCATCCATTTTATCAGTTTGCACTTAAGATTCTTCTACCGAAAATTCAATTTGAAACACTGAATTCCTTAAATTCAACACCTGTGAAGATAAGTTTGAATGTGAGAACCTCCCTTTAGCTCCTTTGTAGGAAATGCTGGCACAAAGGATTCATATAGGTTTTATGGGGATTTTTTGGGTTTCTTTTTAGGACCCTCAGCAAGTTTGCTGACTACACCAATCTTTGCAGCGCTGCTGACAAGCTGGAGGGAAAGCATGCATCCAGAGGGACCTTGACACTCTGCAGAGGTGAGTCTGTGGGAACCTCATCAGGTTCACCCACACAAATTGCAAGGTCCTGAGTCCTGAATGCGGGCTGGGGCAATCCCAGGAACACCCACAGGCTGGGCTGAGAAGTGACTGAGAGCAGCCTTCCAGAGAAAGACTTGGGGGTGATGGTTGATGAAATACTCAACAAGAGGTGGCAATGTGCACTCACAGCCCAGAAAGCCAAAGGAATCCTGGGCTGCCTCCAAAGGAGTGTGGCCAGCAGATGGAGGGAGGGGATTCTGCCCCTCTCTGCTGCTCTTGTGAGACTCCACCTGGAACATCGTGCACAGTTCTGGTGCCCCAATGTAAGAAGGACATGGAGCTGTTGGAGCAAGTCCAGAGGAGGCCACAAAGTTGATAAGGGGACTGGAGAAACTCTCCTCTGAAGACAGGCTGAGAAAGTTTGGGCTGTTCAGCCTGGAGAAGGTTGAGTGGAGACCTCAAGGTAACTTTCCAGTGCCTGAAGGAGCCCTACAGGGAAGTTGGAGAGGGACCCTTCATTAGTAACCATAGTGACCGGACAAGGATTTATGGGTAGAAACTGAGAGAGGGGAAATTTAACTTGTATATTAGGAACAAATTCTTGACTGTGAGGGTGGTGAAGCACTGGCACAGGTTGCCCAGGGAGGCTGTGGATGCCCCACGCCTGGCAGTGTTCAAAACCAGGTTGAATAAGGCCTTGAGCAACCTGCTCTGGTGGGAAGTGTCTTTGCAAACAGCAGGGGGGTTGGAACTAGATGGTCTTTCAGGGTCCCTTCCAACTCTTAACGTTCCATGATTCTATGAGTTTTTGCTATGACCTTATTTTTGTATTTATATCTCAGCAAGAAATCCCAAATACAACATGGAAAAATTCCAGCATTTGTTGTTTCTGAGGAACTCTTAGTACTTGTTAATGTTTTAAGCAAGTTCCGCATCAAGATAATTTTTGTCCCCCCCTATTATGGCCTTATGTTCAACTAGAGAATATTTCTGCTCCTTTCAAATTTTCTCATTTGAACAAGCCTTCCATCTATTTCTGAAGCGTGACTTTTAATTCTAACAGACTCTGGGGTTAATGATGCTAGAATTTTATTTATCATTTTGATTCTTTCAGAATCTTTTCTTTTGATAAGTAACACATATTTACTCAACATTTCCACTGTGATATCTGAAATCTTTGTGCCACCTACAAAAATTTTATGTTTTTCTACACTCTTATGCAGGCCCTTTTAATCAAACCATATACTTTGTTCTTCTCCAACAGTGCTGTTCAATTCTAGTGTATTTTTATACTAGTGTTGAAGAAACTTTTATTGTGATTATGCCTTGAACTGTGTTCTACCTGTTGTTCAGGACTTTATCAAAGGTAAGTAGCTTTTCTGTCGTAGCTTTTTGAATTAACTGTTCCAAGAAACAGGTGTTTATGTTGCCTAAAATTGTTCTCTGTAACACACTCCATTGTGATGTGTGTACTGCCTGTGCATGGCATAAATGAAACTTCCTGCTATTACTCAGGTTTCTGCTCTCCATGCACACAGATTTCCTTTAATGTATCATAACTATTGTCCCTATTATGATTGTGTTATCCTGGCTAATACTGTAGGCTAATACCACATGAATTCTCTTTATGTCTGAGAATCCAGTCCTCGAAATTCAGCTGGTAAAGAATCTGTTGTTATGATATTATTCAGATTTTTTTTTTCTCCAAGGTATGATGTCTCTTTGACATCAGCATGATTTATTTTATCATTTGATCAAAAGGTTTAAAACAAAAAGTCAGATATAGTAAGGAATTGCAATGGATCGAGCTGAGGATCAAAGCTGATCTGAAATTTTAAGGTATGATTTCTAATATAAAGTTAACATTTTTGTCATTTATTTAGTTTATTAGAATGTTAAATGAACTGGTTTTTGAAAGAAAGTTCTCCATTTCTAAACTTCTGACTAGATTCAGGTGAAAAAAGGTAAAATGCTAGTTTACAAGAATCAAGACAAGCATGAAAAACTGGCTATTCTAAGCTGGATCTAATAAACCTTGCTGCATCCAATAAATCTCAGCATACCTACTTCAGACCCCATTCATACACACTGGTGTTCTGTAACTCACATATGTCTTTATTTCACCTTTTGGCTATTCTGTTGCACCTCACTGCACAACAGGGGAAAAAAATGAAATGTCAGAAGATGGCAGTACTTGAAAATTGGTTCTTACTTTGGTCTTTCCAGGGTTTGATTCCTAGATACTGTACTGACTCCCTATGCCTTTTCTCCTTGCTTCTGTCTTTCAGGCCTATTGAATCAAGCTCTATATATATGAGGTAGAGAGAGCAGGAAACTGCCTAGAGAGAATAATAAATAGCATGAGTCACAAGAACTGTCAACTTACCACTCTACAGTTGTGGAGAGGGTTTTGGAGGTTGGCCTAATAGGCTTAACTACTTATTACTGTAAAAGAAAGTAGAGGCAATATTTACTTGGGCAAAATTGTGTTCTGTTCTATTTCTTGTATATGACTCATCTAGGTATTAATATTATTCATCCCCTCATTTCTACAGGTGGTCTATTTTATAAAACATTTTATACATCAATGTGCATTAAGGAAAATGTTCCTGGAATTTATTTCTACCAGGAAAAACAAAATCTTGCTTAGTCATTGTCCTAAATTTTCTCCAGACATTTTGAAAAACTGTAAAGTGTAAAATGTTCCTAAGTCAGAATTAACTCTACCTTGTATTCATTTGGTACTAAGGAGAGCATCCATTTTGTTTCTTGACTAGAAACTCAGAGAGGAAAATAGAATAGATGGTGGTAGATTTAGAAGGAATTCGTGAGTCAGCATTATTGAATGGTACAGGGACTCCGTGAATAGAACCAGGAAAGGTCAAGATTGCCTCAAAAAAAACCAAAAAAACCAAAAACCCACAACAAA
>VZRN01003868.1:120513-133757 GCA_013397935.1 Dasyornis broadbenti
AAAAAAACAAAACCCCCAAAAAAAAAAAAAAAAAAAAAAAAAAAAAAAAAAAAAGGGTTTTGAAAGGAGACGGTGGTCAACATGAAGCACATGCTCAGATCATTAAACCTACTGTGAGTGATGCTGGCAGTTTAATGCTATTTAAAATGTAATGTTTAACATAGGCACAGAGGAGGATCAAGATTGCTTTTAACATATTTCTTTGGAATCGACTGTAATGTGGTTGTCCTTGTAAGCTCTGCCCAGAATCTTTTTCACTGTAATAAATCAAAATAAATTTATAAGGTATCATGAGGGTAATTTCAGCCAATAATATGACATTAACATGACACAATTCATTTTTTACATGAACTCTAAATCAGCAAATTTTGTAAGTGTGGTTCTGTGTATATGCCCATCCAGGAAAATTCTTCAGCATATGCTTAGCCATAAATATGCAGTACAATCCTTCATAGCAGTAGGAAGTGAATATATGCCATATGCTTTCCTGAAAATAATTGAATTTCCAAATTTGACCCTGTAACATATTACTCAAGATAAATAAGTATTTGGTTCATAAATATCTATTTTAAAAATGTCAGTGTCGACAGGTAATAAGTGGAGAAGTGAAGTTCCTCTGGAAGTATAACATTTATTTTAAAATGCATTATTAGGAAAAAACCCCAAACTTTACTTTATTATTTGCCTGCTGTGAAGTGTTCCAAATCCTGTGGTATTTAATTTTCTCTTAAGGCACATTAATTCAAACTCAAGAATTATAGCAATTAATCTTAACTTTTGCTCATCTGAAACCAAGAAATTAGATACCCGATATTTTCCTAATGTAATTTGAGTCATGAGTCCTGCTCTGTACAGGGTTTGTTTTTTTGTTTTGTTGTTTTTTTTTTTTTTTTTTGCTAGAGACACACAGGGACCAGGTGAGGCTGGTTTTTTAAGCCTCAGGGTGAGAAGGCTGCTCTCTGCTGTTTGCATGTATGGGCAGACCCTCTTCCTGCCCAGATCCTGGTGGGTTTCTGCATGGGAAGGCTCTGAAGGCTGCCTTCAACCTTGGCTCTCATCTGCAGGCAATCTCAGACCTTGATAAAGCTTTGGAAAGTGTTTGGCACCTTTAGGTACAATTAGAAGCAACAATTCTTACTCTCTGTGAGATCACCAGCGCCAAGGAAAATGTCCAGCTTGTGTTATCACCTTCTCAAGGACAACAAGCTGGCAAGATCCCAGCTAGTGTCCAGCTACTCAGGTCAGAGACATCAGCACACTAATATTGTGGCTTTTGAAAATGCTTACAGATCAACAAATTAAAGTGAGATTTTGGTAATTCGTGTTTGTGTGCTAAAGTACAGTAATGCACAAAGAGAAGCTGTCTCCTTGGAGAGAGAAATCAGCTTTGATAGTAAAAAGTGTATTCTCCATGCAATATTTAGCTGTTATGACGGAAAACACAATAAACTGAGGAAAAGTGAATGAGAACTCGAGAAGCTATAGTTTTCTAAGATTAAGTTTTTGGTGGAAATACTGACTTCAAATATTCCTGCCATTAGTATCTCCCTTTCATCTCTATAGGCACTATGGGCTTGATTTGAGAAGTGATATGGCTAAAACTAAATAGGAAAAGTAAAATTTTTGTCTGAAAATTTTTGTGCCAGAAGTTTTCTGTTCCTTAGACCAGCTCAGAGAAAGAATCCATTTTCTGCATACCAGGGGGGCACAAAATTGTCATCTACAGTAGATCAAGTGCAAACTGTAGAAGGATTCACACTGAAAAAAACACCTATACTACACCTTACGCTGCTAGTGTAGATGCACTCAGAATGGCTGAGCTTGATTCTCGGTCAGATCCAAATTCATGCAAATCCAGCTAGCTTCCTGTGAGCAGAGATCCTTTACCCCAAATACTATTTTGATCAATGAAGAAATTAATGCATGAAATACCGCAATGTGTTTTATTACTAAGTGGTTAATAGGCATACTGGCTGTAAGACTCAGTGTTAGTCTATAATTGCCTGATTTCCCAAGAGACAAAAACATCATGAAAATAAGAGATTGCATTATATTTTAGAAATTCTTTACTGGCAATAAAGGAAACCTGTTAAAGTTATATTCTCTCATATTTAATGTTTTATATATTCAATATCCATTTCATCTTAAACACCTTATAACACATGAACCATGGAAAGAGCAAGTTATTGAAATGCCAGCACTGATTCTTTTTCATTTCAGATTGAAACAATACAATAATTTCAGGGAATGCAGTACCAAACAATGTCATGTGAAGGACATCTAAATTCCAAGAATACTGCTTGTGAAAAATCCATCTATGCCACTTCTGTCAAATTGCTGACTTGATTTCTTGGCTTGAATTTGGGACAGATCACAGTGTGAGTAAAGAGAGAATAGTTCCATCAATGAATAAGTAGAAGAGGAATTAAGGTTTAAAACTTTCAAGTTAAAAAAAAAAAAAGTTTTAAAATACACCTTGAAAATGCAACCCCAGTTGAGTGCCTAAGGTGCATTCTGCTGAATGGCTGGAGGAGTGGGAGAGGAGGAGGCCAAAACAGTAATCTAGAAGATGTCATTTGTGACCTGATACTCTGTTGTTCCTATAATCTTAAATAAAATTTAGGAGATCCAGCTGCACTGAGAAATATTAACCAGTTTTTGCAATTTTATACTGCAAGATGGTAAGCAATCTTACTGCAGAACAGTGCAGAGCCAGGAGGAGACTACCACCTGGCTCCCATTCTGGGTCGAAGGACATGAAAGTCTTCCACTTTCAGAAACTAAATTCAACTGTGCTGGTGGTCTGAAAATGTATTGTAACAGTGTTGCTAATATTATTGCTAAATACCCCTAAAATCTTAACAATTAGGCAATTTTTAATTAATTCAGAACAGTACCAAGAACAGTACCTCTCAGTGAGGTTACTCAGCCCTTTTGCATTCTGTCTTCTAAGGTATTCGGGCTGCTAGTGCTGCAGTGCCATGGCAGGCTTTCTCTGGTCTGAATCATGTTTTATGTTAACATCAAAATGTTTCTACATAAATCAGGTTTAATCTTTACTCCTAGAAGAACATAAATTTGGAAGGTAAGATATCTGAAACCAAGAAACTAAACACAGATGCATGAAAATAGACATGAAGGAATTATTCTGCATTTTATATCTTAAGCTCGCACTTAGCACCAGAACATAGGTTTTAGCTCTTATGAAATGGAAAATTACATGCTTCTGCATAGCAGGAATCACCTGTAAACAATTTGGCTTTTTGCCACAATTTGAGTTTCCATGAATATTTTTGATAATAAATTTCCTGCTCCAAAGAGCAAAAAATTACTTTTGCAGAATAGTTTTTTATTAGCTAATTTTTTGTATGTGATCTCTGATCCAAATCAATACATTCATAAGGTCTTTTAGTGTTTGCAAGAATATAAACAACTGATTGATGAACAAACCAGTCATGTGATGCTAAAAAATTGGAGTAAATGGAAGATAGGAAATATCATGATTTATAACTTGGAAATAGTACTTTTCACTTACTATTTTCTCTCAGTGTGCAATACCCTTGAAATCAGAAATATTGATTGCATTTTGCAAGTGAGACAGAAAAATTGTTTTCTTTCTAAGTTGTTCAGGGCTATTACGGGTCCAGACTACAGGAGTAATCCATAATGGACATCCTAAGGATATGAGCTCTCTGATCAGAGCAGTGTACCTGAGTGAGGTGAGCAGGGTGGGTCAGGGGATCGTGACTGACTCCACCAACAATCCAGTAACCATCAGAGAAATGTGAGATGGCAGGTGAAGGACCATCAGTCTCAGGCAACAAGCCGGATCCTGTCACCATTGCTCAGCAGGGCCCTGAGAACAGACCTCAGGAACGAGGTGTTCCTCAATCCTACCCCACCACCTCAGCGCCGTGCAGCCAGCAACCCATCCTGTGCAGCTAGGAGGAAACAACAGGGTCCAGGTGGTTCGGGAACAGTGCTGGATCTGCTTCCGAGCTGAAGAATGGGTGGTACTCATAGTCTCAAGATTCTTGATGTAGGACCAAATAAAGCCTAAACCACACCCACAAGAGAGCACAGCTACTCTGTATTGGCAGAGCTGAGGCTTAACTCACATGGAAGTGTCCACTGGTGCTGCCAGTTGGTTAGTCTTCAATCACAAAGCAGCTATTGCCAACATAGGGGGAGCAATAAAAGAGTTGTTATGAAATCTTATGCTGGGATGTGTCAGGAAACCTTCACTGCCTTTGCTCCCATTGGAAGCTGAAAGAACTTTATCACTTTTGAAGAAAATGCTGCACGACCTCCTGCCTTTCACAAGACAGAGAACTATATGAAGGCAAAAAGGCATTTTCTGTCCAAAACTGGAGCAGGTAGGAAAGCAGCTTTTGCTTATAGCAAAGCTCTGTGTTAGTTAACGAGGTTAATGCAGCTTTTTGTTCTCTGCTGCACTAGCAGGGGTTTCATAGGCAACAGCATAGCGCATTGTGAGTCTGGGCTGAATATGAGTGTACCTGGGCCGTAAGTCCCTAAGTCCATTAAGTCCAGTTGGATACCTCAGGATGACTGAAGAACCTGCACCACGTAGTAGCCTATTAGTACTGCAGGCCATGAGGGAAGGGTGGTGGAGGGAGCATTTTTAAAGGCCTCAGTATCCTTCCTGCTCCTGAGCCTGACAGTATCTGAATTCATCTTTGGTTCGACTTCAAATCTCTTTGCAGTTTCTTTGACCTTTTTGAGGTTGCTCACAAGCCACAGGATAACAGTGCAAATCACAACTTTTTTCTATTTTTTCCATCTGCCTTCTCTGGATGAGTCTCCCTCACAAAACTCAGACTAGCCCCAAAATTTGTGTGACTGGAGCCATAGGTACTGTCTGCATTGGTTTCCTTGGCAAATATTAACAGCTCCAGAGCAAACAAACAGACAAAAGCAATTAACAAACTAAATTAAACAAAAATTTTAAAAGCCTAAACAAAAATGAAACTACTTTGTTCTGCCTAGAATAGAAAAAAGGAAGGTGATTCAGAGATAGGTAGAAAAGAGTGAGCAGAAACAAAACTGTTGCTTCCCAGGCCATGCAGGCAGTCCACAGCTAGAGATGCAAACAAGAGCTATGATCCAGTTCTTCAGTCTCAGCTACTACTCTTATAAGATTATGATGTTTGCAAACACAACACACACTTAGAAACTATGTGGGAAATAAGGTTGGTACTTACACCCAGAAGAAATCACAAGCTTCTCACTGATAGCTCAAGAGCAGAAATAGAAGCAAAATTTCCTATGGATTTGTCATTCAGCTCCAGCTAACAGTATGACAGCGTGTTAGTAATGGCTGCTTTGCTCATTTCTGCCAAGGGAATTCCACAATCTGTTCTACATGGGCCTCAGAGTCCTCCAGGTTAATCTAATGCATGATCTCCAGCCTGAAAAGCTTAAATACTCACAGCTCTTCTCCCCAAGAAACAAACATATAATCAAATCTTATGCTTCAGGGAATAAGCTGATGGCTGCAGGCTTGGCAAGGAATACTTCTATTTTATGGCTTTGCACAAATTGTGGGGTTTGCCTTTCCTCTGAAGCATGACGCATTAGCTACTGCTGGATGCAGAATACCAGGCTTAATAAAGCAATGCTCAGAGCTAGCTAACAGAGTCTGTGCTTCTGTGTTTTTTGTCAGCAGCACTCTGGTTTTTGCTCTAAATTTTGAGGCAAGGGAGAACTAATAATTGGCAGCACTGTTCGCAGTGGTATGTCTGAGAGCAGACACTCTGAAAATTACATTCCCTGTAAAGCAAACATGACTGATTATCTGTGGATCATACCTATGCTTGGGATCTTCTTCAATATCAGAGGGTGTGCTGCACATAAATAGAAGCACAGCTTTTTTGAAATGAGCAAATCTCAAACGAGCAGATCTCTCAGAGCATTTTATAGCTCTCCCATTACTATTTTATGGGCCAGCAACCAGATTGTCCTTATAGCACTGAAAGTAATGCAGTTGCTGTTTGGCTTGCAGACATCCGACGCAGTACAAGTGAATGCAAAAGGCTTTTCCACAGGAATAGAAATGCAGTTGTAAAAATACCTCCTGCACAGGTGGGCTCTCCTCAGTGAGGCAGCCTGCCCTCTGTCTCACAATTGATGCTCAGAAGATAGCGATTCTGACTCATATCCACAAAATTAGGTCTCATTCCACCTTTACCCCTTCCCTATAAATTCTACATAGTGTCAGGACAAAATGTGGAGCCCAGAAAAGACACTGCAGCTAAATTATCTCAAGCAAGGGAAAAGCCTTGAATATTTTACAGGACTGAGTGGCCCTGCAGATTGTGTTAGTCATAAACAAGCACAATGCGAACTCACATCTGGGTTCTCAGCTTCTAAATATACTGAAACTGCCAAGGCAACAGATGAGATTTTCCCATCAATAGCCATTGCGCAGACACTTATTCTGTGATCAGTTTTAGACCAAGAAGAAGTAATATGGCCTTGTCACATGTGAAGCTTGTGATTAGAAATAAACAGCCTCCATTTTATGCCAATCTTCTTAAAGAAGCATGGCCACTTAAGCTGACAGCAATAATAAAAGAGCAGAGAAATGAGTTGACCTGCAGGTTCATTTAATAGTCGAGTAAATACAGGGGCAGCTTTTTGGTAGAAAGCCAGGTTTGCTAAAAGAATACTGCAACTGAGCATGTTCAAACTATCTCTTCAGCTGCTTTTAAATTGATTCTCCTTTTAAATTCTAAATGTTTGGTGCAGTTAATTAATCTTCTAGTTCCCTTTCAGTTGGCATCTTTGGAGGTGGAACTAGGAACTAAATTTCTCCTGGAAACTACAGTGAGCCTCTCAGAAGATTATCTACTGATCTTCACTCCCTCTAGGTGATTACTGGGGAACCGCTGAAACTGCTGTTTCAAAGGAGAGAAATGGCACCACAGCACGTCTCTGCAACAGCCAGAACAGCCATCAGGAACCTCAGCTCAGGGAGCGCTTCATCAGGAAGATGATTACCTTGTATTTCTCCTGTCTAGCTCTTTCAAGCATCTGATGCCTCTCATCCCACAGTTGATGCTGGAAGTTGAACAGGAGAGGTGAGGTTCCCAAGGCAGAGGTGAGCAGTGCCAGCCACAGGGCAGCTCCAACACCGGAGTGGAGGTCTGCAGTACGCAGTGGGGTGATCATAACAACAGCAATGAGAAACATCAGAGAGAGCTGTCCAAAGACACAGCTGAGAGAAACATGCAGTGGGTAATCCAAAGCACCTCAGAAGTGCAGCATAAGAGTAAGAAAAGATGCAAGAATTAAAAAATACAGCTTGTAATCTCCTGGTTTGTAGCGGGAGAGGAAGAGGGGGAGTTAAGACAGCAACACGCAGAGGACGGAATACAATTCCAATAGTAGGACCCAGGACACGAGAAACAAAACCAAATGATTTATGGTTCTGATTCCCAAGTGATAAGAATGAACATAATAAAAGTAGCATAGTAAAACTAGTTAGACAGGAGAATAAATCACCTTGATACCAATTTGTAAAATAAATAACTTTTTCAGTAAAAATTGAAACTGGAAAAAAAGTGCATTTTCACACACAGCTCAGAGATCACATAAATGCCAAGTGACATGACAGTTGCTGAAATAAATGCTCTTTTTATGAACAGCAGAGCAGTAAAGCAGGCAAAATAGATGCATAAAATGGGTAAATTTCCAGTGTATTAGTTATTGCTGCCTCTGAGCTGCAGTAAATTACAAACTTATTTTTAACTTTTTTTGTGTTTATGAATACATTTTTGGGACTGGTTTTCCACCCCCTTCTTTCACAATTCCATTTTTCAGAGATTTATTTTCTTCTTTAAAGTCTATAAATAAGAAGTATTCAGGTCTTTTCCATGTGAAAGAAGAGGGCTCAAAACTCAGAACAAACAATTTATTATACATTTCTGAACTTTCGTTGCATAAATTCTGCTATCTGTTAACATACTGCTTCCATAAAACTTGGTTTTGTCTGGATATTTTCCCCCTTACAAACGAAATCTAAAATAAGTTAAAAAAAACCAATGATGGACTCATCCATGCTGCTGTTTTCTCCTTCATTTTTTGTTTCTTGTTTATAGTAAAAAAAACACAGTATGTTCTCTTTATTTACTGTTCACTATACCTATAAATAAAGGATGTAAGATTATCTAGACAGAACAGACTGGAGTAAAAAAGATGAAAGATTTATTTGAAATACAAGTTGGCTGTTCCCAGCTGAAAGGAAGAAACTAGTCAGTGACTCTAAAAGTGAAAAAAGTAAGTGCCACAGAGAAAATGGTAAACTCTGACTCTAATTGCATCCTCTACTATCCCTCCGAAAAATAAAACAACAAACCCACACCTTTGAAAAAGAATTAAGATTAAAGTTAAGGACTATTAAATTCAGATACGTCTTTGTTTCTATCACCTTGGTGCAAAAGTCTATCCCACTTTGCATCCATGCTCATTTTTGCACTGAGATAAATAAGCACTCAGAGAGGAGGGCAAACAGGAACCAGAGACAGTTTTTCCATATATTTGTGAGTTCATACACACAAATACAACTGGGATTAACTACCTACTGTGCTTATATATAAGATAATGCTTAAAACTGCAACACAGGGACATAAGGATTATAGCTAATTCTGAAACTAATGTCTCTGGTGTAATCCAAAAATGCATGCCAATATCTACTCTTATTTACAAGTCAAAACAAGAGACTAAATCCTGTGTCACTCCCCTAATGTAGAAGAGCAATTGTTCATTTAACCACCCATATGTACCTGTTTTACACAGCAGATTCCTGGTACAGATTCCTTCAATTTTCCTGCCTAGTGTGGGCTCACAATCGTCAAGGTGTATTACCCAGACTGGATAAATCTTTTTTTTTTTTTAATTGAATTTCTCAATCACACCATTCAAGAATTATCCAGAACAGATAAATGCACTCAAGCCCTATTTAATCTAGATGCCTGATTAATGTGTAGTTCTATGACTTTCCCATGAAATTCAAAACAGGCATCCAAATTATCCAGCAACAGAAAATAAGCCCAGCAAAGTTAAAAACATCTTGCTAGTTTTCATTAAAAATCTCATTCACATTGGCACAAAATTCATCAAGTAAAATAAGAAATATGTCAAACTTCAAGGATTCATTTTTTTCCCTCACAAACCTCTGCCCCCCATCATTTTTACCTTTACTGATCAACAAATCTGGTAAGCGTACTGCCAGGCATCTACCCACAGAGCTGACAGAGTTGAAAAAGAGAAGAGCAAGGTCTAAGAACATTTTTAATTGAAGAATCACTAGGCACTCTTTGATGGGCTTTGCATTGAATACGCATCCAAAGGCACCCCAGTCCTGACAGTCAGTGAAGGACAACTGATTACGTGCTTTTTCTTTTCCCTGGCTGCAGAGTACAAGCATAGCTGAGACTGGACATTAAAGCCATAGCTGGTATCATTTTTCAGTCACTGTTGATTCAGGCTGATGTTCACATCCATACCCTGTTAAGGGCAAACACTGCACTCTATTACCCACATCATTTTACTGCTTAACAGCTTGAGGTTTTTCTTGCTTGTTTATTCCTCTAATTTTCATTCTAGTTTGCTATGAATTATAAATCTTATAAGAAAGGCCATCCAGGAAACTGGGGGCTTTAGCTGGATGTTATTTATGCTGTGCTTTCAAATGTCACAAGTTTATTTCTGTCTTTTTAAATGGGAAATAAACAATATGGCTAACTGAAAATAATAACAAGGAGACAAAACCATTTTTTTCTTTGTTGTGTGACTCCAAAAAAGTTATGTTTTATTTTCTCTTGACAGCTATGAATCACACATGAGTCATGAAATCTTTTCAACAATATGACCGTCAATCACAAGATAAGCTAGATGGAGGAATCTACAGGTCCAGTAAAGTTGATTCTCAGAAGTATTAAATTCATCATAGCTTTAAAATAACACTACAATCTAATTTTTTTAATTCTTTCCCCCCAGAACAGATGACTGTTGCCTGCTATATAACTTAAAGAAAATTTATGAGAAATTAAAACTTCCTTCAACCTCATTGCTTTTAATGATTTTTTTTTANTTAAATTCATCATAGCTTTAAAATAACACTACAATCTAATTTTTTTTAATTTTTTCCCCCCAGAACAGATGACTGTTGCCTGCTATATAACTTAAAGAAAATTTATGAGAAATTAAAACTTCCTTCAACCTCATTGCTTTTAATGATTTTTTTTTTTAATATGTTTTACTCTTTTAATTAGCTGTCTTTAGCCATATCAAGCAGTTCATTCCTCCTTTCTCAAATCCTGAAGCTATACAGTGAAGCAGCTATGTGATGCATAGTATTGTAAAATTCATGATCTGGGATGTACTGATAATGTCTCCCGCATCATCATTATCAAAATTTAGAAGCATCATAAGGTCTTAGAGGTAATTCTGCTGGTGAAAAAGATACAGTTATTTTAGGATATGTTTGTATGTAAAATAGCATCTCCATTCACACTGAAATTCCTGAGCATTGGACAACAGAAAGTACTGGCAATATATGCGAAATTCACAGGATCTGTCTCTGTTATCTATTCTCACCATATATAAAATAATCACATGTCTTAGATACTTCATCTACAGAAAGACAAGAAACAGTGAAGAAACTTTCCAAGTTACAGATTCTCCTTCAAGAATGCATAATGAAAGTCCAGGTTATCTAAGATATACGGATCTGTCATTTCAGGAAAATATTCAAAACATTACTCCTTAAAAGTTTCAAACTTCATTAATTCAGTATTGAGTGATAATAGATGGACAGAACATAAGAGCTTTTCATGGCAATTGCAAGACATCAGACGGAAATAGCAATGTGTTGTTCAGCAATTGGATGTTCTTTAGGTGGGAAGGCATCTTTAGACATAATTCTATCTTGTACTATGAAGACTTTTTAATCCAAAGTTTGAAATTGAATAAAAATGGCAAGATAGAGCAATTTCAGTACTTCTTGGATAATCTTTTCAAAACCATGTTCTATTTGGTGTGATGCTACCTATTTTCAGAAAAAAAAAAAAAAAAGAAAAAAGAAAAAAAGGAAAAAAGATTAAATAAAAGGAGTGAGAAAAGATTATGGGTGATGAAAAATAATTTTGTTCAATTTCCAGAATCTGATTCAATGAAAATAACAAATTAGATCATCCCATCCCAGCATGGTTCCTTATTAGTTGAAACTGCAGTGTCACCGTGAGCACTATAAAGGGAAGCAGAGAAAGGCTATCCATCATAACGGTGAAGAAAGACTGTGATAGCCATTGAATAATCATTGCAAAATATCTGATTCCTGTGCATTGCACAAAATCAGACGTCACTCCCTTTCTGTTTTCCTCCATTACTGGATAGAGACCTGTACATAACTCCAGTTAGATCTTGGTTTACACTTTTAAGATAATGTTCTCCCATGACATGCAGAAGTAAACTAGCTAAGGTGAATACTTCAGAGTTGGTTTGTCACCTCAACTAGACCTAACCAGAACACTGCTTTGTTGCAGTGTATGCTGTGCTGGGATGAAGGCTGTCCTGAAAGCGCATGAGGAAGTAGAAATAATTTGGTTTCCTTCTCATTCCTTTTGCATACTTGCAAGTGTCAATCACAAAAGCAGATGTAAAGAATGAATGACTAAAGAAAAATAAATAAGGTTTATAAAGCTGTATTCGGGGTTTACTTTTTTTTTACTTATTTATAAAGTTAGTATGAATTTCTGAAGTAATTTCTCCGTGTTTTACTTTAGAAATTAATATCTGGAATTTTAAAGGCTAGAGAACTGGGAAAATTAGATTATAAGAAATGAGGGAATGAGAAATTAGCCTTTCCTCAGATGAACGATTACACTTGTGTTTTGACATGACTTTATTAGCAACCAATGATTTTTAATGACAGGGTTTTGAAAAAATATTAGAGTGAACACACTCTAGTAGGAGACACTGGAAATCATAAAACACATTCTGTAGGGCCTCACATAGGCATGAAAACAAAGGCACATAATGCAATAATTGACATACCATTATTTGCAGAAAAAACCTGAACATGGGGTTTTTCTTCTACTGCTTTATCTGTTAAAGGAATCCAAAATGTGACAGTAAATACCATGCAAATCTTAAATAAATGAGATTACCTGAAAATAAGGATTGGGTTTTCATGTCTACAGATGCTAAGACAAGGAGAAATCTTAACCAGAATGGTTTTGCTGGGGTCAGCTCTGATAAGAGTTTTTTGCAGCAGTTGTGACTTCTCATTGATGGTGGAAGAAAGAAGGACAATTGTTACATGTGCCCTTCAAGGAAGACATGACAGGCTAATTTAGGAACAGTTTCAAGAGAAAAGAAAAACAGCTGACAGCCATTGATCACTACTCCAAGAGAAACTAAATTAGACATTCTGAGAAGCAGAGAATATGTGCCAAGAACAAGAGGACCAGAAGACTGACAGGTTGATTTGCTTAAGGCCAGTTTTCAGATGGGTTAGCCAGTGTAATGAAATAAGCAAGCAGTCTCTGCAGGAGCTTGATCATTGAAAGACGCAAAGTTCAGCTTGTCCCAGGGATGTTGGTATGATGGTATGAGAGATCCTTAAATATTCATAAACAAGTGGCCATGCTCATATGTGGGATGAAATAAAAACAAGACCACTTCCCAATTACTGTCATGGGCAAAACCTATTCAGCTTGGCAATTGAGCTTAATTTATTGCTGATTTATGTGAATATTGAAGTATTTATTCAGCTGTCGGGGAGGGGGGAAACATAAATAAAATTTAAAAAAACATTGAAACGCTTAGGGAAAACACACCCCTCCTCCTTTCTCAGGCTCAACTTGACTTAAGACTCCTCTCCTTCCACTTGTTATCGTTGCAGGTAACACTCAGTCACCTCTGAGGCAATAAGGGGTGCTGGGGGCTATGGCCAGGCTATAGCATTTTATCTCCATTACTGGTCCTCCATGGGCTACAGTCTCTTTAAAAATATCCTGAGGAAGCTGGCTGCATCTCAGTGGACCAAATGAACAAACAGATATTTTCCCAAGGTTTGTTTCTCATGGGGTTTTTTTGTTTGTTTGTTTTGTGGGTTTTGTTTGTTTGTTTGTTTTTTGTTTTGTTTTGTTTTGGGGTTTTTATTGTTTTGGGGGGGTTGTGTGGAGTGGGAAAGGAGTTTAGTGGGTTTGGGGTTTTTT
>VZRN01003868.1:138637-168146 GCA_013397935.1 Dasyornis broadbenti
AAAACCAAACAAAACAAAAAAACAACCAACCAACCAAAAGATAAAAAAAAAAAACAAAAAACCCCACAAACAAACAAAAAAACCCCCACCAAATCTGCTGGAAGTGTTCCAGTTTCGATAATATAGAAAAGACAAGAACTGGACTCATCTCTATTGTTCTGTTAATTAAGAAAGCAGGCACAAAATCCAGGTAAGTGCTGTACCGAGGATGATATTGTATTAAACAGGAAGTAAGAAACTAAGCTACAAATGTACATTTAATAGCCACAGGAGAACACATAAAACACTGGATAAAGGATATAATATAGTTCTTAAAGATACTTTACTGCCGCTAGCAAATGCTGGTCTAGCAGGGTTTATTTCACCACTGAAGACACTGGAGATGTGAGCAGTGTTTGAGTCCCACACACCTGAGAAGATGTGTGTGGGAACTGCCTCTTGGGAAATAACTAGCCTGTCAGACTCTAAATATGCATGGGAAAGTGGAAACACTGCTCAGGCTCAAGATTATTTTTGTGGTAGATGAGAGAAAGAAGAAAATTTGGCAGATTAACCTACTGGTTTGTACATGTAACTGAGACAGATCGAACACCAAATCTCTCAACTAGGCACAAAAACAACTAGTTCTGATCCTCCACACGTTTAGTATTCGGGTCATCCACATCCAAGGCAAATGCTGTAGATTATAAAGCAGAAGCAGGCCTGGGACAGGATAAAAAGAACATTAGAGACTGATGGATAAACCCACCCCATCCTGGACAGCCTTATACATCACTGTACACAGATGCAGATTTATCAAAGGTCAAGGAGAAATTTGTATTGAAAACTTCAAATAAGAACAACATGGTATTGAAGTGACCTAGCTTAGTTTTCCTCACACAGCATTCTAGTTTATGCACAATAAAACCTCTCTGTAAACAAGCCAAGAAACAAGAGGAGATATGAAAAAAAACACCTATGTAGATTCAATCAGTGCTGCTTCCATTAGATTTTATGTTTCCTGTGGTTCCTGACACAAACCTCTTGTCTGTCAGGAGATTTGCACGTGGGTTGTCCCAAGCCGCTACTTCTCACCTTGACAGAGATGAGGTTAAGGTCAAAACAAGCCTGGCACAAACAAAATAGTGATGGGAAAAAAACCCACCATTTTTTTTATAAACACAGTGAGAACAGACTGTGATTCAGGAGTCATCAAAAGTGGTTCAGATGGCTGCTCAATTAAGTGACCAGCAGACAAATATTGTGTAAGCCAGACTTACCACCCAGGAAGCCTCTGAGCCATAGGGAAGATGACATACTGAATGCTGTAGCTGCTCTTCGAGGCAGTCAGAAAATGTTGGCTGAAAACAGCCCTTCTGCTGTGAGATATTTACACAAAAGCACACATGGAGAGAGCACCACTTTTATGAGCTCCAGAAAAAAATAACTCTGTATTCAAATTCAGCAAACTCCCTTGCAAATTTCTTTAAAATTTGTTTTGTGTTCTTGTCTTTGCATTTCCTGCATGTAGCATCTTTCAGTGTCCATTACCTTCATCTTTTATCCAGGAAATAAAATGTCTTTCTAAACCATTTGGACTCAAAGTAGCTTCCAATGTTTCTAATTTCAAAAAGTATGATAATTTTCATTATGTTTAAGTGGAACTTCTTCCTGAGAAAGAAATGGGGCATCTCACAACGGGCACTTGGCAAATCTGAATTGTGGCACCTGCACTTCAGGCTTATGACTCACAGGGAGAGGGAAGTTTATTTTTCAGGAGTGGAGAGGACATGTTTTCAATACCATTGAACCCCTAGGGCTCTATCAAGCCTACTGTCATGGTCAGGCTCCTTGCTGTGTTTCCTTGCTTAGCCAGGGTTTCCCAGCTCAGAGAGTCACCACATACTACTGGAGATACCACTCTATCCTGTTTAAATGCTGTAGAAGAAGCAGAAGCTTCAAATTATCACTCTCATTTGGAAAAAAAAAAGTTCCAAAGCTCAAATATGTTCTTTCACTTTAAACCTGGTCATTTGATGACCTAAAACAACTTCTGCAGATTCAAAGTCATGATTCAACAGCTTTTCTATCAGTAGTCTTATTTTAGGAACCTAATTTCCCAGAATAGCCACCCTCTGAGAAGTTTTCAGTGAGTCCTAGTGACTGAGCATCTGCAGATATTCTTTATGACACCAATCCTTTATCTTGTCAAATCTTACCTAGGACTATGTGTTCTAAAGATCACATATTCTTTTTTTTTNTTTTTTGTTTTGGTTTTGATTTGTTTTTTTTGTTGGTGTGGGTTTTTTAGTTTTTTGGTTTTTTGGGGGGGGGGGTTTTTTTTTTTTGCGTGGGTTTTTTTTTTTTTTTTTTTTTTTTTTTTTTTTTTGTTTTGGTTTGTTTTGGTTTTGTTGTTGTTTTAATAAAAAGAAGTCTTTTGCCTTTCCCACTCTGCCATGTTACCCGGGACTCATTCCAGCAATAAGGTGGCAATGTGTCACATGGATCCCTCTTGCCGGATCATCTCAACCCTAACTGCCGTGGTTGTGACTCTGACAGACAGCACAACCACTCCATTTACTGGGGCTGGTCTAATCACAGGTTTGTCACTTTTTCTTAACAAAGAGTCTCCAGTCACACAGATCTTCCTCTTTCTGATAGTGTTGTGTATCTTCAGTCCTTTCCCTTCTGCTCTGCCTTCTGTCTGCAGATCTTTTTCCCTTCTGTTCCCATCATCTCACACAGCCTTCTGCACACTGGCCTCATTTTCCCTCAGACTCCCCTTCTATTCTTTCTTGTGTTTTGGGCCTGGGCTTCTCTTTGGTGGGGTTGGTGGGGGTTTGATTTATTTGTTTATTACCATAAGTGTTCTTGCCTTCTTTCTTTCCACTGTAATGTTTTCCCTGATTCTTCAACAAATCTTTTCATCAGCTGTTGCTTTCTCTTTTATTCCTTATCATAGTATTTTCCTCACTTCCCACCAAGGAACTTGACTCCCACAGAAAAGTTCCAGCTTATGGGAGTACTCTCAGAGTTGTGATTTAGATAGGCCAGGCACTTCTGTGTATTTTATAGTGCATTTCAACAAATCCCCTTTAAAAGCTGTTGAGTTAGGATTAATTATGTGTCACTTGCATACATTTGTTAAATTTACAGCAATATACGTTACTGTCTTGGTTTGGAAGACAGGCGTCTGCTAAGGAAGGTGGAAACCTGCCTTAGAGGATATGACCCCCCTCCCTCCAAATTGTTACAGGGTCGAAATCAAAGGCTCTCAGGCAGAGATATGGGAAAAGGAATAACAGTTCTTTACTCGTATCTCTAACGAGGAAAACAAGCAACAATAACAGTAGCAATAACAAATAAACAAACCAGATACCCAGTGGCAGCTTTCTCTGGGCTGCCAGACACCGCCCCTCCCCTTTGGTGCAGTTACGGTCACGGCCGGCAGGGGGCGCTGTGGCGCGAGCTCAGCTCCTCAGTGATGGCGGACGGAGCTGAGGGCGAGGCGGCTGCACGGCGAGCGGAGCTGCAGCAGGGAATCTCAGGGCAGCAAACTGGGCGGCAGAGCTTGTCCACTCAAGCGGGCGAACAAAAGGGTAGCAGAGACTCCAGCAAGGAAGAAAAAACCAGGCAGTGCTGAGCTCCCGCGGCAGCAGCGAAGGGAAAGAAGAAACAGCAGCTCTCTCCTCCAACAAGTCCCGGGAACAAGTGTGTCCCTGCCCACGGCCAGCCACCTTTTTCTTCTCTTGCTACACCTGGCTATGTTTTTAGTCTCTTAAGTGAGTCTTTGTCCCTTAGGTACCCAGTCGTTATCTCTTAAGTACCCAGTCGTTAAGGCTCGTTAAGGTATCTCTAGCCACAGGATGGAAAAATTCCCAACCTCCAACAATTACAATATTTGAATTTCTGGTTTTCTGGTGTCCTAGGACAATACTAGCTTACAGACAGAAGCATGCCTGCACAGTGCTACAAGGTTCCATCATCAAGCTCTTTTGGAGATGAGTATTTTCCTGCCTCAGTACTGACCTTCCTTTCATAATAGGCCAAATCTTCCTAGCTTTATTCTCTTGGTACCTGCATGTCAGTGTTTGCAGGAAGAGCAATTTGCATTCCAACACAAATCCAAATCCAATTCAACAATCTGCATTCCAGAGCAACAGTTTAACCTTTGACACCATGATATACATCAATTAACTCTGAAAGTAACATGGACTTTCTCCACTTACCCCTTCTATCTTGCAATGGTGCAACTGTTTTCTCTGTTTCTAAGGAAAAATCACAGCAGAAAATTTGTCCAAATGTCTATAGATTTGATGCTGCATTTTGCCAAAAATCAGTGAAAATATAATTATGCCAAGTCAAAACCATAAAATTTTAAATGTTTCTCTAATTCATTTTTAAAATAAGATAACTATCTAATTTCACTTTGAAATCACTGAAATGCTACAGGCTTTTAGACAAAGTGGTTTTAATTTTTCATAATAAGGAAACAGATCAATATTTCGTCATAAACCACTCTAATTTTGAGCAACATGCCCAAGACAATTCTACAGTGCATCAGTAGGAAAATGGTAACATTCTCTCCAGCAAGAAAGAAGACATTTTTGACTGCTGTTTCTCTCCAGAAACTTGGGAACTGAGCATGCATAGGACCCTTTTCCTGCAGGCCTCTTTACAAAATCAGAGACAGAGCAAACAGCTCCTTCTCCAGCTTCTCAGCCAGTGCACCTTCATCTGCCTGCACTGATTCATTTCTGCTGCCTTCATCAACTGTTAGCTGAGATACCTTGAGGCACCTCAGACCCCTGTGTTGCCTAAGTGACTGTCTCAGAGATATGTCACAGAGCTGTCACTGCTAACTGAGGCATCTAATGCATGAACAACCCATGGTGCAGTTTCCTCATTTTCCAGACTTCCAGTTTTGCCTCAACAGCCATCACAGGAGTCTTACTCTTGGGGGAATACACTCCTAGCAACGTGGAAATGAAGTTCCTTAAGAATCAGATTTTACCATTGAAAGTGCCTGTGCTGTCCACTTATTTTGTCTCTTCGGTGCAAAGACAGAGAAACAGGTTTCAGGCAAGGAACAGCTCTTAAGGTAGATTAGGTAGGGCCAAGGAACAGACAGAGGCTAAATAGAGTCAGTCCTGAGAGCTGTTGGATGGGGATAGTGTGGGAAGAGATTGGTTTGCATCTATATGAAGGATAAGGGAAAGATGGAGATAGACCTGATTATAAATGAAAACAATTTAAAAATGGAAATCAAATACAGAACTCGGTAAAAATTATGTCTCAACTTCATTTCCTAGAACTTAACATATTAAACAATGTGACAGATTCTTATCAGCTGCATGAATGTGTCTTTTGGAGTTCACTCTAGTACTTATAATGCAATTACCATTGCAGATTCATCTTGCATTTCCTCACTAACCAAAGCAATACTCAGTAACAACCTATCCATAAGAAAATATCAAGTCTCTATTTTCTTTTCTAAATAAAAAACCAGGTCATTGTTCCTATTCTGCATAATAGGCCATCTTCTTTATAGCAACGTATCAACAATGCTACTTATCTGGGACTTCATTTACATTCCTTTGTGCTTTCTGCAAAACTGAAATATCTAGTAGAGTCAACAGAGTATGTAAAGAATACTGGCACAGTTCTTCACTGGAAAAGAGAGGAATGGTGCTCATGCCACATAGTCCATATACCCCAAAACAGACCACATAGACTTCAATGTTAGATTCAGTAGCATCATTATCTTTCATGGCATCCGTAACATAAGATCAACCCATATCAGAATAAAAAATGTTCTAATGGCATGGGACCTTCCAAGAAAAGATTAGCTTTAGAACAGATTCTCCCTACAAAGAGGTGAAACAGGAATCCCTGTAAGTCTGATGAGACCTGTAGATATTCTGCTACAACTTTTATTAATTTAGCACTAAAAAAATTACATCTGCAGCAATTCAATTTTAGTCAAAATGAGGTAGGTAATTTCAAGACGATGAGAAATCACAGTTGACTTTATATCTACTTGAGTTTACCCTTCTGCAATTCTGATTCAGACCTGTGATTAAAAAGATAACCAGACTTTGTCTTGCTTTCCGTGTAGAATTAAACAATGTCAGAATTTTAAGCTCACTTACTGAGCACTGACAGTTTCATCCCATTGTATGTTCTCTAGAAAAGAACAGTTTCTCAAGACTGAGGAATCTGTTGTTGGATGGAAGCGAAAGAAAGTTACTTTTCCTGAACCAAAACAATGATAAAAGATTTAGAAAGTCCAAATGTTCTCAGCAACAACATTTGGCTAAGAGAACTAATCCAGTTCATTTCATTTGTCTATGGTTATCTGATGGCACAGAGGAGGAACTCTTCAAAATGGACTTCACAGGGCAAATAATCTGAGTTCATACATAAATGAAAGACATAATTCTCTTCATAAAAGACATTTTTGCAAGAATGCCACTAATAAATCTAACTTCATTTGATGTCAGGTGTGTATCATGACAGCAATTTGGAAGACAAAATGATGTTTTTACTGAGTTTTTTTTAGTTACCCTTGAAGATTCAAGTAGCAGTGGTGTAGCTTTATTTTCATTTCTAATGACAGTAAACTCATGATTTATCGGAACAACAAAAATGTGTAAAAAAGCAACCAGAAAATAGAAAAATTAGTTTTGGAAGACATGCTAGGGTTCAGGATGAATCCACTGAGAGTAGAAGGATTTTTTTTTTAAGCAGAATTATGGTAATCATATCTCATTACCTGGCTTGTGTTGTGCATGGTGAGTTATCAATGCTTAAAAATGTGGATTGCCTGGAGCAGCCCTCGTTACAAGAATAAAACTAATCATGAATGTACTGGTATAAATCACAGAAGAGACATATGTACCACCTCAAGAGTCTGAAAAATTGTGAAATACACTTTTTTATCATTCTTTCAAAAGAAACAGACATTTTCTACAATGATAGCTTTCTAAGCAGGATACAGTGATATTCACTTTCAGTTATGTAGTAAGTTCAGTGAGATCAGCCCAGCTTTACAAGCAACTCCCTTGGATCTTAAAGGAAGAACTGGCAAGCCTGGAGACTGTTCTGTCCCACTGCACCACCATTGACCCTCCCCTGAACAGACAGACAAGGGCATATGCAAGCAACCCTAGATCTCCAGCTGTGCTCTCACTTGGGGAGCCATGACCCTATGTCATTCTGAAAACCACATGACCACGTTATCAGATCATCAGGATAGAACTAATATATTTTGCCTCTCAGCAGAATTTATCATCTCAGCTTGAATACAGAGTTCTGCTAATTTTGCTTTTCCAGGAGTGCAGTAGTGCCAGTTTGTGTTTGTGTCTCTGGCCACATACAAATACGTAAAACAATGCTGCATTTCACATTGGTCATCTACAGACAGAGTACCTCTGGCCACAAAAGTATGAGTCCAGGTTTGCTAAAAGTTTGCAATTCCTTTTTCTCTGTTCTACATGTTGCATCCTTTGGTTTACTCTAATTGCACTATTGCAGTTTCCCTGCAACTTGTTGTTTGATTATTTTGTTCATCTTTTTCTAAAAGGAACACTATCACAAAAACCCTCATTATTGCTTCAACAGATTGCCTTCTACTTTTCGTAAAAGTTTTTTTCTAGTATTTTAAACTACACCACACATTCAATGTAGCTGAAAGAGGAGTTTCTCTGCCTTCTGAGGTACTCTCTTGGCCCATCTAGGAATTTTTTCTTCTAAACCAGGGAAAGATTCCTCAGTCTTTTACATAAGGTTCTTCAAACCTATCAAACCATTCTGTTACGATGTTAACCACTGTACTCAATATCAGAGAGATGTCTTCTACCACCGTCTGTTCTATTGATATTGTGATCCTACCTCAGGCTGGTTTTAATTTTCTGTAAAACATACAATTGTACTGATTTGTTTCCAGAATTTCTCTTAGGATTCTCTAAGTAGCATGTATTTACAGAGAGAAAAAATATTTTTCATTTCTTTTCATTGATTTATGTGCATTTACAATCTGCTGCAACCAGTAAGTGGATAAACAGAATGTTTTTGAATTCTCTATGCTCTTTCAATTTCTTGTACCAACATTAGGAATGTTAAATGCTTTGTGAGACTTCTGAACCTGATTCACCTCATCTACAGGGGAGGAATATGGCAAAGGAACTTGTTGTGGCTCTGCAGACTCTGAGATCTTCAGCTCTGAAGGTGCTCTCTGGCCAATTGGCCATCTGCCAGCAAAGAGACAGAGAATAGAGAATACACTGAGCACTTTTAGAAGTAAGACACGTCTGTCAACTTATTGTGCCCTGCAGTGGAGAAGCGTGCAGCTAGTGGTCATACAGAGAACCATACAAGAACAGAGCAGAGAATGCACCTTTCATTTTCAATTGACTGATGCAAGTTGTGCAAATACATAAAAGTATCTTAAGATATATATTCATTTTGCCCATGCATGTGTGTCAGAAGATAAAAATGTGTTGAGGTGTTCACATGTACTCTGCAAGTAAGGCAGAGAAAAAGAGACTGATTAAGACTAGCTGCAAATCAGTGATGCTGTCCTCTAAATTATTCCCTTCTCTCTTTTTCTCTCCCCTCCTTTTCTCTACTCTTTTATCTTCTTCTCTCCTTTCCCATCTGTTCTGAGAGATCTTAAGCCACCAACAGTGTGTTAGAGAAACTCTGAAAAATGCATTTTGAAGTCTTAGAAAGAGCAGTTGTGAAAGTTCATTTCCATGAGGCCTTTCTCTGTGAGAGTCTCCGGTTCCCAGGGAGTCAGTCCTCAGGGATTGTTCTATATTTCTTCTGCAAGTTCTCTCTCTCGTTGTTCTGAGCACTGGTGTTTGCTATTGTATGAAACAGCATTTTTGACACTATGAAACTTGTTCTCAGAAATGTTTTCTAAACAGCTGCTCTCTTACTGGTCTATAGTGTCCCCCCTTCATCATGGGTTTTGTTTCCCTGTGGATTTGCTTCTAAAATCCTGTAAATAATATCAGATTTACAAGTAATTTCTGTGCTTCTACGTAAGCAGAACATCATAAATGTGATTCTGCTGTTTTTCAGAATCCAGAATTCAGCGGGAGAGTAATAAAATAATAAATAAATACATAAAAATGTGTAAGATTGTAAGTCAAATTAATACTCATATTTCCACATGCATAGGGAAAATAAATCTGCAAAGTCTCCTCCAACATATGGAGATAATCACAAAAAACAAGCAAAATTTTTAAATTTTCATTTTATAGAAACCTATTAATTATATAAATTCTGTTGATCTAATAGACGTAAATGTGAAGGTTCTTTACCAAGAGAAAACCTTTCATGACATTTTTTCTCTCTTCTCCTCTTATCATAAATACCCTAAATATAGTCCACCATTAGCTATAGAAAGTCAGAAGCAAACAGGCCTTTAAATGGAATGCTAATTTTCACAAGAAAATGACATTTCTAATTTAAATATAAGCTTTTCACATGAGTCTTATTAACTGTGTTTTAATCTGCATTAGTCTGCTTAAAATATCCAATTTCCCTTTTTCCTGCTGTAAGTCTACCAGTTTTTCTTTAGCCATTAGCAACAGTAATAGCAATTAGCAACATCACTTCCAGCACACAGTCATTTCAGGCTTAGCTGTGTAGGCTTCATGTTTAATGAATCCAAACACAACTAGCAAGGCGTGAAATAGAAAATATGATAATCACAGAGGAATTGCAGCCTTCACATAAGAGATGTCCACAGTAAATCTTACATGTCCAGTTCCTGGACTGTTCAAACTCTATTTGACCCATAACTGTGAGGAAAACTAGCATATAGATTTCTGCACTTGTGTTTAACCCTGGGAGAAGAAGGAAATTTCTCACTGGCCTTCACCCTGACTTAACTGTATCCACTGCTTCCGGTCAATCCCTACCAATAGCTCTCAAACAGGACACTGTGACAGGTTCTTGCTATTTTAACCAGGTCCATCCTGCTGTGTACTGGGTGAAAATCACAGGAATAGAAGCTTAATAAATGCTCACATATAGACCACAGTAATGCAAGTTCTAGTTGCTTGCATTGTTTGTTGCTTATATGAATCTTCCACCTCTCTTTGATCAGAGGTGCGCTGGTGACTGATGAAGCTATTAAAAGGGGTCTCTATGACTTTTACTCTCAAATACGCGTTCACTTCACAGTGAAACTTCTTCAGAAGGACACTAAATCTCACTAAACTACATTTTGTTAAATGGTAAGAGCTTGTTTCATTACTCCATTGGACATAAATAGTAGAGTATATTGAAGAAATTATAGCATGCAGAAGAGGTGTGCTGTACACTGTTCACAGGACATCAAAAAAGCAAACCTTTACACTCTCAGAAATATCAGTTGCATATATGGTGCACCTAGAAACACAAAGAAAATAAATCTCTTAAAAATAATGCTGACTTCAAATTCTAAATACATTCCTAACTACTTCTGAGGAGCTTTTCCATGTGCTGTTCTCCAACACCTACTCTGTAATTTTGTTACAGTTACCTTTACAGATATCACCAAAGTCCTAGGTAATATTTTAAAGACTTTTCTTTGGAAATGTTATTATCAAATATAAAGATTGCTTTAAATTTTTGGGTCCAGTTTCTTAGAGTATTTTAAATCCATAAGTAAACCAGTACCCACAAGTGACCCTTGATTGGCTGTACTATGGTATTTTATGAATCTGTTACAACCACTGCCATAGCAGCAGGGACCATGATGCCACACATGCAACCAAAGCTTTTTGTAGCAATAGTTACCACCTGTCCATAAACTGCAATTTTATTTTACTTAAGAAAAGGTTATTTCTTCTTGTAAGCCAAATCAGTTATTTATAGGACATGGTTTTCTTCTCTGTATTCCTAGAACTTCATAGTGTAAACTCAGTCACTATGGCAGTGTTTGAAGCAATACAAATAGGCTGAGATCTACAGATTTAGATGTCTAAGTCTGTGCTCTTAAATTCATAATTAGGTATAAGGCATGAGACCTTGCCCCCTACTACCGTCTTACTGGGGTCTTCACACTAGCCGGGTTTAATGAGGGTTCACATCACTTCTCTGTATCAGATTTTTTAAGCCAAGTTTCTATATAGAGATAGAGGGGGTTCAAACTAGGTGACTGCTAAGGTCCCTTCCAGCCCAAGTCAGTCAATGATTCTATGACTTCCTATGTTTCTGTAAATAAGAATCTTTCTCTAACACTGGTGTCATTCTGTCTTTAAAACTATTTCCTTTAAATGAGACCTTTCTTTAAATTTGAAGTTTATGAAATTCTCTTCTTAATAGTTGTGTTCTCACATAGGACTTCAGTAAGTATATCAGAGAAATCAATAGGAAAATCAGACTATGAGTTAAGAGTCTTCCCACAAGGTTTTGCATTAACTCCTATGGTCAGAACAGTAAAGCAAAAGGAAACAATTCCAAGGTCCATTCCACAAGTTAGTATGGGTACAAAACCACTGTCAGCAGCACTTTCTGAATCCCATTAAAATTAGAATGACTGCAGTTTGCATACAGAAAATGGCCCTGCTGCTTTTTAAAGTATACAATAGGGAACTAGAGTGAACAAGAGTGGAAATGGCTTTCTTTTAACAAGCTGATTATTTAATACAAAGCTTTCTCTGGGAAAATAGAAAGGCACTGCCAAGCCAACAGTACTGAACCTTTACCAGAGTTTAATGTAATCTAATTTGGGGAGGGGGGAAGCTGGTTTGGGTTGTTGCTTTGGGGCTTTTTAAATCTGTAAGGCAGCCATATCAAAACTGAATAAATTTTGCAGAAGAAACATTCACTCAGACTCCAAATGCCTATTGAAGTTTACTATTTTTGACCCCCTGACATTTCTGAGTTTCCATCAATGCCTATAAACTCTCACTCTCATCACTTACATACACTTTTCACATAAAATCTGTATGGATACATGAGAAAGGGGTCATGAGGTCCTTGAGAAGGATCTGGGGAAATGAGGAGAGGTATGAGAAGAAGATATTTCACTATTTGTCACATGATCGTTTATGCTCTCTCTGAAGGTCTCTTTCTTCCAAACAAGAAGCAAAGCCAATGTAAGTTAAAGCTATACAATCCTACAGCACATAACTTGAGCATCCTTCAGAAAGTTCTTATTTATGAAATAGTTTTAGATTTTTCCAAAGCACTTAAAATTCACAGACCTAGAGATGGTTTTGCCTGATAATTTGGACATAAGTAATAATAAGTCCTAATTATGGTAAAATTTCTAATTGCTATAAATACTGAGCAGGTGGCCATGGATATCACACACTGACTTCCAGTGTGAAAATATTTAAGATGTTTTCAAATCAAAATCCTAAGCTTTCCCTTCAGTTCCTACTTGAAAGACAAATCCCATTAAAGGAATTATTATAAAATTTGGCACAAGTAGTATGGAAACAATAGGATATTTTTGTCCAAATTTGAGACTTATGCTAATGCTGGTTCGTGTTATCATATGTAAATATTTGTTCTTTCCAGAAAACTTAGAAAACAATAAATTCAATACATGAGGATAGATTATCTTATAGTCAGTGGCAGGGAAATAAATTATTTTATTTCCAGTAATGCACACACATGTGTGCACACATGCACAAATACACGCAGAGTAAGCAGAGCCTTTGCCTTGCCAACTCTGCCTTGTGTCAGTCTGGCACAACAGAGTAGACTGATGCAGAACCAAACAAAGAACACCAGCAGATGAACAAGAGAATTTCCAGGGCGAATTGGACTGCAATAATGACCAGTAGAGAGGTCTGGCTGAGGAAAAGAGGACATTTAGGCTTTGTGTGACTGTTGTCTCATAAAGTATCCAAAAGAACACTTCCTTCCCTTGAAACATAATTTAGATAAACACTGCTTTCATCCTCCTGCCACAGTCTGGCCTGCTCTGTGCATCATTCAGGATGGAGCCTTGGAGAACCAGCTCTTTGGAGAGCAGCTGCTGTGTGCCAATGTTTGAAATGGTAGCCAATGCTAAGAGCAATTTGATGGTGGGTTCTCTAAACATTGGGCAGCCTCAGGATGTTTATGATCTTCTTCCTAGGTCTGTTTTTGAAACAAGTGTGTACATCAGCTACCACAGAGTATTAAAGCACAAACATTATAGATTACTTACTTCATGTAAGCCAGATGAAATTCTTCTTCCATGAAATGAAGGCTAAAAATATTTCTTTTTTATAAGCCTGAAGATATTTAAGTATTTCCTAGGGTTGAGTCTGATTCATGAACTTGTTGACCATTCTGGCAAGCTGGGGGTCACTTTCACTACTTCTGAGTGCAACATGGAGATCAAAATAATTTGTAACCGCTAAAAATGGGGTTTTCATTCCCCCTTCTCAAAACTGTGATGGAACTGCTGACCATTAATTAAAAAGTTACTGAAAACATTTTTTCTAAAATATCAGCTGAAAGGCTGATGTCACTTGCCAAAGCAAATCCCAAGTTCTCTTCAGTTTCACAGAGCAAATAGTAAATCACTCTGAAAGCGTCAAGCAAGTCATCTGTGCTCACCATTGACACAGTCTGTTTTAGAGTCTGAACAAAATTAATCAAAGGGAAAACACAGAAAGACACTTGATGTGGCAGCAGCAATGGACCTGACCTTACAAGTGAGGTAGAACAGAACTCATGTTAGAATCCATAGGTGTAATTGTGATATAGTTGGATACCAGGACTGCCCCTGTGTGCACACTCAGTGCACTAAATTCACCAAGCTCCTGGTGTCCTGGAACTCCTCATCATGTCCCTGCATAGACAAGACACTCAATTGGCTTGAAACAATGGGCTGCTCTGAGACAAAGTGACAGATCCAGCTCATCATCCTCTTCACCACAAAGGATGCCACTCTTGCAGAAGGTCTTTAGGTGGGGATATCAGACAGTCCTGAAGATTCTTCCCACACCAGTCCTGCTGTCACAAAACCAGTTTTGTATTTAAAATAACGTGGGTGCAGAATCTGGCCCTTCCATGTGGTTCCTGTTGCAGAATTGACATTGATAAAATACCTGTCAATACTCTAGCCATACTTGTAGCAATACTCTAACTGCTACCCAGACAGCAATGACATTTGATTGCCCATGCAGCTGTTATTTCGTGAGAAGATCCCATTAAAACATAGCTTTTAACAAACACTGTGCTGGTGTGTGTCTGTGCAACACTAGTTTTGGTGTAACCTGGACAAGGTATGGTAGGTGAAAAGACTCACAGTGACAAATGGGATAGTGGAACAGATTGGGTCAAGTGAGATAGGGAGCCGTGGAAGTAGAAAACTTGCTTCTGACAAGTAACAAGGGCTGTCATTTGAGCAATAAATGCAAAAGTATCAGCCCCCCCCCCCCCCTTCATTTTTTCATATGTGGATCCAATAGGAGAGAAATTTATCCTTTCAGAGATAACATTTAAAAGTTCTGGACAAACCTTAAGTCTCAAGATTAATGGCCCCCTCAATCAAGATCTTTAGCACTTTTGTCATCTACTAGTCTCTTTTGATAATTGCCTGCTATTTTTTGTGTTAGAAATTAACTTCAGTTGAAACCAGGCACAAATTACATTTAGACCTCTTTTGGGAGATGGAAAAAATAACTGACTGATAGGGTCAGTTCTTGAAAATGTTGCAAAAATCATCAGTGTAAGGATCAAGCAAGCCTTGCCCTTTCAACATTAAATTATTCCCTATAATTTTTAGTGGATGATGTCTTTCTTGTCCAAATTACCATAAATAAAGGCTTTTGTGCTGTTGTGCAAGGGGTCCAACTCCTGATCTCCTCATCTACATGCTTTCATAGATGAGCTTTCCAACCCTGCAGGAATGCTGTCACTTTGTACTGTGGTAAAGGACAAAATCGTGACTGATTTTTTTTTTTTTTGTCCTAACTTGGCTAGGATGTAGTAATTATGTTGTAACCACTGTAAGGTAGCTAATCTGTTCCTACATTTTTGTTATATAAATCTGCAGCTGCTAATCTCCAAAGAAAGATATTTCTTTCAATTCTCAGATCAGCAATTATTCTCTGGACCACAGAAGCAAGCTCACACTAGTTTTGTAAACGTTGTTTATCTGTTTGCCCATGTAAAACCTTAGGCATCAGTGTATGGAGGCTTCTTAAGGAGAAAAGCTGCAACAAGGTTTTGCTGGAATAAGTGTCATGGAGCCTTGGCTGCTTTGAAACACTCAGGTTTAATTGTTGCTAAATCCTTAAGCAATTTCCCTTTCACACAAAGATGCAGAACTTCTGACACTTTAGGCTACCTTTTCTGTTCTCACATATCGCTGTAACTACTATGAACCTAAATGATTTAATGTTATAAACAATCCTTTGCCCAACAGAGAGAAGTGTTTTTGACTTAAAATGAAAAACTGACTAAATATATTAGCAAAGGAAGAGGGAATCAAGGAGGTTTGGTTGCAAATATTTCATACTGGCAACTATATCTATGGTATGTGCACATGGATGTATATACACACAGAGAAGACAGATTTATACCCTTTTTGAACTTTGGCAACATATTTGTTCATCCCTAATTCTAGGTTCTCTGCTTAGGGACTAAACCGATTTACATATAACTATTTCTATGTTTTGAAGTTTCACCTCAGGCCAAAAGCAAAATTATTGTAAGAAACTGATCCACTTCAAGAAGCATGTTCAATTTACCATGATTGTATCACTGGATATCTTTACATAAACTGTCCTAAAGAGAACATACTAACAGGTGCCACAATATTCAATGGGAACAAAATAAATACTTCATTAAAGCAGCCTTAGAAGGCAAATTTATTCAGCCTACAGCTGTGGTGTACTGTAATAGTAGCCAGAATGAAGCAGGAAAGGAAGCTCTGACAAAGATTTGAGAAAGAAAAAGTCAATTTTGGCAAAACTAGGATAGAGAGAGAACATTTATATTCTTTAAAGAGCTAAAAGTTTGTAATACCATAGGGCAATACAAAATTTTACAGTATCATCCATCTGTTGCAGGAGCCTGTGATATAACCATCAAAAGTTTCAGGACATACTTTCAATATACAGTTACTTTCCCTCAGAGTTATTACTGACAAGAGCAATCATCAAATCTGGGTGCAAAAAAAATTCATTTGGTCTCTTGGTAGCATTTTATCAGAGTGGGGACCTCTTCCATAGTTCTACCAAAAAGACAGAAAAATAAAGAAAAGTTTTCTGGTAACAATCACAGGCCATACTATCCCTTTCATACCATTTTTGTGCAGTGGCTGGACTGTAATAGCTTTTGGACAACTGTACATTGCAGTGCAAGATGTAGTACATTATTGTCTGTGACACCTTCAAACACCAATTTACTAGGCTACAGATTGCTCTGAGCCCAATAAATCTTTACAAACCCCTCTAGAGTGGCTGACGAACATTTTCCTCCCCACCCCATTCTCCCTTCCCTTTGGTAGAGTTGGTATTTTTTGTGCAACCATTCTCCCTCAGAATCTCTCAGCCTGGGTTATTGCATTTTTCTGTTGTGTAATGGTGGAGAAAGGCTTAGAAAGCTGTTCCGGTTTTGTAACACAGCAATTCACATTGAGAAGAGTCAGTTATTGATGTAGTTAAAATTAAGAAAGAGAAAGTGGTTGTCTCATCAGCTAGGTACATTATTACTATCGTATTTTAAATGCTGTGAAAGCTGTGAAATAAAACCAATTCCTAAGGAGAGTTTGCTTTTATTCTCACTTCCTCATTTTCTACGTGCAAAAGACTGTTGCAAGCAGCTGGATCTCTCAACTGTGTGTTGTCTTTAAAGTCAGGTAAGATCAAGTGACATGTTCTGGCTGTGTCTACAAAGATACTCCGATCAAACAGTTCTCCAGTTAAATTTCAGTTCTCAGGAATCTTAAATTTGCATCTTCACTGCTGAGTTTATTGCACATTAAGCTCATCCATGCAGCAGGCAATATTTTTGGGCTAACAACATTTTCTGCTGTGGATAGGCACAATGCTCTACTAACCAAAGCCATGAACCCTGAGTTTATGAGGAAGGCAGGGACCGGTGGGGAAGAGAAAGAAAAAAAATCTGAATCCCTGTGAGATTCTCTGCATTTCCTAATCACTTCAAGCAATTACTTTTGAGCATTTTTAACTCACAGGTGCAGAAACTGTACCATTCCCTCCTCTGCCTTGCTATGTATGTTTGATTATTTTTATACTGCTTTCCCAGAAGTTATTGACAACATGCTGACAGTGGGGAATACACAACACCTCACTCAGACGCTCTGGGAGTGCATGTACAAGAACACATTTTCCACGTCACTCGCAGTGAATTTACAGCCCAATGTACTGAGAACAAACAGCAATCTGCTGCTCAGCGTCAGAGAGCTCAAGATCCATCCTTGAGAGAAATGTCTTCAAAGCAATTTTAGGTTCTGCTTCAAGCAAGCAAATGATGAGAACAAGCTGGCAAAAGGTGTGCAGAGACAGAAAGAACCAGTTGAACTGCAGAAACCCTCTGGAGGCAAAGTCAGTAGTCTGGCTCATTTACAAGGCTGGGGAAGAAGGCAAAAGTGATTTCTTTAGCTTGTTTGCCCTTTTATATTTTTACTTGTTTAGGTAAGTATGGCTTTCAGGACTGATTTGTACATCATCATAGTAAAAACAACATCCCAAAATAAAAAATACAAACAAAACTGCAGCAGAACTGAAGGCAGGTTCAGTTGTCCAGGAAGGCAATTTCTCTTTGTGAATGCTAGAAAGTTATTTTCTCACTGAACTTGGGGCTGGTGATACTAACAAAAGAATAGTTACTGATCAAAGTCACGAATCCCAGCCTTTACAGCTCTGATCTCCCAAAATCAACATATATGTCACCGGCTAAAATTAACCCCTCTCCTTTCCATGCGCACATTAGTTGTGTTCACACTAACTAGCCAGCTGTAATTAGACTGCAGTCACTTTTAGCCACATATTGAGACTTGATTTCTCTTTAGATGACAAAAAAAAGCCAGATCGAGAAAACGAAATTTTAAAGGTAAGTTTAAGTGATGACTTCTGTTGAGATAGAAAGCATTAAAGTAAACTTCTTGTCAGTATTTGGTCAAGTTCCACACAAATGTGGACAGCCAGTTCCAAGCTCAACTACAGCTAATAGTTCCTCTTCAGGAAAACTTCCTTCCAAGTTCAGTGCTGAAGCGTTGGTGGACAATAGTCCAAATCCCGTTCACTAGGAGTGATTTTCCCACACTGTATAAGGAAGGATAGACATAGAGCGAGGGGCAGAGAAATGTTTCTTTTTTCTGGATACCAAAGAGGGGCAAAATGCTAAATGGCCTCCTCCTTAGTATTTTATTCTCTTCTTTATGAGCAATGAGACAGCAAAATTAAAATTAAAAATTAAAAAGGCTAAGAGACCTGGCATAACCAAGAATATTTATCTGAAGTGCCATGCAAGCCTTAAAGCTCCATAAATATTTACAGAAAAGGTTGTTTTGAATGCACAGGAGTCCCAAAATCACCCTTGTTTGGGAGCTGACTGAAGTTCCAACAGCATGAACCTTTCTTTAAGTCCTCTTTAAGATCAAGCATAAGAGGTCAGTCTTTTGGTCAACACAGCTGAGGGGTTTTGCAAAATGTGGAAAAAGATCAGTTGCAACATTGTCAAATAGCAGCTGTTGGGAAAGGGTGGTATCTCATCTGTCTTGTTTTACAAGCACAAAAGGAAATGAAGGAAAGTCTGTTATCAAATTAAAAATACTTTTTTTTTATTAAAAAAATAAGAGGAAGAAATCAGTGTCTTTTTATTTTCTTTTTTTTCTGCTCTAATTTTTCAACTGTCTCCCATTGCTGAACTCAGGTATCAATTTGTAACTCAAGCCCTGTGGGCTGAGTGATGGGTTCTCTGAACCCCTTTAGGCTAGAGCCAACAGCAGATCTCTGTTCAGAGTGTTCAAATTGATTTTTTGAACACAAAAGCAGACTAGGGAAGGAAGGCACATGCTGTGCAGTGTAATCTAAGCAGAATGTACTAGGGGAAAAAAGAGAATTCCTATCATGTGTAAAATTCTGACATTTCAGTATTTGTTTTTGTCCCAGATCTGAATGCAAAAGTTTAAATTTAGATATTTGTGGGAGATGCAAATTTCCTCTGTCCCCTCGAAGAATCATTTCAAAAAAGAATCAGAGTATTTTTTTTTATAACTGTCAGAACATTCTAAAGTGATATATATGTATTCCTAGATTTATGGTTAAAAAGAGAAATATAAAAGAGATTTTAAAATTATCCAAACAAAATACTTGAAGGCTTTTTCACTAAGAATTGTTAAAATGAAAAATCTCCATATTTCAAATAAACTGCTCTTTTGGATAAAAACTTTTTCCATTGAAAAATTTTTGTGTAGTTCCACCTAGGTTTGCTTTCTACAGTTAACCAAATTGCAGTCAGGCAGAGATGAATTAGCAGTGTTTGGGCATTCCATGCATACATTTGTTCTTGCCTGGAGGCCTCAAAACATTTTGCAGAGATGTCAGAGCCTCCATTGCCACTCAGCTGCGTGGTGAACACGATGGTTCATATCCAGGCTTCTCTCCAGACTTAGTTGAACAGTTCCCTCATCAGCTGAACAGTTCCCAGCCTAGTGCATGCTGTGGTTCTGCCCATGCAGAGAGGATCGACACCTCTCAGTGATCTTGTCTGCAATTTGAGTCAGAGTCTGAGGGGAGATGCCCAGGTGGTGAAATTGTATAGAGACAGTTTGCTGCCAACCTACTTCCCACTTACTTGTGCCCTATCCCTTACTCACACAAGGCACGTGCCAGAGCTACAGTTTCACAGAACCTCTGTACTAGTTTGAATGAAAAAGAAAGTGAAAAATAGTGAAAGCATACGTTTCAGAAATCTTGAGGAGTTGGGTAGGAAAGAATTCAAAGGTCTCCTGTCACCTTCAAGATTTCCCATGTGTGCCCAGGGGGCCAAGATTTCTGAAGACATCTTCCCTCATTCTCCTCCTTAGAGGAATGAATGGGCTAGACCTAGAAAGAAAAGGAATCAAGGACCTGTTGCTCCCACCCTTTCCTCAGAGAAGGTTTTGCCCCGATTACCCTGTGGACTCCTTTTCTTCTCACAGTGTAACCATTACTCTTTAATAAGCTTTTGACTTAAAAATAACATTCAGGATCATTACTCTTTCTTGCTCCCATCTAGAACTGAAAGCACTCATCACAACGGCACACTCATTGAGGTGACAACTGGAAATCATTCTCATCCCATTGTGGGATGAAATCTTATAAATTCCATAATAGATGTTAATTATAGTTTAATATCTGGCCCAATAAACATGATGCTGACTCTGTCCATAATCCATTGGCCAAAAATTTCCCTGTCTTTGCCCTCTGAGATCTGTAGCATAACATCTTGTGCAGTATCCCCCTTACCAGGTCATCAGATTTCATCTATATCTACCAAAGCCTAATCTACCAAATTGATATCAAATCAGATCACTCTTGGTTTCATAGTAGGCATATATTAGAGCAATATAAAATAATGGGATGATATTAGGGAGGTAGAGAAGAGAAATTCCCTGTTGAAAATTAGTATTCCCTCTTTAGGTAGAGCAGAACATCCTTAGTAAAAATGCAGATTGCTTTTGCACAAGAAAATTTCATCAAGACTAGTTGAAACTTAATCACGAACACAAAACCCACCACGTTCATCTTTTCTAACCCTCTTCCATTGAGACATTCATGTGACTTTCCAAAATGACAAAGTTTGAAAAGGCTGATAGAAAATTCATTGCAATTGAAGGTGTTTGGACCTGCGGCAGTCGAGGCTACTTATCTAGCAAAAATTCCTTGCCAGTCCCGACTGCCAAGCTTTTGTCAAGTCTTCTGTACACAAGGTGGTCCGTCCACTTCAGCCATAATAAAGGGTGTGCTACTTCCACACAGTCAGGTGAATCTTTGTGTAGGCAGAAACCTTGCCCCTGCTAAAGCTAATGGCACTGACTTTGAGGATTTCAGTCCAGCGAGTGTTTCACCCCAGATTTCTGCAACTCCCTTTACAGCCTGCCACCTTCTCGTCTCAGTTGCTGCAAGAAAAATGTTGTGTGCTTACCTAGCTGGGTTTTATATTGTCACTCACCAAGAAGCTATACTCAGTGTTCATCGTTAGGTTTTGATGTCTTCTTCCAAAAAATAAAAGTAGTTTCTGTATGGAATAATTGGTGATAAAAAATGTTCAGTCAGAGTATTTAATTGCCTGCAGGCTGCAAACCAATCTCTCTCACAAAAAGCTGCTTGAAACCAAATCAGCCTGAAAAGATCTTTTCCTTTAAATTACAGTGGTGCTCAGTCTTTCTCAGATATTGTAGCTCAAGTGAATTACTGGAAAGAATGGATACTGAGAACAAAAGAAAAATGATTGGCAAGAATAGAGGCTGATAGGATTGAAATAAAAACCTTCCAGTGCAGAGGCCTGAGCATAACTGCATGTCTTTGCATATTTCCCCAAGGAAGAAGGTAACAAATAGTTTTGGCAGGAGGGAGACATTTTAAGGCAGCAAAATAAAAGGGTCATGTATCAAACCAAATTGTGTTAGCTTTGAGATGTATTAAATCTTTATATGATCATGTTTTTCTTTGCAAACTTTTTTTCTCTTTAAAGAACCTGAAGATTTGATGCTTGAGTTTCTTTGCTGATAATTGTACACTGCATATTTTCAGCCTATATGCATTGTATGCAAGATTATAACATCCTCACAAAAAACCAAACTTCAATTTAAGGAAAAATTAAGATTGCAAACACTGTAAAATAAAGCAAAATTATGCGAAGTCAAAATTCTGATTGTTTGTGCTTCCTTAATTGAACCTCTCCAAATAAAGCATGGGAAATGGCTTTAAACTACATACTCATACATACCCAAAACCCTACAGTTTCTTTGTCTCATACAGTGAACAAAAATTTTTCCACCAATGTGGAGGTGTAACATCTGTCTAAAATAACACAGAACAGGAATTACTTTCAAGAGGTATCTAGTATCTGGCCCACTGTGGGAATCAAACAAACTGATTTCAAAAATAAACTTCATGCTAAACGGCAGAAAGAACAACACGCTGAGAATGCAGCAAAGAAGTGAAGTGAAGCCATGAAATAATACAGACAAAGCTCAGAAAGAAGAAGAAACAAAGCCTGTAGTAGGATGTGATACAGAGAAAATGACTTATTGACTCATGGGAATTGAGTGGGATTCAGAAGGCTTGAAAAACAGTCAACTGTTTAAGGACTGAAAAGAAATCTAGACTTGGCAAAAAAGAAATAGTCTCTCAAAAAGTTGTTTCCACATTTGCAATTTTCATTTGCCCTTTTTTTATTGAAGCAGCATCAGTTGGCTACCCAGTATCCTAAACCTAAAATCCTAAACCATTTCCCTCATGCTGAAAGTCTCCAGTTTAGACAAACAACCCAGTGATCACGTAGCTCTCTATCTTTCTCCTTTTAAAATCTGCTGACAGGGTATATTAAGGCAGCAACACTTCACTGCTCTTAAATAAATCTGTGACAATTTTTCCTTCGTTGTTTAAACTCTAGTATCCTACAGTCATGCAGAGAAATGTAAATCTCTTGTCAATTCATTTAAGACAGGCTCTGGAAGGGAAGAAAAAAAAAGGACATCCTTCACAAAAATAGTCTTACATAAGGATTCCAAACAGAAGGAAAAACAAAACAAAACAAAAATTATCCCTAAAAAATGTTTGTATCCTGAGGCCCAGTTTTTCTCGAACATATATAAAGATATTTTTGCATCTCATGACCGGTGATTCAGGACCTCAGTATTCCAGTCTCATTTAAATAAAGGAACAATATACCAAGCAAGAGTCTGAAATGTCATCCAGACCTTGATACATGTGAGCAGCGTACAATCTGCTTTATGTATTTAAAGCATTTTCTTCTACCAGAATTCATTACCCTCAATGAATATAACATCCCAACCATCAGTGATAGGAAAACCACAGGGAATTAAATACTTTTAGGCATGTGTAGAACAACTGTGTCTAATATCCTCATCAGACTTTCACACTGGAAGAGAAGAACAGCTACCATATGGACAAATAAGGACCAATCTTCCAGCCACCCTCTGTTCAATGGAAAATAACTTCCAGTAGGAAAGGCCCCCTCAGGATATCAGAAGACTAAGCAGGCACTGTGTACATATGTCCAATTCAGCCATGCACAAAGAAATTATTCTGACAACTGGCATGACAAACCCAGGAAAACAAAACAATTAAGCTCTACACTTGGGATCTCTCTCCATGATGAGCAGAGCTGCAGCAGTGTTGCCGGCTCAGCTGCAAGCGTTTGGCCCCTCCAGCCCACTGCCTGCTTCTCCCTTTCACACGCTTCCAGAAAGTGTTCCTGTCTTCTCTGTCTCCTCTGGGGCACAGCAGTTTCTTCATGGGAAGCTCGTGTCAGGGCTTGCCAAAAGATTGAAATGGTTTACATTTCTGTGCAAGATGTCCTGGGGAAAACAGATTAGCACTGGAACGATACATGAGTAAAGGCACAGAAGACAAAACTGGGGTACTGTTAAAGAGAAGGATGAATTGAATTAATCTCTTGATATTGTTTCCCATCTTCCCTCATATTTGGAAAAATGATTAAAAAGAGAACATTAAGCAAATTTCTTCATTTTAAACAAAGACTGATTTTAATCTGCTGTTCCTGACCAAGATTTTTTATTACTGGTTATTTCCCTAACTGGGGGTGTTCTGGGTTCAAATCTTTCCTTTAACCAAGGGGAAAAAAAAATCCCTTATCATCTAGATGTGTGTTTTCATTCTGCAGTGAGGTGCTCCCACTCCTTCCTCTGGATGGTGTTTCATCTGACACAGAATAATTACCATGCTTCCATAAGCAATAGGAAGAGTCCTAGTTGTTAGTCCACTCATCCAGGAAGGAGAAAATCAGTTATACTTAATATTCTCAAAACACAGAGTACTTAATTTTTTTTTTTTTTTTAAATGGAGAGCAAGTCATTGCTCAGTCTGCTATTTCCATTCACCTAAATAGAGGATTATACATGATATTCAATCACCAAGTGATGAAGAAAGAGCACTTTCCAAGGGGATTGCCTAAGGATATTTCTCTGCCCTTTTTTATTTAGCTGTACATTAGTTTCACAGCACAGCATAACTCATGCCACATACTCATTTAACTTTTATTTTATTCAGGGAATAACATATTATGATTTTTGAAACATTTCTGTATAGCTCGAATGAATGTATTCAATAAATACTGTTCAACCCTTAAACAGATACACAACATCCTTCTGCTATTTCTGCAAAACGAACCAGAATACATTTATCTGGATACAGTCTATTCATTATCCACAGGTAACAGCCTTACCCCTCCCACCTTCCCACTTCAAAGGATGGAATGCAGTGATCTTGTTTCTCTCCACATCTTAATTTCCTCCCATCCAGGATCTCACTCCACACTAACAACTGTTGTGCCAGTTCCTACATGTAGAGATGATGACAGAAATACCCAGGCTTTTCAAAACAAGGCCCTTCAGGCCTTTAGACACACAGTGGTTGAGCAGTCTCCAAACTTCTAAACAGATCTCTTTCTCTCCAAAAATCCAAGAACAATTCTCAGAAGCCAGAGAAACAGAATTAACCTCCCAAAAGAGTAAACGAGATCAGCTCAATTAACATTGTTAACAGGCAGAAACAATAGTGATGGTAACAGCAGAAGTGGAAAGTAACTACAGCACAAAGTCAAACTGGCACGATTATCCACAGTACGTTATTAGTAGTATCTGTAATGGATGGCTGTTGAAAAACGCCATTAGAGGCCTTGATACTTGGGCAGAAGTGAAATAGTGTCCAGCAGTACACAAACCTGTTGTACAGCAATGATCTGGGATGGATCATGGTGCTTGGGCAGGATTAGAGCAAACTGTTCAGAGACACGGGAAAGCGATACGTCACAGTAGCACCAGCTACTTTGCTAATGAGAAACCACACCTCCGAATTCTATCAATAGAATATGGACCAAATACGGTGTGAGTATAGCTGTATGTATGCACATGTCTTGAGATACACAGAGAGAGACGTATATATAGTGCATATATGATATTTTTAGGTGGGGTTTTTTTCAGTTTAGGAAATGAATAGAAATATTAACAAGGATGAAGTAGGATTAAGTAGTGTGACTCAATGTCAGCCTGGTCTGACAGTGAGCAGCATGCTCACAGGCCAGACAGAGCCCGTTCCAGTCCCCACGGCAGCTACAGCACTGTGCTGCATTTGGTTCTGTGTGCTGACTACACAGCCATTGCCAGCCATTGCCTATGGTACTGTGGACCCAAAATCAAACCCACCCTCCAGGGAAACATCCCCTTCACTAAGAAGCTTTACAAATACGTGGAAATCCTAAAGCATCTCTAGCTCCTGCGCATTCCCTTGTGACCTGGCACAGTAGCAGCCTTCTCACAGCACTGCAGCAATACAAGTGTGACAACCTCATAGGATGTACCAGCAGCCTCATGCCGACATAGGGAATGGAAGCAGCAAGATAAAGACATCTTTTTGATGGCGATAGCAGCACTTTGCTGGTCCTTTTATTGTTGGTACTCTTATACCACAGGCCTATTAGACCTACATCAATTTCCTTGAAAATAGACTGAAATTATACAGCTATTTTTCCCCTTCTGCCAATCAGTTTGTTTTTTCACCATAAACTGAGTGGGTGTCATGCCAAGATGTGGCCTAGAAAACAAAGTATGGGCTAAGAATGCGTAGGGAAATGTGAAACAACATGCTCATATTCAAAACCTTGCTCTAGATAATTTCAGCAGCCAGGGCTGAGCTCTGACTTGGCCATGGTACTGGAACTGAATATATTCTGATCATCCTCTTCCTGTCATATGAAAGATTAGCACCATTTAGTTCTTGCATGCTTCCCAAGATTAAAAACAAGAGTGACAAATTGAGCCCTAATGCCAGCAGATGTAACTCCATTTGTGCCAGTGAACTTTTAGTCATTTCCCCTACAACTATGCTTCCTACAATGAAGCTGTGGGAGCTGTGGGAGCTGACTGCAAAACATCATTTTACTCAAATAATACTTTTTTGTGGAAGTCTGGGAATAACTTGTCACACTGGTGGAGGCATTAAAGAGGTTTCAGGCATTTGGTTATTTACATAACTTTAGAGCATTGGATTTGGCTAGAATCACAAGAAGCTTTATGATCCATATCAGTTTATGTTGAAACAGCCCTTCAAATACTGAAATTGAGAATATTCCTGTGACCTTATTCTATCATGTAATTCTTAGTTGTGTGCTTGTGCTGGACTCCATTCAGTCCTATTAAATAGGTCTTACAGCAACAACTTTTTGTTTAACAATTACAATTAATGTGATGAGGAAGCTGATTTTTCACTGTTTTCCTTATCTTTGTCTCAGCCAAGGAATTTGCTTAGGGGAAAAAAAAAAAAAACTAAAACCAAAGCCCGCCACTAATATACTGAAGGGTTTATCTGAAAAGAAGGAAGCCCTAGGGAACCAATTTAATACTTTATTTTCTCATCCTGATATATTCTGGGAAGCATTACACTGTCACCGCACTTTGACTAAGTAGAGTGCAAAAGAGCATCCACTGGCCAGAGAAGGAATAATCCTCTTGCACAGATATGGTTGATATGTAAGCTAATCAGAGTCAGCAACCTTGTTAAAATACCATTGTGCTATGGCCATTTGATTTGAAAGCCTGCTTCTGACTGAAAGAAGGCAAAACATCAGCAAAGCTAAAGAATAACACTTTTCCCTATTACCGAGGCACTTTGATTGCAATGTTCACTTGATACCTGGCCAAAATTTACATTGCTACTCTTGGGCTAGCAAATACTTTTACTAACACACAAGCCAAATAAGCTATTAACAATTTTTCAGCAGTAAGAGGATGCTTCCAAACTTTCAATGTAGTTGTTCTTTCACTCTCAGGCATTCAATGTATTTTACACAGACTCAAGAAACACCTCTTCTGTTATTAATTAAGGAATTTTCCTCTTTCTACTCAAGTGCTTATTTTGTAATTTTTCTGCAATATGGTTCTGGTTTTACTTTTTGTGATCATCTGGGAAAAAGAATCTGCTTAATTTCTTACCATTGCACGGATACACCGTAAAAGTGACTCATTTGCTTGCATCTGTTTTCTTCCAGGGGCTTATTATGGTTTTAGCTTTTGGTCTTCTACTATCATACAAAAACATTACTCAGTATATGTGGTTATGTGAATGGTGGAGGTTGGAGTGGATGTTTTGCGTACCTTGAACGCAGTTTCTACTGTCTATTGCCTGTAGTAGCAGGGAAATTGACTTAATAACCCATGTGGCCAGCTGATCTTCCCCAGTACTATGCACCTATCATGTAAAAACCAAAGGCTTAGTATATAAGTCAAGAGCATACAATCTAGCAAATATTTGTAATGCAAAGAAGAAACAAAAATGAAAGCAAAATCAATCAAAAAACAAACATGAACAAACAAAAACAAACAAAAAAAGGCCACCTCAGAGAGCAAAACTCCAGAAAAATCCAAAAGAAAACCTGCTTGAGAGAAAATGTTGCAGAACTCAGCAGTTTGAACACAGTATTGTTATACAGTGATTATATGGCTCCCAGTTCAGAGCTGGCTTACGCCAGCCAACTGACAGCATGAAAGAGACCAAGAAGATCAAATATGCACACTAAAACAAAATATTTGTCTTCTTTAGCTGGGTGAAAATGTAGTCATGCCTTATAAATTGACTTGCTGAGGTAATACTAGGAGGGCACAAGACATATCTAAAAGAAAAAAGACAAGGATAGAACAAGAAAAAATGACCAGGAAAGAGGTGTTTTCTGACCACTAGAGCAGTTGTATTTTGAAGCAATAACTACACAGTATAGTCAAACACCTAAACTAATTTTAAAATACAGCCAATCAGTTCATGAAAGATATTATATGAACTACTTGTCTCTAATAGCAAGAAACAAGACTTGGTGAATGCTGCAGTTCCCTTCCTGTCCTGAGTCCTGTTCTCTTCATCAAGCCTTCATATTTTAGCTGGGTGTTATTTTCACAACAGTACTGAGTCAGCCTTCCTGTAAATTTTGATTTATCCAGTCATCAGGAGGAAAAGACTGGAAATCACTGCTGACCTGCAATTTACCCCTAGAATGAAAGACTTCAGTTCCTGCTGGGAAACTCCTTGATCTCAAGATTCTCTCTTTGAGTGCATCGCTTTCTTTTCATCCCCTTTCATCTTTCCATCTTAAACAACCACATTTTATTCATCCATATTTCAAGCCTATCATCACTCATTCTCTCTGCAGCGCTAACAAGATAATAAGTCCTAATTTTTAAGTTGCCAACATAGCGTATGCAGTACTTGCCTTTCAACAAAAAAATTACAAATTAGAGTGTAGGGATGATTAAAACATGAACAAAATGCAGTGCATCTGTCAGAGCACCCTTTCTTACAGGTAACAGCCTGTCTAACATCTCTTTAAGGAATGTAGCTAGTTTCCAGAGGTCTAAAGTCAGATACATTGACTTAAAAAGTAGCTTTAGAGCAAACCGCAGAGCTCTCTACTTGGCAATTTAAATGACTGACCATTCAATTTATGAGCATTCTCAGCAATAAAATTCAGCCTGAACTTAATAATAGCACATTTTATGTGACAACGATGACAATTATAATCTATAGTTACTGCAGTCATCCTTTGGTCTAGGGGAAGATGACACTATTAATTACACACACTCGCCATTTGTCAGACTTAACTTGGCAGGCGATTGAGCTCTGAACCATCTTCAGCTTGACTTCTACATTTTCCATTTTCTAATCCACTGGAACGAAGATAATTAGAACAGAGAAAAATGAGAGGCTTTCTTTTCCCTGACTTGTTTAAAGATGTACCAGACCTCTACCACATTAGTGGCATATCCAGTAACCCCACAGTCACATTAAGGCTGTGCCACTTCAGTTAAGAAGCTCTTGGCATTTACTTCACAAAAACTATACTCCAGAGGTACTGCATTTCTTATTCATTTTAATTTGCATTGGCTGAAATGCAACATGGAAAGGCTCTCAGCCCATATGTAACTCTCACATAATTCTAACATTTCTTACTATTTCTTTCTGGAATTTTATTTTCCATGCTTGTGGACATTTCTAGGCTTCTGAGGGAATTAAATATATTGACTATCTTTAACATTTGTAAGAAGCACCTCTCTAAATTCTTTGTCAACTGAAAAGCAAATCATCAATTCCAAATTAGGGAATAAATGTATGTTTAGGATAATATCTGAGTACTTGCTTGTTCTGTACCTAAGGATGCAATTTCATATAAGGATTCAGAGTCAAATTCTACAATAGAGACAAATTAAAGTATATGCATTAACATTTTCTTGACCTGGTAGATTCATCTAAAGAATCGCCCCAGGCAGTTTCCCCAGTACATATTTAACTGTGGAAAAGAAGGAAAAAAAAAAAAAAAA
>VZRN01003868.1:168171-193279 GCA_013397935.1 Dasyornis broadbenti
AAAAAAAAAAAAAAAAAAAAAACTAACAACAACAACAACAAACACCTAACAGACAGACATTAGTTTTTTTCCCCAACCAATCCATCTCTTCCCAAGTAGGCAGTCGAAAGGAAGAATTTCAAAGCATTAGACTTAAGTCAACAAATTTAGACCACTTTGGGCTCACAACAAATGGTTAAAATGGAAAGCAGTAGGAAGTAAAGCATTTTAAAGTTGAAAGACCTTCCTAAGGAAGAGTTATTCTTTGTCTTTCTCTTACAAAGCTCTTCTGATGCTCACAGCTACAGCAACAAGCAGGCAGAAAACCTGCAACTGTTTGAGGTCCCCTGAAGAGTGGACAAAGTCCACCACACTTCCTACTACCCAGACATGTGTTTGCCTCCTGTTTATTGCACTAGTACTGGTGTTCACCTGGCCTCACAGGAAGCAGGTTCAGAGAGAGTAATCCTAGCAGAAATTCACAGCTTTTTCTTGGCCAGATTTGCTGCATGAAGAAGTTCATCAGGAGATGAGATATCTACTAACAATGGCACAAGAGAAGAAATGCATCAAAAGAGAAGAGATGACCTGAGACTTCTCTAGGCTCCTGTAGAAACACAGGAAGTTTGGGGTGTTTCACAGGTAAAACACACACTAAAACTCTTTCCACTAATATCCAGCCACATGAAATGCTTTGCATGGCAAGGTTTTGCAAAACCTTACAAATGTTTGCACTTCAGCTCTGTAGACTGTTCTGTCTACAGACAATTCAAATGTCAGTACTAGAGAGCTTGCCTGGCCATCACCTCAGCTTCTAATATTGGTGTTTCACAATTTCAAATGTATCTACTTTAAAAAAACATCCAATTTTAGAGATGATAAAGTTTTCAAAGCTATTCTCTGTACTTAAAAATGAAAATATGACTTGAACTAGTGACTTCTAGAGAAATACTGTTTATGCTGAAGAGACTGTTTTAAGCACATACATCAGATTCAAGCATTTAATCATGAACGCTATTTATTGTGGATTGCATCTTATTTCTGGATTTGGAGGTATGGGATTGCAATATTGGATGATATTTAGAAATAATTTGAGGCCTTAATATTTGATCTATGCTGTATGTCTTAAAATAATATTAAGTAAGTGTGTCAGGGGAACTATTGTGGGGAGATAAACCAAAAAGTAATCATTAAAAATGAATAAATCCAGTACTTGAGGCAGAACACTTTCAGAGTAGTCAGATCCATAATCTCAAATACTACTAAATATCCATTCTCAAATATATTCACTTAATAATCAGACTGCTTGGCAGAGCATTTTTAGAGTACTAAATAACATTTGTGGCTATAAATCAAGTACACCAAAAATATTTCTTCCTAGTTTATTTAAATCCCTGATTACTGATCCTGCAGTCTTCTACTTGAGACTGTTCCTCTCAGCTTTGGCCAGGAACTATCATTGTTCCACAGAGACACACAAAAAAAACCATGCCCATACAAACCTGTGCATAAAAATACCACACAAAATTTCCTAGTAGGACAGACTGGGCAAGAAAAATTGCTGAAACGTGCCTTCTGCTGCACAGCCAAGGTAAACTGTAAAACCCCAAAGTTATCAGCTCAGTTCCTATCCATGTCCTATTTAACAATCCCTCAGCATTCCCTGCAAGCAACGCTTCCATGGAGATTTTGTAAAGTTATTAAGAGTTCTGGAAAAGACCTTGTTAAAGTTATGTAACAAAGCAAAATGGATCTATGGGGAGATTTTCTTTCTCAGAGTGTATTTACACTTTTATTAGCATGCTTTTGAGGGGATAAAAAAAAGTAAGATGCATTAATATAGATAAACATATACAGGCAAACACACACAGACACAAACACATCTTCTTGCTCATTTTTACTGTGGAACTAATAGTAACAGCAGCAATGAAAATTTCAAAGGATTTAGAGTGAAGCTTTACTGCAGTTTGTACGATTTCCAGTGTTGCTTTATTATCAGCAGAAACTTCCTTTCAAGCTTGTAAAAGTTATTTCTTACTGTAGAAGTAGCATTTTGAAGTTTTGTGTTTTGCATTTCTCAGAAAAGTGATCATGTTCAGCTGCCAGCTGGAAAGAGGTTTTCAGGCACAAGCAGCTGTCCAGGCTCTGCCCTGTGCTACAGCTGCCTGTGGACAAACCCTGTCCTTTGGGCTGAGGCTGCTCAGATCACATCTGGCTGCTTAGATCTCAATGTGACACTCTCAGGCTTCCCTTTCCCTGAAACAGGAGATTTTATAATGAGGCAGCTTATATTCCTGCATAATCTTTACAAATAACAACTTTGCCTACATTCCATGTATTGAGAGGGGCTTTCAGGAGCTGTAGGTGTTTGGATTGCCATGTGGAGAAATATCCCAGTGTCTGCCTACTTGCAGCTTCAATCCTGTCCATTAGTGGTGCAGCAAAATCCTTCCTTTCCAATTTACTTTCAGATGTTTTGACTCTCTCTTGCTCCTTCATGTTCCTCTTTTCATAGGAATAAATTGCAGCTGTTCCCTCTTGTCCTAAAGCCAATTGCTCAAGAGATGGGAACTCCCATAAGAACAAGGAGCAATCTTCCTGCCAGCTGCAGCCCTGTACACCCAAGCAATGTCCTCGTGTGTGCAAACTGCGTCTACAGACCACTGTACCCATAGCATGACTGAGCCGTATCTTCTATATGTGAGATATCCTGACCTCTTCTATTTCATCTTTCTAAGCTAAGTATTTTCTGCTGCACTTTGGGATAGAATAAAAACAATTTTTCTTGTCTTTCTGCTCAGCAAGTGTTCAGTCGGTACCAGTTCACTTTTTAAAAAAAAATCTGGCAAGTCCAACGCTACCGGATTTGTTTCACAGCCCTTAACCCGCATTTAGCACTCTTTGCAGTGATGTCAACATTCTGTAGCAGACATTCTGCTGAGTAGATTTGGGTGATCTATGCTGAAATCTAGAATCTAATACAAATATTCTGAGCAACATCAGATAAGACCTATGGGTTTCTAAGTTCAGCAAATAAAAATTTAATACCAACCATACTCTATTTTAAGTAGAATGTGCAGTCTCGGAGAAAACTAAGTTAAATTTAAATGTACTCCCTGCAAGCATGTATATTTGTCTCCCGACCTCCTCTGACATCCTGATTTATTCAGCATTTCCTTTACATTTGTTCATGCCCAGCTGACCTTTGGGTGCTCTCTTTAGCAAACCAAGGATTTGTCATTTGTTAGACTCATTATTGGCTCCTTGTCCACAGTAAATAAACAGACCCACCTTTTCTTGCAGGTTTCCATACAAGTTCATGTAATGCTTGTAAAGCAGCGAGGTCTTCTCTGTGGGCCCTCAGTTCTAGCGGTTCTTGTTTTATGTAATGTTTCTTATCCCAATAATCTACAATCTTTTCAGTTATAACATTTACCCAAGCATTAGCTCCCTGTTTATAATTCACAGCACTTGCACCAGTCTCCACTGAAGTAGGAGTTCTTCCACCAACTTCGGCACTTTACCTCTACACAGAATTGCTCTTTCCTCCTTTTTCTGTTTTCATTCGGATAAACATGCATCAGACACTGCCAATGTGCCTGCTGGATGTTTAAATTCCACTGGTTCTGATTGCATCCTACTGCAAAACACAAATCCATCTTGCAGTTGGTTTAATATTTTGCAGATGTGGACATATGTTTGTGTCCATGTAACTTTCCTCTTTCATGCTCTTGTTATAACTTTACAACTTCATAGACATTTGTTTTATAGTGATTCTCTGATATATTTAGCTAATAATAACCCTAACCCTAACTCATGTTTCCTCAGTCAATGTCTACTGTACTTACCTCTTGCTTTCTAGCCTTTTAAAATGTTTTGTTTTTTTTTTAATATTTCCATTTGCCAAGGTTTGATCTATTGGTTTAGATCTTTGATTTAAATCAAAATCAAATCTCAGTCGTGAAATCTGACAAAGTAGCATGATCTCATGCCTGATTTTCTAAGTTAATGTCAGTCAAGAACATTCCAAAGCACTTTGCTTCCAGTCAAGAATTTTCCAAAGAACTTTCCTTCTTTTTGTTGTTTTATTTGGAAGCTATGTTTCAATTACTTTGCTTTTCTTGAGAATACAGTATTCTTCACTCTAATTCATCCTGGCCTACATGCAGGCAGTTAAAGATCTGTAGCCCCAAATCCAGATACAGCAGAGAAACACTAACTTTTCTAAATCTTCTTTCTCAAAGAGTACATCTGCCTGCATCTAGATATCACATCCTTACTATATTCTTTTCCAGGACTCTGCTACTGCATTTCAGCTGAAGGTGATTTTGTTTGGAGTTTTTTTTTAATGCTACCACATCTCTTTTAGCTTGCTTTCTCTCCCTTCTGGCCTTTGCTTTGAATATTTACTCTTTTCTAAGTATCGCCTCTGGTACTATGCAGTATTTACAATTTTTAAGGAGCCTTTAGCTTGACACACAGCGTAAAATGCTATATACAACTGTCTGCCACATGCCACTGATTTCAGCAGGCTGCTTGAGCGACCCTGACACATGCCACCAGAGCCTGTTCAGATCTTAAAAGGCAGTGACATATTCCCTTACACTGACAGCCTAAAGTTATCCTCTTCAGGACGTGATGGTTACTTAGAAAACTTGTTGAAGTCAACAAGGCACAATTGAACTACACACTGAAGCTGCTGGGAAATTGTCTGAGCATGAACACTGACCAAAATGGGTTTTGGTGAGAGTGGTTTATCAAGCTAGGAAGCCAAGGCCAAGAGAATTCAGATTTTCTTGTTAGGAACATTAAAAAAAAAACCCTCAAGGTTCTTTCTTCTCTGCTTCCACTCCTCAGCTTTAAATTGAGATCCTAAGGAAGAAAATTTAATATCTACATTCTCTAGTTACTGCATTCTTGGGACAGCTATTGAGAAGAAGTGACAAACAAAAGAAGTAAAATTTGCTATATAAGACTTTTAATTTCTATTTTACCTTTGCATCTATAATAGTTTATATTGTTACTTGACAAGTCATAGATATAGAGTTGCGTAATTAGGCAATTATAACAGGTCTGTGATCATTTTCTTCATTAAAAAAGTGACAAGGGCGTGGAACAACATATACTTTCACTAAAAAAATGTCTTTCCAAGTTCTCTAGCAGATATGAAAAACACACACAAAAAAAGAAAATACATAAATATTATTGAATGTAAAGTGTTTTCTTTTCCTATGCAGCTGGATTAAATGGACTTGTAAAGAAAAACATCTGCCTGACTGTCTTTTCTGCTCCAGCCTTATGTTGAAAGGTGACTGACACCTCAGCAATGAGCCAGGCTAAACTCGGATACAGCAACTTCCTACTTCCCACCCACTGCCCTCCCTGCCCTCTCCTGTCCTCACTCCACCCCAGCACTTGGTCTCCCCACCCTCTGTCAGCCCTGGCCTTAATCTGGCTCCCTTGGGAGAGGGTTTTGGCTCACCATCTCAGCAAAACCAGGACCAGCTTAACAAATGGAATGAGCTCATCAAGGGCCAGGTGCACGTCTGCAGGAGTGCAAGCAAGAAAGATACTTGCCTAAGCAGGGAAAGGACTGCCAGGAGGAAGTGACAAGGCGAGGAAGAGCAGGGTCCCAGCTAACTCTCTGTGGCCAACAGCTGTTAGGTCAGCTCTGCCCTTTTCAGTCATTCCTCTGTTCTCAGCACTGAATCCCCCTGACAGCTTCCCAGCACCAAACATATCATTCCTACTCATTTTGTTGCAGCAATAAGTATTTAGGGGATTTGATACACAATAAAAAGCCTATTTTTGTAACAGTAAACTTTCAGATATACAGAAAGGAAGAATATTTTTCACCAAGCTTTTACACCAATTACGATAAAAAAAAATTCAATTAGAAAGCTTTGAAAAATTATTTAAGAGATTACACAAAGAAAAAATGAGCATTAAAGTACTTCAAAGTTGTACTTTAAGGTTTTTTTTCCCCAAAACAATTTATAGCTACTAGAATTGCTCCTATTATACCTCAAAACTACAAGCTATTTCAGCTGTGCCTGTAATGTAGTAGCACCCATAACACTCACTTAAAGGGTTTTTTTTAAGGTTTTTGTAAGAACTACCCAATTTACTGCTTAAATTTTGATATCTATATGGTCACAAGCCTTGATCATTTGCCTTGACCAAGACAAATCCTGAGGTTTGTCCCCACCTTCCCTTTGCAGTCAAGGGGGCTTAAATTGTCATTGACTCCTGACGGAATTGTTTTAAAATATATACATATGCACAGGCAATGTTGTTACCATTATAAAATACCAGGCAAAGTACACTTGGCCTCATGACATGCTTCCAAGCCAGATATTAACTGCAGCTACTATGCTCAGTCTTTCTAGAGAAATTCTCCATTTACTTGAGAACTGTAGTTAGGTTGTCTATTCCACAGACTTCACTCTGAGACGCTTTTGCAGAACAGTAGTTTGGTTTTTTTTAAGTTGGAGGGGTTTGCTTCAATGCCTACAAACTACACTTTTTGCTCCTTGTAGAATGGTGGTGATAAACACATCTACTGTTGTAATACATAAAAATAATTATTTTGCATTGTTGCACATGCCAACAGCTACTGCATTTAATGACCCAGTATTTCCCTTTTTATTCACTGATTACAACAGTACCTTGTACAGATGGATACTACTAAAGGAATAAAAAAATATTTAAAAGAGACATTTCAATAAATCAGATTACATAGAAATGTTTCAATAGGTTATCTCTGTAAAAAGTAGCCCTAGAAATCCATTTTTAAACATATGAGTTCCCTAAGGCTAGAGATCTATCTGACTCTACACACTAGCCACTACCATTAGGAAATGCCCAGTCTCTTTCATGGAGGAGAATATACCCTATTGCATAGTATACACTTCATCTTAACCCAATTAATCTTAACTGGTGATTTAAGTCCTAGTTTTGTCTTAAGCATGCATCTTTTCTGAGGCAGATATATAGGAGATATAGATATATATAGGACCTACAGACATTATAGTAGAAATATGCTATTTATAGGGGAAAACAAAAAGTTGGTCTCTTGCCCTGAACTGACGGGCAGATGTGAGCTGTTTTCAGGCTGGTATTTGCCAGGATTTTGAAAAACCATAGGGAATAAGACAAGTCATTGCATTGGAGCAGTAAATGTGTAGTAGAAAACAGCCGCAACCTCAAAGAGCACAAACCTTCCTGAAGTGAGAATGTATGAAGAAGAGCATCTCAAAGAAGAGGTTCCAGCAACATTCCACCGCAAGAGGACCAGACATCTGGATGACACTCTTAGTCTATGGCATGGTTTTAGGTAGCCTTGAAAGGAGCAGGGATTGGACAAGATGATCCTTATGGGTCCCTTGCAACATGAGATATTCTGTGATTCTGTACCTCACAAATGTTCAGTGGGAGAATAAATTAGAGAGATAATTATTCCTTCTTGGACAAACTGCCACCTTGTGAGCTGGTGTGTAGCGATCATGAGAAGACACTTCTTCCCACAAACATGAAAGCAGTGTTATGCTGAGCCAGGAGATGAGACACTGGCGGAAATATGGAACTAGATTTAGGTGCTTGTCCACTAAGCAAGGGTTCCTCTGGTACCTAGAACCCCTCTGTGGGTTGGGTAGTATGTTATCTGGATTTTAACTTCTACAGAGCTGGATATAATAACTTGGAGGACATAGATGCTTAATACCTAAGCTTATTACATTATGATTTGTTTGAAAGAATCTTCTAAAATGAAGGATTCACACCTTTGTAACTGAAAGACATTTAACTCTGTGTTTTGGAAGCCCAAGTAATTGATTTATACTGCAGTACTGTATAGCCATTAGCCAGCAGAAGCAAGGAGTCCCATCAATTACTTGTCTTCTGTATAGAAAAGTTGCCTCAACAGACTACCCCAGTTATAGCTCCCTATGCCACTTGCAAAACAATTTAAAGGTCTTATGTGTGCTGGGACATCTTAAGTAAATAAGTTCTAGTTTTTTAATCCCTTTCTGCTGCCACTTGGAAGTGATTTCTTTTTGAAGTCAGCAAAAAAAGTGACAAAGCTGTTGGCTCTGGGAATTGAATTGCCTTCATGGAGGATTGAACATACTGCATGAAGCTGATTAAAATATAAAAATGCAGGAGGAAAGCTGTTCTGTGTCTAAAAGAACATGGGGTTTTGAAAGTCTTTGTTTGTTTTCTTTTTATTCTTAGCTAGAATGCATATGATGGATCAAATTTTGAAAGTCTGATAACAGCTAGATCAATTCAGTTTTGCTCTCTGGCTAATGGCTCTATAAGGTATTCACCAGACATGTACACACACCTTGTTTTTCTTGAATGGGTATATTGTGAATGAAAGTCTGGAAGCTGCAGCTTTTAAACTTTTGAGTGATTGATATATATGTTTTATCCTCATTGTTGGCAGAAGACAAAATTCTGACAGATTTGCCTGCAACTTGCAAAGAGGACGTAGTCTGAAAAAAGGTCCTTCAACATTCATATTTAAAGGTATTTGAAGTTGCCTGCAAATTTAGGGTGCTGGTAGGAGGGTATGTGGGAAGAATGTCGTTCTAGATATGAAAAGCTTAATTGAAGTCTTTGGACTGTTTTACTGCTTCAAATAAATGTTTAGAAGTTCAGTCTGTTCTTTAGGCTCTCATTAATGAGACATTTGGTTAAATGTTTTCCTTTCACTTTAAATAGAAATTCAGAGCTACAAAATGAACCTTATCCCCCGCCTCCACTCTTCCTCTCCCCTTCCTCCCCGAGAAGTTATTTAGTTTAGTAAATGGATGCTAAACTGAAATGTTCAGTAATTTCCATTCTCTTCAGATTAAGAATTCTTCTGTCTGGACCAAGATATCATATTCACAGATGTCTTAGCACAGATTAGAAATCAGATGAAAACAGCTAGGAGAGCAGAAAACTCGCTTTGTGAATGGGAAATCACATTCTGTTGCATATCCCAATGTAACAATTGGTTATACAGCAGGAGTCCCTTAACATATTTTTAAATAAATAGTGGATCCGTAATAAATACAGAAGAGGGAACAATTTTATTTTTTTTTTTTAATCTATTTCAATACAGTACAAACAATTTCACATACAACCTTTGAGACTATGAACTCAAACAGAATTTCTGGAATATAAGCCATCAAGTTTCCTCAGTGCTGTGTTTTAGCAAGAAGATTGCTGTAGATAAAGAAGCTGTTTTCTCCTTTTCAAGGGCAAAGAAAAGCAGAACTTGGACTATTCCACACTACCACATGTTTTTTTCTATTTTGGGGAAAGACACCATTTGGGTTGGCTGAACCCCTGTGAACATCACATCCAGCCTGGCTGTGGAGCAGCTATCTTAGATTAGAATAAATTGAATGCTTGCCCCATATACAAAAGCAAGAGTTTCTGCCCCCACTGTACTCATCAGGAAGGCAAAACAGGGCTGAGCACATCTGTTCAGGAGGTATTGCAGTCCTGGTTTCCCTATGAGCAGAACAATAGAAGGCTATAGAAAGAAGCTGCAGACCTGAGGACAAGGAAAGGAGACAACAGAGGCACAGCATAGCAGGGGATCTCGAGAACTGGGACAGGTTTTGCTGGGGCCTCATTTCCAGTGCTCTCAACCCTGCAGGCCCTGCTGCCTATGAGAATGGAGGATCTCGAGCAATTAAAGACATCAGCGTTCCCTGTGAATCTCGCCAGATGTTCTGCGATGTCCTGCCCATCCAAAAGCGAGCTATGCCAGATGGTGAGTGATCCTTTCACAGCCCTGATGAATGTTATGTCTTGTACAGTAACCCTGCACAGGTTGTTGTGAAAGTATCACTTACTGTGGATAACCTTTTCAAAAGCCCACTGGATTTTGGCTCCTGACACCCTTGTACCTCTGTGGTTTCTGTAACACCACAACAAAACATGACTTGGAACACATAGTTTTCAGCAGGATTCAATGTACTGTATTGAGCACGTTACCGTGTTCACAGCACCTTGCAATACAGGGCTAATCCACAAGTTGTTCAATTCTTCTCACTTTAAAAAACATCTCCAGTGGTCAGAGGAATAATAGGACTCAGCTTCCCTGTTAAGTCCAAGGAACTTGCATTCAAATAAAATGCATTAATAGGGTTCAAATGTCATGTTTCCTCAAAATGAAACAATTTATCTATAAAAATCATATATTTAAGATAGGATTTTGCTCCTTTGAGGGGCAACAAACACAATTTCAAAAATACAATGCTTCTGGGAATTAGCCTGGCACCATAAATAACTAGACAGGATTTCTTTCTTTCTTACTTTGGGTAGAAAGATCTTAAAAGAATCAAGAGCTAAGTACTCACAGTAATACAGAAGTAATAAATAATCCCTTATTTTTATCCACAGTCTGTAACATTTAAAAATCAACATTTTGCAGTATATTACAAATCTCTCCTGTTTCAAGCATGTGTGTGGGAGTAAGGGAAAGCGGTCTTTCATCTGCCACATTTATCTGCTAAGTGCTGACTTTTTAGTATCAACCAATGGAACCACCTCTAGCGTGGTCTGAGCTTCACTCCTCCAACCTTGGAAATACAGCAAACCATATGTTACTTCTTGGGAAGTGCTGATGTGTATGCCCATTTGTGTGTGTGTCTGTGTGACAGAGTAGGTGCATGTGTGTGTGTATGCATGTGTGTATTTATACATCACTAACTTTTTAACTTTCCCAAGATGACTAATCCTAGCCCAATTAAGGCAAAAAAAAGTTCTTTTTGGTAAAATGTGCCCATTTATTTCTAAGCTTTCAATGTCAAATTGCTTGACTGGCTACTCTGTCTAGGGCATGCAGCATGATGAGAAGCCCAGCTGACAAACATTACAGTGGCTTTTCTGGGACCCTCTAGAATGCCCCCATATAGGGGTGGCTGTTCTTCAATGTACCATTCTCCACATCTGGCATTGTGCTCTCCCCACCACCTCATGGTGTGACCCTTGACACCATTGCCATGTTCCAATGTCCTCAGAATTTTCATAGAATAGGTGTAAGGGGTTAAAGCGTTGCCTGTCTCAATCTCTGTCAGGGCCACAAAAGGAACTTGCCATAAGCCACTACAGCAGGAACTTGAGATAAGCAGAGAAGGGAGGAATTTGCAACAGGAGGCACTAATTCCAGCCCCGGCAGAGGCAAGATCTGGTTAGCAAATCCTGGTTAACACATCCAAACAAAAATTCCCACCATGGCAAACTGTGAAAGGAGGCAACTGCTCACACACATATTGCTAGTCAAACAAAGACCACCTCAAGTTATCTTCAGTCACATCTGTGACCACCAGTAACCCCCAAAGCACCCTTGGACTCATTTCTGGGGCCTTCCACCAAAGGACTACACATGACCCACAATGTTGCCTCAGTGTAAAACGCCCTCCCCAGGGGAGGTACCTGGACATTCCTCCCAAACCACAATTTATATTAACCCATGGAACTTTTTTTTTTGTGGGCTTCCCCCACCCCCAATAGATGAAGACTATGACCATCACTTTGACAAACAGAGATCAAAATTGCAACAGTCAAGTGTCATTATTGTATCCACGGGTGGTGATATCTTTCCTCTCCACTATCTAATCTTATCCTTTCTTCCTTATCTTTATTTTTTGCTATATTACTATAGATAATAATAACCAAATTGGTGACATACCTCCTTTCCATTGCAACAAAATTGTTTTAAAATAAACCTGCATTTATAAACACCACTCATTCAGTGTCATTTCACTCTAAGCCACCCCAAGATATCTATTAACAAGAACCTCAGTTACCTTGCCTTCAGGGGCAGGTCTTAACAATAGGGAAGACATACATTTCCAGTACTGTTTCTTGCCAAAAATACAGAAAAATTCTGGGATAGCTTGTCCTTGAAGAAAACAACTTCTCTGTATAGGCAGAGTATAGAATGGCCAGTGAGTGCACCAGGATGTCTCAATTCATCAGCTGTGTGAGAAGAGAGCTTACTTGGTCTAGAAGGTTATATGCAGCTGTGCTTCTAGAGCCAGACAGATGTCAAAGAACCAATGAAATCTGAAATCAGTGAGGCTGAAGAGAAATGGCTGGAGAGAGAAAGAGAAGCAAGCACTTGGTCCCACAGTTAACACAGCAATGGGCTTTCTCTTTCTGAACTGTTATCTTACAGATCCTGGACTGGAATGACAGCAGGAAAAGCAAGAAAATTATCATATTGGGCCAGACTAATGGTCTATGCAAATCAATATTACCTCTCACACTGTCAGAGTTCCCCCCAAAGGCTGGCCAGCCTCTGCAGCCCAATCCTCTTCCCAGTATGCACGATGGCTGGACTAGGAATGTTAGAGAGCACATCACTGATGTTTACTTTTAGTATCTGCTTAAGGACCTGTTCTCCATTAATTTGTCTAATTCTTTTTTTGCAGGAACCTTAGGGATCTGCTGATACTTATCTACCTCCACAGTCTCCTGCAAACAGCACAATATCCAGTTGGAGGCCAGACACCAGCTGTGTACACCAGGGATCAATACTAGAGACAATATGGTTTAATATCTTTATTAGGGACTTGGATAGTACACTTTCAGCAATTTTGCAGGTGATAAAGGTGGGAGGAATGGTCAATACACCAGATGGCTTGTGTTGCCATTTAGAGGCACCTTGACAGGCAGAAAATACAAAATTCTGTGCCTGAAGAAAAAAGCACCAGTATATGTTGGGGGCCACTCAGCTGGAAAACATCTTGTCAGAAAAAGACATGATGATTCTGGTAACACTACACTGAACATGAGCCAGAGCTGTGTCCTCGCAGCAACAGCTTTCTGGGCTTCATTGAGAATAACATTGCCAGCAGGTTAAAAGTGGTTGTTCTCCTCTGCTCAGCACTGGTGAGACACATCTGGAGTGTTGTGCCCAGTTCTGGGCTGCCTGTGCAAGAGGGACAGGGACATACTGGAACAAGAGCAGCCAAGGATTATAAAGATGGCTGAGACTGGAGCATCTCTGCTACAGGGAGAGGCTGACAGAGCTGGGCCTGTTCAGGCTATTGAAGAGAAGGCTTTGTGGGGGGTGGATCTTCACCATCTGAACAAATACCTGATAATGCTAAGCAAAGATGGTGGAGCCAGACTCTTCTCAGTGGAGCCCAGTGACAGGGCAAGAGGCAGTGGGCACAAACTGAGACACCAGAAATTACATTTAGGCATAGGAGAAAAGGCTTCTAGTTTGAGGGTGATCAAGCACTGGCACACATTGCCCAGCAAATTTGTGGATTCCATGGAGATAATCAACCCATATTGACACAGCCCTGAGCATCCGGCTCTTGTTGACCCTGCTCTGAGCTGGGAGGCTGAGCTAGATGATCTCTAGAGGATCTCCAGATGATCCCTTCCAGCCCCAGCAATTTGACACTGCTCTGTGAAGTTTGCAAACCAAGTTTTTGCAGAAGAATCTTTCTTTATTTGTTACTGATCTATAGGTTTCTTTGGGTCCAGCCATGGTGATGTAAAATTTGGTGGAAAATGGTTCTGTATTCCCTGTATCCATTCTCTTCATAAAAAGGCCTAGTCTTTTCAGTTTGTCTGCATAAAGCATTGTCCCACCATCTTAATAATTTTATTTGTCTTTCTCTGTATGTTGCTTCTCTAACTTCACCATGTCCTTCTGGAGGTACAGAGACTAGAACTGCATGCAGCACTGAAGGTGGGAGTGCACTAAGGTTTTATATCATGGCAAAATGCTGATGTCTGTCTTGTCCTCAATACCCTTTCTGCTGATGTCCAATATTTTGTTGGCTTTTTTATCTGCAGCTGCACATTGAGACAATGATTTTGGAGATCTGTCAATGATGATTCCAAGGTCTCTTTCCTGAACTGTAGCTGCAAAAAGGAGCTCTAATTCTCCATCTCCCAATTCTACTGGGGATACAAGACTGAGTGAAGCTGAGGGATGAATGGGAGGAAAAGGTAGATCTGGTTGAACATGCAGCAGTTTTCTTGTACTTTTTGCCTACTAGCACACATCAGACAGAACACATTGATGGAGAAATGCCTCTGTAAGCAAGTTGAAGTCTGCAGCACCATCTCCCAACTTCTCTGCCTTTTTGCTTGAAGTTTGCTTGCAGCTACCCCTGTGAAACAGCACTACCAAGGAAGGGCCTGATGGTTTTAAGTTTTTTTCAGTGCTACTTCTATCTACTTGCTGGTAACACAGCCTGTGTTTTATTATTCTTGGAGTTGCAGTTCAACCTCTTATGATAATTATAAAGCAAATCTTTTCCAAGGCTTGCATATGGCAATTGCATTATTACCTTTCCATTACTGCCAAGGAAAGTATCTTATTTTAGCAACTGTCTGTTACTGAGACTGCCACTTGACAGCAGGGCTGACATAAATATTTATTGAACTTGCAAGAGGAATGCATCTACCAAGTAGGATGGAGTATTCATTCATGGTGGAAAATTAACAGCTGTTTCACTAACCTGCTTCTCTTAGTGATTGCGTTACACAGAGTACCTGTTCAGAAATAAGTATGTTAAAATAATTACCACAAGTGCCATAAGTTGAAACCACAGCTAACAAAAATAATATTGTACTCAAACTCCAGCAGTGCTTTACAGAGATTCTTATCTAACTGCCTTGGAAATGGCTAAATTACAAGGTGCAAGCAACTTCAACTTTTGCACTTTATGTAATCACTGTGTTTGCTACTCCTGCTATCCACTCTTTTCTAAATTTTAAACTTGTGCTGTCAAAAGGCAAAATAAACACTAGACAGGCCATCTTTAAAGCAAGAGAAGTGCTGAATGGGCTAGCATCCAAAGAGCTAAGATTATAGGAATCTGTACAGCAGGAAAAAATAAATGAGCAGAGTTGGACTTCTCCCAGGGTGAAAGAAAAGCATCCATTAAATCCTCCACTGTGCTTCAGGGTTATGTTCACAAAAAGTCCCATCTCCCCTTTCCCTGGGCAGACATTTAATATAGGAATATTCCAAAAGTGCATCTTCATTAGTTGTTTCAATCCTTACCAGTGTAATCTTCATAGCAGAATGTCTGTATACCTGATTGAAGGGACTAAATCCTTCCCTACAGACTGCAATGCTTGTGACATCTGATAAACTGATATCAGTAGGGCCCCTCCCTATTAAACTGAATTGTTTTCAGCCTACAGAATACCCCTCAGGGCTGACAGACATTAACCTTCTGGATATCTATTGTATCTAATCTGAAAAATCACAGGCACTAGAGCAATCCACCAAAAGTAAGGATACGCTCAGACAGCCCCTGAGTACAGATCTAAGGCTAAAAATGTAATCCTCAAAAACCCTCATACAACTGGTATCTTTTTCTAGTGAAATTTAAGAAGTCCTGTTTCTGCATGAAGACAGAACTGTTATCACCTTAATAAACCTCTGCCCATGCCACAGACAGTGTCTGAGAAGCCTGATCTTGGTGACTTTCCTTGTGCAGGAGGGTTAGACAAAAGGCCCCTCCCAACCTCAACCTTTTTGTGGTTCTGTGATACCAGAGCCCAAGAAGGATCCTCGAGGTTACCACCTCTCTGAGGTAGATTTCTAAGTGTTATTCAGTAGGTTTTCTCCAAGTAGACTTAAGACTTAAGTGGCAACAGTTAATACTGTATGCAAAAGAGATCTGCATAAGAAATGCAGGGAAGGATATTGGCTCGGCTTTACCAAGCAGTTCAGTGCTTTATGGGACTTCCTTAGAACAGGACAGACTTGATCTTCCTTCAGCCAAGGTTCATACAATCCTATTTAAACACAGCTGAATCAGCAAGGCAGCAGAAAGGCAGTTCCTACCCTTTCCTGCACCATGGAACCATGCTGTGGAAAGACAAGAGTCATTGCATGAAAGAAAGATAGTGCAGAAAATCACTGAGCATGGATGACTAGTTTATGAGAAAGAGATTAAGAAAGAGATGTCTTGTTTTGATTTTTGTTCTTAGCCTTCCCTATGCATTGTGTGTAAACAATCAAAAGGAATGGATAAACACTCCTGGCACAGAAGCCTAGGAATAAAGGCTTTACCACCAAAACAAAGCTTCTCCAGCTGCCAGTTTTCCAAACCAAAGCAAGGCATCCTTTTCTCCATTTTAAGGAGGAAGGTTAATAAAATAGTTCTAGGCATGAATTTTCATTTGGTCCCTTACAACCACTCCACACTCACAGGACTGGCTACCCAAGACAATTTCAGACCTACTCCTATGGGTACTCAGTGACACCTTCTGTTTTATGTTGCAATTCTGGGACTGTCACACTTCTCCTGATGCCTTGCAGGGAGCAGAGGTAGCTCATTTGCAGCTACATGTTCCAAAATGACAGCACCCAACTGAGCATCACAACACTATATCCTGCTGCATATCAACAAGAAAATTCCAAGGTCAAGGTTCTAATCTTCACAATATTCCAGCTACATCACTATCAGACTTAACTATTCCTTTAAGTATTTTGTAAAAAAAAAAAAAAAAAAGATACAAATAAAACAATTAAGGGTTACAATATTTAAATTGGTTATCAAATGCACAAACTTCAAAACACTTAGAATTTCATTGGGGCAATTTTGTATTTTATAGGTCTTTATTGATGTCTGAATTTAAGAATGGTAGTGGCGGACACACCTCCTCCAAGCTATAACAACAGTAGTTTCTATAGCCACATAAGCTTAATTTATTCTTAACTGTAAAATGTGTATGATTTACTCTGTTATCCACGGCCATTATAAAGCACTTAAGGAATTCACATCCAGTTATCCCTTCTGATCACTAGCTTGAATAAACATGCCTAACACTATAATTTTTAAGACACTGAATCTTTCCGAGTGTGCATCTGACTGCCCTCAGACTATTCATTTTTAATGCTTTTTAAAGACTACATAATATTATAGTCAAGTCACAATTTTCAAAGCCCACAAAGATCTATAATGCTGTCCACATTATCTCTCTGTGCTGGCACTATAATCTCCATGTGAGCTCATTTGTGTACGACTGAGTATAACACTAAAGACTTCTTAAAGTCTTATTACAAAGGAAATCAGTTCATATTTTATCATTCACTGCAAGATTGTGACTTCTCAATAGAAGTCCTGGTAACAAAGATGGCTCTGGCTGAGATGTAAGATAGGCAAAGAGACTGCAGCTGCTCTTTAGTTCTCAGGGTAATTTGGGGAAAGGAACTACAGCCTCCTATGTTCTCTCCATGAAGTATTACACCTGTGTAATGACAGGTCAGATATCGAGGTGTTTGCGAAATACCTATTTGTTAAACTATCAAATGTTCTTTGAATAACGGGAAAAATTCAACACAAAATAGTAAGACCTTTCCAGTAAAACTAGGGAGAATAGAAAGCACTGATGCTTCTCCAGCATGATGCACCTCTAACCTCACTGAACTGTAGAACACATATATATAAACCTCCGCTATAAAAATAGGCAGCAGTAAAATCCTTATCCTAAATCAAACTCTCTGAGATTGCTAAATGAAGTATGAGGTCTTTCACAGACAAGGAGCAAGCAGGTTTCTAGGTAAGGCCAGCAAAAGAGAAGTTGATGTCATTAGAAAAAAATATATAGGACTTATTGGATTTATGTTCATCATTTTCATTTAAAGATGGATTTGATTGCCTCTGAACCCTCAAGAAACTTGAAAATAGGATGAACTTTGTGCTCAGAATCCAGTCATAAATGAAGTGTTGGCTAAATTAGGAGGCTTTGTTAAAGGCAAGAGAGAAAAGCTCACATACAGGCTTTGTGAAAGAAAGGTGAGAAGAAAAGGTGTTAATCTTGTTCCAATTATTGGAGTATGTGTTGCTTTACCATGGAAAGATATTTCTTACAAAGTTTGTCTGTACACACATTTTTGCTTCTCCTTTTTAAAAAAAAAAAAAATTCATTCAGAGCTACTTGTCTCAGGATTGCAGGTCTGTGATTACAAGATTATAAGAAAAAAGGTTAAAATATCCATAATTTGAAAGCACTCTGCATGCTTAATTCTTGCTCACCAAAATTACTACTTTCTAATGTTAAGGATGGGACTATCGATTTTGGCAAGCTCCTGATGTGGAAGGCATTTTTCTGTCTCCCTGCACATTGCACCACACACAAACTATGTGAGTTAAGTGTAACTTTGGCTCTTCCTGCCTCTTTCTCAATATGCAATCTTAAGCCAAGGTGCAGAGATTTGATTTCCTCAAAAATGGGATAATTTCAAGAATATCCTATTCCTAACCCAGACAAAACACAATTGCTTCATAAATCCTGCTAATCTAATTCCTACTTAAAGCCAGTGGGATTCTCTCCATTGACTCAAATGGGAATTGAAGCAAATCTAGTGAGACTGGTACATCTATTGTCTAGCTCCATTAGGACTAAAATTGCCTTTTAAAATATTGTGGAGTTTTTTTGAGACTTTTCTTTCAACTCATCCCACAAAAACAAAACCATATTTTCATTAACTTTCCTAAACACGTGAAGAACACAGCAACTTTTGAGTTTGAAAATCAAGGAGAATGCAGGGGGATATGCCATTCCCAGTCAATTACTTTGCCATGAATTCCAGTCACCTAAGTTTTTTAACAGAAATCTTCATCACGAAGCTGACCAAGACTGTTCTGAAAAAGAAAACAAAGCCATAATCCAAGCTCTAAATTTACATAGATACATACACAAATCCAGCCAATCACTATTTGTGCTACAGCCAGTTGTCATGATGAGAAACTGAGATACGTCACATAACCCACTACCAGGAATGACCATACAATTTTAATTAATGTAAGCATGAAGCAATTTCCTATTTCATCAATAATTCTAAGTGATTTTGAATATTTTTCCTACTTATTGTTCAAAAATTTTTGTGTACAGAAAAGTAAAATTACAGCAACTACTTCATATTCATACATCCTTTGGTTTGAATGCTGTTATGGAAAATAGCCAGGATTTGTCCACTGATTGTGTAAGAATGTAAGACATTTTGAGGTGAGTATCTGCTCTCTGAATTGTTTCTCTGTAATGCCTGTAGCAAAAAACCACTGGTTTACTTTTAATTGGATGAGGAAGGTTTGTAAATTTTTCTTTACTTGTGCAACACATACTTTGGGTTATTCCATTAGCCAAATAAATTTGTGCATAGCTTTTATTTCAGTCATTTTCTTTTAACATTTCCCAACTTTTGTGCCTAAATTACAAAGGTTCTGATGATACATCAGAACTTGATGCCATCAGAACTTGGTGGGAAATATTTATAACACAGGCATCCAGTATGTTACACAGTTATTGACTGCAAGATTTAGAGCCACCATAGAAAAATGCTTAAAAAGCTTAAAGTTTCATTCAAAATCAACCTTTTAAAGTCAGAATGATTATACTGTTCATATCTTCACATCAAACTTTTCCTAACAATTTAGGCTGCAACTCAGGCAATGAGACAAGTGTGGAGCTGGAATTATGGTGTACACAAAACTGCCATAGACAGCAACCCTTACGAAGGATATCTGAATTTAGATTTTGCATTGGGACCTTCTCTGATTTTGAAAGATTTGTTATTTGGTGTGTCAGGTTGCCCTGGGAATATGGCTGCATGATAATTTTCTGAAGTATTTTGTTTCAATCGTCATTTTGATGCCCAGAAATTACAGGAACAAACTGAAAATGAAGAAAACAAATCTACAGGGAAGAAAAAGATAATGCTTCTGAAGCACCAAAGAAAATTGAGTTCTTGTTTCTTTCAATAATGGCATAGAAAAACAACTAATTTAAAAATATTATTGCCACTGAGAGACGCATTTTTAGTGTAACTGTAGAATTATATTTTCAACAGATTTCAAATTATGTTAGTTAAGAACTCTCTACTTGAATACTAACAGCCTTCTAAAGTGGAAGTCAGTACACTATCCAAAACTACTCAGTGCAGGTCTGAAAAGGTGGCCAATGAATGTTGATGTCCAAAGAAAACCCAAAGCTGTATCAGTGGTCATCAGCCCGCCTTAGAGCTTTAGGTGACAATAGCTGTTGTCAGTGAATGCCTGCAAAAATGACAGCCAGCGAAGGCAGTGTATTTCCACACCCCATCACTCTTGACATCCACAGGACCACAGTCGTGTTTTGTAGGAAATACAAATTTAGGGAGCCCAGCCACATTCACCCAGTATTTGAGCTTTGCCAATCACAGGGCCAGTCCCAAACTTTAGGACTTCAGGCAGAAAACCCTGGATAACTAAGTTAAGTTTTCCAAAAACATTTGATGAAACTTGTCAAAGTGTAGGAAACTGCAAGTCTTATTCCAGCTTTTTTTTTTTCCTTTTTTTTTTTTAACATTTAAGGTTTGAGACAAGAGCAATAAGAAGTTCTCTCTGAATCCACATCAGATGTGGTCTTGAACTGTGATGGCATCAGGAAGATCCCATCTGTCACAGTGTTGCAATAAACTAACAAGGGGTTATTCTTATTAAGCTGCTGGTGGTGTCAAAACAAGAAAGGTGATGTGTATTCCAAACCCATATTGCTTTCAGGTTATAGGATATGCAGTCAGAAATAACCTTCATAGGAATAGGAGTCAGCTGATTAAAGCAGCCTTCGCTGCAGCCTTTTTGCTGGCTTTCAGGATTAGTAATCTCACTTTTCAGGCAGCAGAGGAGCAGCTCCAGGTGTGTGTTGGAATGACTGAATGGGCAATTTATGCAATAAGCATCACCACTAAAATTAATGTGCTCACGAAAGAATCAGTGAAGAAAGAAGGTCAGGGTTACACTGAATGAATATAGACATGGACATTTGTCCTCTGAAAGCTGATAAGGCCTTTTTTAAGTAAGCAGTTTTCAACACCAGGATCACACAGAAGCTTGGAATCAGTTTCAGAAGGGCATGATCACATTAGCCATCTGAACCGCCTGTATTTTGCTATGGATTCTTGTAGGATTGCTTCAGAGCACCTGAAATGTCTGGACCCTAGAAGGCTTTGAGTTTGAATTCTTTAGTGCTGGGAGTCAAACTCCACTAGGATATAAACTTGTCAAGCACATCCCTTGGAATTGCTGCAGATACAAAGCGTAAAATTCATTTCTGAATATGCAGGCACTCCAAAATCTGCAGCTGGCCTGGATGAATTACACTGAAGTGGAAGACCCAAGCAATCTGTCTGTGATTCAGCAGAGACCACACCATGGATTAACTGCTTCTGAAGCCACCAAGGAATGGCCCCTTGTGAGTAACTGCACTTTGGATTTAAAAACATGGGAAGTGTTGCACAATGAAGCACAGTGGAATGAATTTATGAGGCTGTGCACCATAAATTTATGATATATGGAAGCATATTGTCAAAAAGTATAAACACACTTTTTCACTTGCTTGCAATTATGGTATATCTATCTCTATTCACTTGCTTCCTATCCTTAGTTCACCAGTGGGAGGGAGGCAACGACTGTACCACAGAATCTGACATGGGCTAGACACTTCTGTTTCAATTCTTCACTAAAGCCACGCTGACTCATTGTCTGGAGAAGATTAAGTCTTGAACAAGCTAAATTCTAGCCTTTACCCTTAGACATTCTTTTAAACCTTAGCAACAGAAGACACTTTCAGATTATTTGGAGCTCTAGAAGTTTTTTCTGTGAACTTATATTTTTCTTTTCCCTCTCTCTGTGATGCAAGCCCAGCAAGATGTGAAATTTCCATATTCAGAATGGCAAGACAAATTTGTCTAGAATCACTCTATCTTTTCTCAAGGGTAAATGAGATAGACTTAGCTGATGGACCACAGCTGGATTCATCCTGTCTAATTTCAGATATTTAATTGAAGTGCCTAGCTTAGGTTGCTGGTTGCTCCAAACTTCTGTATAGCCAGTTGAAAAGAGGAACGTCTTTGAGGGTGTTTATAGTCCATCTTTGATTTCTTACTTTTTCCACCAACTTGGGAAACTCAGTGAGATTACCACAGTTATGCTAGTTGAATCCAGACCCACTTAGCAGCAGAGAAATGTGAGACTTGAGGAGAATCTTCTCTGATAACCTCTACCCCAGCTCCGAAGGTGATGTCCTTGTACAGGCTGAAGAGGGAGCTCTGCACAAATCTCTGATTTCACAGTTGGACTCTTGTAACCATGCTAGTGTCTTACTGCCACCATTGTAAGTGTGATTTAGATATTTGTTGCCCAGCTGCTTTGTTAAAGCCATAAAGCTGAAATCCTTCACTTAAATCCATTTCTGAGTCTGTCATTTATTCTCCTGCATGTTTTGATCAATACCTCAGAGCTCTTCAATACTACGTCACTGTATATAAGAGCTTGAAATTATATTCACGTTTTGGCTGTCAAAGTATAAAATACAAACTCATATCCAGGAAACATAATACTTTCCAGAAACTTATTAATATCCATAGTACATAAAATATCTGGACAATCCAAGGTGCGTGGTAGCTTTTTCTGATTTCCCAGTACCCCACACTGCTGAATGCACTTCCTGACATTATCAGAAATTGAGGGTGCTCAAAACCTGCACAAGTAAACAGGGCTCAAATTTTGAAAACGTGTATGGTTTTTGTAGACAGATTACAGACCTACATAAAGATAACAGTTTAGTCATTCTTGCATCAAATGGGTGCAATCAGGATAATAGATAGGAGTAGGTTTTCTTCTGCTACTTGCTCTCTCTGTTTCTACAGGTCTTTAAGCCTGAGATCTTCATGAAATTCATTACCCATATGTGTTATGGCTGTTCTTTTTCAAGTACCCTTTAATTTGTTACTTCTTTTTCATACTTTATTTTAAGAGTCTCTGGAAAGTCATTGAGTATATGCTTCATTTACACGAGTTGTAGTTCTCCAAAATAATTTTTCCTTAAGTCTAAAACGGTCATACCTTTCTGCAAACTTAGCAAGTTCCTTTGATCCAAGCTCAGCTGTATGGGTATCTATGCAAAACACAGGTATGATCTCTCTGTTTTATTTTTTGGTGCATGTAGAGGACAAGCAACAGAAAGGAAAGAGCTGCTTTTCTCCCTTATTCCTTCTCTTTGTTTTCAGATAGTTTATGACAAACCTCCACACTAATTTGTTTTAAAGGAACCCTAAGACTGAAGAAACACACATGTTTATTAGATTTTATTGTGGCACACTTTAGAAAATTACATCTGGCAAAATAGAAGGGTCGATTCAATTTTCTTTTGAGATTAATGCTAAAAAGCTCTAAAATAAAACAGAAATAATGGGAAATCAATTAAAATTCTTTTGAAATTATTAATTCTAAAATGTTTTCCTAGAATTTGTAGTTTATAAAATCATAATCTGGGTCTATGTCTCCTCCCTTCCCTCTCATTCAGTAATTCTCCTGCCTGATGATTAACTAAAACTAGATTTGACAAAGGGGCAAAGGTCTCTGAAGTATTTTCTTCCCAATAGCCTCATGAAAGCAGTCTGTCAAAAAGAAGCTTGAGGCAAAGCCTGAGGTATGCACTCACATCTTATTAGACATTGGAGAATTGACCCAGAGCCCAGAGCAAGCATCTCTTCTTTAGTGCTCCGAAAACTATTTGTTCATTCCTTGTACCCTTGTTTAAATAATTGGTCTGTTTTGCTTTGTAAATATCAAGGCTCCATAGAGCTGCTAAGTTAAAACCCCCAGGGTAAGACCCAGGCTCTGGTGAAGTCTATCAGCATTTTACAATTGACTTTACTGGGGTCAGGATACAACCATAGACTTTTCTGTCTAAATGGACAAGACAGATAAAAAAGGTGAGAGGGCAGATCAATACATCAAATAAATTATTCTCTTCAAATCATTCGTGCAGCTTTAATATATATACACAATGTCACCATAGCTATTCCACGACTGAGCAAAGAGAAACTCTGTGGTACCAATGGCATCAGTGCATTAAAACTGCCCAAAATGTTAATTTGGCAAGGAAGTATGTATAGGGATTTTACTTTGTCATCTTCTCACCACGCCTTTTCAGCAGGGGTTAGAAACAAAACCAGTGATGATGCATTTTCAAAGGGCGCCTTCTATGCGCACCTACACATAGGGAGCAGCTTACACAGAGATGTTCAGCCGAGGTTAAAGCCACCCCATGGACACCACTGTTCACCACTATTTCCACCACCCACAAGTCTGGGACCTCAGGTGAGGGGGAACCCCCTTACCAACAATGCACATGTCGAATTGCCCGACAGCTGCCCAGAACCTCTACTGACAGTGATGTGCCCCCCTGGGAGGAGGTTACTGCCATCCTTAATATTCCAAAATTGTATTTTCATATTGGCCTATAGAAATCCTAAAAGTGACAGCTTCTACCTCTGAAATAGTACAGTCTCTCTTGCTTACTACCTATGGCAAACCTGCTGCACTTCATTCAATACATATATTATGAACTCCAACTGGAATATGAATATTTTATAGAGCAACATTATGCAAGGAGAGTGTGGAATGCAAACCTCTTCAATAAATACTTGCATCAATTGCCTAGTGCTCCTAGGCAACAATAAGAAAAGTGGGGGAAAGCACAAAGTTTCAGTCTACTTTTTATTGATTTTATCTTGCTCATTCACTATGTGTTAAATATCGCAATGCAAAATCCATTTTACCAGATGCAAGTGGCAATTACACTTTTACTTTTCTAGGCAGTAATGGAAAACTGTCTAATTTAGCCATTGTCAGATTTTAAAAATGATTTCTGACTGCAAAACTGGCACAATAGAAGTGTTTACTGAGTTTGTCTGAAACAAGCTGCATTAATTTAGGTTTTTATGTTAACTCCTGCTTTCTTGACAACGTGCACCCCTGTGCCAGCTTGCCCACTTAATTATTGGGACATTCTGTGCACACAAAGAACAGAACAGCAGATACAAAAAAAAAGCTTCCATGCCCCTTTCCAGTCCTACAAAGAAAGTAGCAAAGGGACATTACTATGAATTCAGTCATAATCATTGGATTTAAAAGCCAAAAAGCTAACACAACAGATCTTGATTCTTATATCGATGTGAACAGGACAAAAGCTGTGCCCAAAATACCAGGGAAAACACTGGGTCAGCTCTCTAAATCCATGTTGGAGGTTGGGAATTTTTCCATCCTGTGGCTAGAGAGACCTTAACGAGCCTTAACCACTGGGTACTTAAGAG
>VZRN01003868.1:197749-232654 GCA_013397935.1 Dasyornis broadbenti
GCCCTGGTTCCAGCCTGCCTCTTGCCTTCATGTCTGTTCCTCTCACCAAGCACTTGGTAGGATGTTGGGTGACCCAGCCTGGGTCCTGTCCGTCCCTGCCTCCATCACCTGCTCTGTCCACCTGTGTCCAGCCTGCCTGCGTCCAATCCAGCCCACCGCTGCTCCTCTCCATGACACTGCCCAGGGTCCTACACCTCCTGCCAATCGCCCCTCACCACGTGTCCGGCCGTGTCCATTCCTACAGGAGCCACACCTGAGGAGCCGCGTCCCTCCAACCACTGCGCAGGTTCCCCACAAAGACCTCGTGCACACCCCACCCTCTGCCGCTAGGGCATCGACAGCACCCCCTGGTCCTGCTGGTGGTAACGTCCGCTTTTTATCTCTCTGTCTCCGCTTTCTCTCTCCTCCGTTTTCCATTTTCTCTCTTTTTTCTGTCTTTTGCAGCCCTCTTTAGTGGGGTAGTAACTTCTTTTCTTTGTTTTTCGTTACTAATAAACAGTTCCTGATACAAAGTCTGTCTCGCTTGACTTCACTTCATTCCTGATCATCCAATTTTAAAAGAACTCCTCGCAGTTTCCCCCAGTGGAATGCGACACAAGGAAAATTCTTCTTTTCTCCAGACTTTCTCTCTTGGCTCCATGGTCTGGGGTTCCCAAGGGATGGCCTTAGCAGTAAAGACTGAAGTATGGAAGGTGTTCAGTAACTCCACCTTCTCCGCATCCTACACCACCAGGGCACCCACTGTTGCAGAGCAGAAAGGCCTTACAAAATGAGGGCCTTGTTGCCCTTGTAAAATCGTTGCTCACTTCTGCTACTTGGGCTAACCAGAGAGCATTCTGGGAATGACTTAGTTAAAGTGGAAGTGAAAAACAAGTCACTTAACTGGAAAACAATTGTTAGAACCAAAAAGTGCTCACACCGTGGGATTGGTGGTTGGTTACACCTGAAGCATGTTCCTGTCGTGGTTTATGGTGGTTGGTTAAACACATTTGTTGTGCCTCACAAGTGTGTAAACTCATAACAAAGTAACAGTTTAAGAACCCTGGATTTTTGCAATAAAATGTCTTCGCTTATCACCATCTTGTGGAGTTCATGCCATTAACCACCACAACCCACCCTATTCACTAGTGGTCCCACATTTTCCCTAGTCTTCCTTTTGCTACAGATGGGTTTGATGAAGCCCTTCGTGAAGTCCTTGACAATCCTTGCTGGATTTAGTTCCAAATGGATCTTAGCCTTCTTCTTTACATCCTTGCATACTCTGATTATGTTCCTATATTCCTCCCAAGGTGCCTGTCCCATCTTCCACATTTTGTACGTGCCCTTCTTCTGCCAGAAGCTCTTTGTTCCCCTGTGCAGGTCTCCTGCCTCTTTGTTTGATTCTTTACTAATATGAATGCACCAATCGTGAGCTTGGAGGAAGTGAACTGTGAAAATTATGCAGCTTTCTTGAGCCCCTCTCACCTCCAGGTCTCTATCCCATGGTACTCTACCAAGCAAATACAGGAAAAGACCATAGTCTGCTCTTCTGAAGTCCAGGGTAGCAAGAATACATTGACCTTTCTAGAAAGAAATATTTTTAATGGGATGCCTTAATGCTATTTTTTAAAGATTGTCATTAAAAGTATTTCATATTCTAGTCATACCATTCTTCCAGTGCTGATGGATTAAGTAATTATACATAAATTCATTAGACTGAAAAAAAAAATCTCCAAAATCAATTTTTAGTCAAATGCCTATTTCAAACTCTATTTTGATGAATTTTGTTTTTCTTATAACATGGAATAAAGTTGTAAATTTCAACATTTTTCACAGAGCAGAAATCCCTGGGTTTTAGTATTGCTATGTATAATAGCAAAGCCTTCATCTTTAAAGTCCAGAAGCAGACTCTTTTGCTTCAGTTGATCTTTAATAAGTTATTTTCTTTCTGATCTTCACTCTGCATTACGCTGGCCTCAGTGAAATATGCAAAGTGACTATCTTCTGATGAGCCATGATTCTATTTTCAGCGCTGCAGTTATCATTCAAGTCTGTCAAAACCAAATTGCAACACTTTGCAAAACAAGTACAGGAATATAAGCAAAATCCTCAGCTGCATATGTTATGTTGGCACCACTTTCAATCCAGAAGATATAGACTGGTTGTAAATTTCAAAATGGTGCAGTATGTCCTGAATCACATTTGCTGCAGTACGCTCTTCATTAAAACCTTTAAGGTGTAGTTCTGTGCATTTCCTAACGTCTCCTTGTCTGATTTGCAGATTTGACTTGAAACACTGCCTGATGGCCTGGCTGACGCACTGTGGAGCTGAATATTGGGTTGACTTGCCTTTGGACATATGAAAAATCTCTCCAAGCATCCTGCTTTGTGTTATGCATTACTCCCTTGCCAGCTTATGAATAAGGCTGTGAAATAGCTTTTTACCAAAGACAAACCTGCAAGGAGGAGCAGAGTAATAGAGGTCAGATTCTGGCCAGCATTTGATGAATGCTTCCCTGGTAACTATGATTCCATGGCAAAAATCAATCCAGAAATTTTCTCTGCTGCATTTTTATTCCTGTTCTCTGCAGCTGAGAGATTCATTACAGATTGGCTTTTTATAACCAGTCATTTTAGGCAACTTTACTTTCCTTGGAAAACCAAAAGTATGCATAATGAAGACTGATTATGTTCAATTTAGGCATCCTATGACCTTTTACATTCTTAGAAGTGTGTTTCTAATAACCATAGCAAGTGTTGTTGAAAAGAGGAGCTGCTCCATCTGAAATGCCTTTGCTTTAGCATCTTCCCCACTCTGTTTTCTGTGCCTTTTGACACAGGTTCTGGTATTTCTTCCTTAAAATGGTATTCCAGACTGATAGTACCAGCTGTCCACCTTTTGTCCCCTCTGCTGACTCTGGTGTGACAGATGGTGCAAACAGCCTGGCACATAGCTGTTGGATCAATATAAGGGACAAAATACCTGCCAGATTGCTGATGACTAAGATGTTACATACTTTGGCACCATTGGACAGCTTAGCAAAAACGGTACTAGCCTGAAGGGAAAATAACCAAGATTCATCTGATTTTTTCAAGTTTTTTTCAGGATAATTGTTATTTTGAATTATAGGGAGAAAAAAACTTTGAAAACCTCCTAGAATTTTCACCTCACTACCACAAAACTGATGCTTAAAACAGGCTACCTGAAACAGAGACCAAGACAAGTTAGGGGAATAAAAAGTGGACAAATTTATTAAAGGCCTTCAAGGTTCATTCAGGTCAAACAAAGCCCCCTCATAAGCCTGCATCCAAAATGGACGCCAGGTCACAAGCTCTTCACCTTTTATAAGTTCTGTCGTATTAATATATTGGCCCTTAATTCTCCAACTACACCCTTAAGTGATGATGTTAACCACCTCAGGCCTGCTCTCCCCCAATTCACTGTTATTTACATATTTTCGGGCTCTAGGGCAATGAATGTGTCCTTGGATTTCCATTCAGAGGAATTGTTTTGGCTAAAGGTGCTGGGAACAGAGGTTTTAGCATTTTATACAACACCAAATCTACAGATACATGAAGATAAAAACTAGACATTCTTAAGGCATCAGAACCACTGTAAGACTAAGCCTGTGGTCCTTCTGTTCTATTATAGCTGGATAACTTGTCATTGCCTCTTGACAGCTCCACTTCCAGATCTCAGCTACACTTTCAGACCTTCCAAGAGTTCAATGACTATTTTGTGGAGTAACTGTCCACTCTAAGTGTGGCTTTGAATACTTTGAGAATTCAAGCAGAAGCCTTGATGCCTTTCTCATTCAAGCACTGGAGGACTCCAAAGAGGAAGTGAGTGGTTGGACGATATTGGCCTTGTTTGGCTTGCATTGGGTTTTGTGAATGTTGAGCAGCGCAGCTGGCAATGCCCAAGCTGGCAGACATGAGCTGTTCTGTTCTTGACAGCTCTCCAGGTGCTTGGCCACAGATTTGTAACTGCATCTTCAAAGTTTGCACAACTGACATAAAGAGATAACAGGTGAAAATCGAGTCCCAGTCTGAAGGTTTTGTGTATTACTGAGAAGCATATGAAAAATAGAAACATGTTTAATGATGCATTTTTAGTTAAAAAGAGCAAAGGAAATGGCACAGATTGGCTAGAGGCATAGGAATGGGATAGGGGAAGGAACAAGAGCCATCAGCAGCTGAAAGCAAACTGTGAAAGAGCATGTGGCACGTTCTCATCCAGCCTGTCTGCACTTCCCTAACACTGCGAGTAAAGGTCACCTCCGACAGAGTTCAAAGACAGCTGAAAGTGTTTTGGCAATCCATGGCATCAGACCTCCAGAAAACCTACTCAGTATTTCATAAGGCAATTAAATATCTTTACTCTTTGGAGAAAAGCAAAAGGATTCCTTTGTAATTCTGAAATCCTGGAATGAGCACTTTTTTCAGTGGTTTTAACAACAGATGCAAATAAGAATCAGTTAATTACTAGAAGGCTGGTTTCCTTTTTTGCCTCCCATACACCCTCAATAAAGTGTTTGGGAATGTCACAGCTTTTTAAGAAAATCCTGGAGAAGCTCAGGACAGTGTTAGTGCTCCTCCCAGTCCCAGGGCTGCATTCACTCCATCCCTTCAGGTGTCTGAGGTGGACCTAGGTACCACTTCTGATGGCTAGGATCAGTTAATGCTCCAGAGGATACACTCTCCCAGTCTGTGTCTGTCTATACAGTCAGTAGCAACAATAACATGGTGTTTAGGCTGGAAGTATATTACAGGTCTGAGCCTATCCTTCTGTCTGTGGAGGAAGCCAATGTCTGGCCAGTAGAAGGCATGAATTGCTTGTATCACTCTCAAGTTGTGATTTTATAGGAAACAGTTGGAACACAGCCCTTGGGGCCACAATGTTAGCTGCTATGGGGGTTCAAAGCCTGGTTTTCTGCTTGCCTTGACTGTGGAGGTGAAGTGCAGAGCTAATGCTGGTGGCTGGAAGGAAAAGCAACCACATAGCAACAGCAAAGATTGACTTGGGGATTTTAGGGGTCAGAGAGGAGAATGAAAAAAGAATGATACAGTAACAGTGATAAGTGGAAAGAAAAATAAAGGAGGAAGAAAGGGCAAGTCAGAGAGAGGTAAGAACACGGAAATAAAACCAGCACAAGAAGAATGCAAGAAAAAAAGAAGACAAAGGATATTGGGAAAGAAAAGGGGATACTAATCAGGATAAAAGTGACAAAGGAGAGGCAGTAACTAAGATGGGGATTTATACAGATAGTAATTACCTGTCCTACTTCCCCTTGAGAATTCCTAAATCAGAAGCCCATTAGAGAGATCTAGTCACTCTGATTCTGGTCTCTGATCCAAATACAATCCCATTTGTAACTACACTGGGATATCAGTATTTCATTCAAACAAAATAACAAGAAGATTTCTTTTACCTTTTTTGGTTTGGTTTATTACATGACTATGCTGAAAATGTCACAGGGTAGTTCATCATTTTCATCAGCATTCTGTACCACTCAGAAACAAATTGTGTTAATATTTAAAGTACCATGTATGAGGCACAAAGAGGAGATCTGAAGGGGGAAGACTAAGTTTTTCTTGCATTATTGTCAATATTGTCTTGATTACATTTGTGTTCTGAGTTATTCCTTACTTTAAACTAGACAGTCAAAAAATTTATTATCCCAAATAAGGAAGTCCTTATCACCACACAAGACTGTCAGGATGTAGAATGAGATCCTTTCTTAAGAGGGTACTATGTATTGCAGGAGCTCAGCTGCCTTACTTCCATTTCATCCACAAAAGTATTCCTGCGCAGATACATCACCTCAGAGGAGTGGCAAAGTGCTCCTCCACAGAAGCAGGGTTTGCAGAGTTCACACCCTGCTTCATCCCACTCTTTGGGGATGCAATTTGCCCCAAACCTTATGGGCATGCAGGCTGGATAGGTGCAGCCACAGTTTTTCAACTGTGTCACTGCCCAGCATCTTAGCATGGAATCACAGAATGGTTTGGGTTGGAAGGGCCCTTAAAGATCATCCAGTTCCAACACCCTCGCCATGAGCAGGGACACCTTCCACTGGACCAGGTTGCTCAGAGCCTCATCTAAGCTGGGCTTGAACATTTCCAGGGATGGAGCATCCACAGTTTCCCTGGGCAAACTGTTCCTGGGCCTTACCACTCTCATAATGAGTCTGTCTTGGGGCCAGCTGGGATTGGCTCTGTCAGACACAGGGGAAGCTCCCGGCATCTTCTCACTGTAGCCACCCCTGTAGTACCCCCACTACCAAAACCTTGCCCTACAAACCCAACACACTCCAATTTTTTTACAGGGAGGAAAGAAATTGGGTACACAAAACTTGCTTGTACATATAAATTTCTCTTGAAAAGTTTGTCTTTTCATCTCTTTCCTGCAGTTCGATTTAAAAATACCTTTTTTTCCCCGGAATTATTTTTATGTCAAAATACTGCAACAGAAACATTACTTTGTTTCTGTGGCTACATGCTGGCTTTTATGACAAAAAAAGAAATTTAAAAGCCCACTGAGAAAAGGTATATGCTTTACATTTTTACACTTGAGCATTTACACTTTTACCTCATTGGTTTCTAAAAATGTACACACTATAATTAAAAAAAAAAAAATCTACATAAACTGTTAAGAAAAAAATTACCTAAACCTGAGTTCCAGGTATTTCATTTTGAAGGAAACTTTGGAAGTGTCTTTTTCCTGTTTTCATATTTAAAATTACAAAACTTTCCTGAAAGTTAGTTTCCACTTTCTCAAAGCTTTTTCTTTTAAATACATACATTTAAAAAGTATTTCATCCAGAAGAATGAATGGTTTTTAAAATCAACTGTTATTAATTTTGCTGCCATTGCTTATCACTATATTTATTGTTTTCTTTTAACTTAATCCTTTAGCTGGGATTTCTGATTTGAGGAGAATCTTAGCATTAAGTCATAATGAAATGGTAAATTGCCTCATCTCATGTTTACATTTTAAAAACTAAAATCTTTCAGTCTGAATATTATTTAAAATATTAACTCTATTTCTTTCCTTAAATTCCAAGTTTTTAATATATTGCCATGACTGAGGAGCTGGCTTACCTTTTTTCTGAAAATTTTATATTCACTACACCAGCAACTAGAATCTATAAACAGATGTGACGTAACAATTTCAGGGTTTCAGGAAATTATAACACTTCAAAAATGTTATATAATGACCAATTTTAAATGAAATTTAATTTCAATGAAATTTATTTTTAATTTAAATATACTGCAGATAAGAAACTGTATAAAAGGCTTTTTTCATGGAGAACATCCATTCCTTCATTTCAAAACTAAATGGATCATTTCCTCAGATCTGTTGGATGCCCACACAGAAACAAGGAGAGACAAAAGGCTCCTAAAACATGGATTTCGGCTGGAACTGGATCTCCCTGCTGTGGGACAGGCAAGTTCTGGCATCCCTGATGAGACAGCTGGCATGTTGCTCTGTGGCTGTGGATGCCCTGGCCTCAGAAATTACAGACCACAAAGGTTTCTGCCCTCATTTCTAGGGAAGTCTTCCAAAACCAAGCCATTTCCAAGGAACATACTGACTAAAAAGTGGGATATTCCCAGTAAAAAAAAAAAAAATGCTTTTATAGGAAAGATATGCCTGAGCTGTTATTAACTGTAGCTCTGTCTATGCTATTTTTGAGGAAATAGTTTCATATAGAAATAAGCTAGAAGTCTCAGGGCAGGAAAAGGAGCTGCAACCTCACCCATCCTCTACTTATTCCCTGTTGAAAGACCATGCAAATCCTTGGTCACCAGCATGGGCAGAGCCTGTTGTTGAACACAAGCATGAAATCAGCTTTTCCATGCAGGGCATATAGACTTCCACTAGCCCAATTCCAACATTTCTCAGAACTGCCATTTTTCACATGCAAAGAAATAATTTGGATACATATTTATGGTTTCCTGTGGTCACATGCAAGCTCATTGAGCTCCAAACCAGACATGTTGTATATAACTCTAGTGCAGACCCCACTACAGACAAACAAATCCAGTTTTCCAGTGTGGTATATGCACATATTCACTGTCATCTAAAATAGTTACACACATTTTCCATCATGTGGCAGGGATAAAGTGAATTCATCCACCTACAGGATAGCAAGAGCAGAATGGTGTCTATCCAGTGTAAATAAACACCAGTCAACACGAATATGTAAGAGGTGTTTTAAGCATGAGAGCAGTCTGCTTAAAACCAAATATTTTATTTAAGAGGCTAATTAAAAACTTAACTTTTGCAGAAAGATATATGCAGGACATCTAGGTGTTTCTTTATTACAAATAAATAAAAATGCACTCAAATCTCCCTAATAAACATATACAGCTGTGGTGGTTTTGCTTGGCCCAGTTTTAGCTCGTGGCGGGAGGGGGGACACAAAGATGGCTCCTGTGTGAAGCTTCTCAAAGCCTTCACCACGTCCAGCAGAGCCAATCTTTGATGGCTCTGAAGATGATGGACATACTGCTGGCCAAGGCTGGGCCAATTAGAGATGTTGATCACACCTCTGTGAAAACATATTTAAGAAGAAATCAAAACAATGGGTGCACGCACTTCCTTTTAGCCAGAGGAGTAGGTGAGAGTATGTGAGGGAAAACAACATGGAGAGACCAAGGTCAGTGGAGAAGGAGGGGGAGGGGGTGCTCCAGGCACCGGAGCTCTGCAGCCTCTGCAGGCCATGGTGAGGCCCATGGTGAAGCAGGGGGTGCCCCTGCAGACCATGGGGGCCCACGGGAAATGCTGAGATGCACTCGCAGCCCGTGGGGAGGTGCCCACGCTGGACTGGATGCCTGGAGGATGCTGTAGTCCAGCAAGAGTCCCAGAGAAGAGAGAGGCCTTGCACCCTGATGTGTGTAACTGAGTTCCCCACACTGGATGTGAGTGGGTGCCTGAGAGAGACTGGGTTCCAGCAGAAGTCCAGTAAAGAGAAAAAGCCTTGTTCCCAAGATGGACTTGCCTGGCTTTGGAGGTCTGTACCCCGTGGACAAGGAATCCCACGCCGCAGCAGTTTTGGGGAGACTGTTTGCCCATGGGGACACCATTACAGCTGTAGCAGTGTCGGGCGGGCTGCCGCATGTGAGATCCATGGCTACACAGAGGAAAAGAGCCTCTCCCCAGGCAGGGGAAGAAGATCTGGGTGATGAACTGACCTACCCACCCTTCCCTACACCTCGTTCCCCTGTGTAGCTACTGGGAAGGAGAGAGCAGGGGGAGCAGAGAAATGGTGTCTTTGAAGGGTTTATTTTACTTCTCATTTACTCCTTTGACTCTATTAGCAATAAATTAAATCACTTTTTGCAACTTAAGTTTAGGCCTGTTTGCCCATTGAGTGAGTCTTCTCCCTGGTTTCCTTATCTCAACTCATGATCCCTGTATATGTGAGAGAGTGTGTGTGTGTGTGTGTGTGTGTGTTAATTTGTGGCTATCCAGCATTTGGCCAGGGTCAAACCACTGCAGTGGCAGAACTGCATATTTTAACTGTTTGAATAAATACCAACTCCAAGTTTGTTGCTCCTACTTCAGATTTGAAATCTTGTCTGTTTTTCCCAGGTGGATCAGCTGGCATAATTAAAGGTACTGCTTTGTTCATGTGCTTGACAACCACAATTACTGTTATTATAAATATCATGCTGCCTGATCATTTCCAGACAACTTTCAGATATCAACAAATTTCCAATCAAGTCATGCATATAGGTATGAGAAGACAGCTCTTGAAAGCCAAATGATTCTACGCTTATGCTGTAAAAGACACGCTCCTTCTCTCTCCTCTCAAGGTATTGCACTGTGTACATTCTTAATCTTTCTGCCTCTCTTGCTAGTTAACAGTGACCTGCTGTCTCTGTGCATAAAGATTAAAACTTGAATTAAAACATTACTCGGGGCCTTGAATTACCCGCTATGGATTTGCTGCCCCTGGACTTGACCCACTCCCCCAGCAAAAAATACTTGCAGTGAAAAATAAAATATCAAGCCGGGACAGGGCTTCCCATTTGGTCCCTAATACCGTCTGGGAACATAATGACTCAATTCATTCTGCCCTCCGATTAATGGAGCAAGCTCAAGTATTATAAGAAGCACTTTAATTCCCTCTGATGTTTTCATTATGAATTCCTTTGTGGCAGAACTCATTTGCAATAATGCATATGTAATTTTGGAAACCAAAAGGAAATCCTGTAGCCTTCAGGACATTATTAACCTGCAGAAATGCTGAGGCACACGTAAAACTCAAATATGCTAGCACCAGCAACCTCTTGAAACATTTTTATGAATAAAATTGGAAAGTAAAGCTGCATCTTGCTACTGGGAAGTTAAAATGGCTGAATTAATAATGGTTAAAACCCTAATGGTATTAGTGACACTTAAGCTGTCTGTTCAGATAATTTCTAAGGGTCCAAAGATATACACTGGAATGTTTAAAATTTTTAATAAGTTTATTATCTAAAGATATTTGGAAGTGAGTCATCTGCCAGTAATAGACTCCCCCTTTCTCTTTTTTTTCTGCATGGTCCATTATGTTTCTTTGTTGAACAGTGTTAGTCGTCCACAGATATAAGACCTAATATTTTTCCAAAGCAAAAAATTCAGTCTTTTTTGACTTATGCTTCTTTTAACAACGAGATACACACTGCTGTATTTTGAAGACTATGTTGTCTCATTTGATGCAATGAGTCCAAGACTATTGTCTCCAGTAGTTTATGGAGTTATGTAAAATAACCAGTGTCAGATTTTACATTGAGATGGTGGCATAACTCTGGATTTGATATTTCTAATTATCTGTAACGGGGTAAAATATTTTCCTGCATGCTATTCACAGTAAATGTAACCAGGGGCTGGTTAGGAAATGAAAGAAACTGTCTGACCATTTGGGAGGCACTCTGGCCATCACATTCCAACCACCAGAGACTTTTAACTGCTGGGCCCAAGGCCCCTTCACAATAGGCAGGTCCAGGAGCCTGCAGGTGTCTCGCTTGACTCGCCCAGCCAGACAAGCTTTCCTGACCGGCTCCACCTTGGGTTTTCCACTGCAGAGTCTCAGACCTCTGGCTCCTTTTAGTGATTTTTTCATGGTGCAGCAATAGAAGAGCTTGAGCTGGCTGTCTCCAAGAAGGGACCTTAAACAAAGATCTGTCTGGGGTTTTATACCCTCACAGTCTAAGCATGTGATAGTCCAGGATTTCCAGCTGGACCATCAGCTCCTGCCAAGTCTCTGGGTGTCCGGTCACCTGGCTTGTAGCACAAGTCCCTGTGCCCTTTGTTGTACAAAGAGTTGGCACCAGGTCACAGCCTCTTGCCTCGATCTCCCACCAGCCAGAGCTCTACCTGCAGCTCACACTGAGCTACCTGCACTTAAGGTGTTCCTCAGCATTTCTCTGTGACTCTGTGCAACCACCAGTGTCTGCAACCCCCATCCACTGTGTGAGAAACAATAGGGACCAGAAGAAACCAGAAGCATCACTAAGAAGTATTTTAGTCTGCTTGTGTCAACCTTGTTTTAGTGCAGTAAAAATCAGTGGATATCCTAGCTGCTGTTTTGAATCCACAGGTTTGTATAGAGAAAGATATCAATTATCCTTTGTGATCGAACCCAGAATAAGAGCAGAAGAATTTTCTGGTTCAGAGCAAGAATCCACCCAGCTGAAGGAGATAACAAGGAAGACGTAAAAACAAGAAAAACATTTAACATCCTTTCCTAATATTCTCATAGACTCAGAATCTTTTCATTCAGCGTATTTTCTAAACTTGACATTGTCTCATTGGCAAACTGCAATGGATCTCTTTTTAAGTACTTGTCCAATCATTCTTTACACATATTCAAGGCTCTTGTGTTCACAAGTCTTTTGTAAGTATTCACACAAGGCTGCTGTCTGTTGGCTAAAGAACCAACTGCTTTTGCTTGCTTTGAACCCAGCTCCTAGTAGTTGGATTTTTTCCTGTATTTTCATGGGACAAATTAATTTTTCCCTTCCCACTTCATGCCATTCATAATTTTGCACTTATCTTTTGCATCCTAAGTAATCTCTTTCATATTGAGAAGCCTCAGTCAGTTCAATTATTCCTTATATGAGAGACCACATATTTCATTGTGCTTGTCATCCTTCTCTGAGCCTGCACCAGACCTAATGCATCCTTTCTGAGATGAGGGGAGTGGAGTGCACAATACCCAACATGAAGGCAAATGTGAAAGTGTACAGGGAAAAATTCACCTTTGGTGTCCCATCTCTGAATGGACTAGATGATTTCACTGAGAGAAAAATGGGAAATAACTTGTCCATCACATGTTATCATTTATTCCTGAGAAAATTTAGCTGTCAGGCATGAGATTTAAACAGGCTTACAGTTTGTTTTGTAGCATTAGTTGTATAACTGCAAATACTACTTTACTAATAGTAAATATCTAACGTCACTGAGAATGGTTATCTCTTGACAATAAGACTGTCCTGTAGGGGGCTCAGATTGACTTCTGAGCTCTGCAGTTATGATACAGAATAGGAAATATAGTGACATTTCTGGTTTTCTGGACACCTGGTCCAGCTCCTTGGATTATTTGAATAAACTGGTGCAAAATTCCTTAATTCACCTATAATGCTAATCACTGCTAAATTAATTTTACTTGATGCTGTACTATTTCCAAAAACAGTCCAAAATGCTTTACAGAAGGTAAGCATTGGGTATGAAACCACACTGAAATGTAAACATTAGAAATGTAGGGCAATAGACATAAACATCAAGGAGCAGAGCCTCATTAAAATCATTGCATCATTTTTAATTCTGAAGTATTAGCTGTTTCAAAGACTGATGAAGACTTAACCTCCAATCTCATGCTACAATTAATTATTATCACTACAAAGATGTGATATAGCTCTGTCCAAAAAGCTGGAGCTCTAGTTCACCTATGTGTGAATTGACACAGGCAGGTGGCTAGAACAACTCCAAAACTATGGCTGTAATGAAAAGAGCAAATTTATTTCATTACCTCACTAACTGGAGAATCCTGAATCAGCACCTGGGCAGCAGGGACACTCCAGTGGGAATGCTGGCACCATCGGGCTCAGTCCAGCCCTGGCAGGCAGCAAGGCTGCTGTTTGCACCAATTTACCAAGGGCCCACACACATGGAGTTTATCAGCATGCTGTGATCTCCTCTGTGCCTTTTATGATCTCTGAGCTTTGAGCTTTTTCTCAAGACAAGAAGCTCAATCATGTCTATGAGAGGGCCTCCAAGTCTCTGCAAACACCTATGTTTTCTCTACACAGAGATTCCACTTCTCAAAACAGACAGAGGATAAATAGCTGTAGGCATTTCCACTTCCAAGCAGGTTTCCATCACTGATATTTTCCAAGCCTTGGTATCCTCAGCTGCAAAGTCATTTGAGCAATTCTACCACCTTCTTCACTGTCCTTCCGCTTTTAACCTTTTCCCCCCAACAACATCAAATTTTGTTTTTCCCAAAAGCCAGTTTAATTCTGATATGCACATGAAATGGAAACCTTCCCAAACTTCCTGTGAACTGAAAGGCCTCAGCTGCTAAGTCACACTCAAAAACCACAGGACCTGGAGTGGCAATCATAGCATCCCACTTCAAGTGCTGCTAGGTCAGCCACTCTCACTTTGTGAGGAGTCCTGTAAGGCACAGGTAGTTTGGGGTTGGGTGACTCATGCTGTCTCTAAAGGGAGCCCTGGCCAAATGACTCAGAAGTAAAATCTATTCTGCACACATGATCAGCTCGTGACCTGGACAGATCCATGCTGCATGGCGGCATGCCTCGAGCCTCTTGCCTTCTGAACACATCACAGGAGCCTAAATTGAAGTTGCATTGCTCAGAAATCCACCTGTGTGCTGGAGAAGCACCATGATTCCTCTTGTAGGAACAGATTGTGTCCATAACAGTAAATGAAGCGGTGACAGCCAGCACTGCAGGAACCCAAATGTTTGTACTGATGAACTGTTGGAGGCATTCATGGCGTGCTTTTAACTCTAACTGGCATTTCCCCAAAGATTTTCCTCAGGAAAATGCAACAGCCAGTACAAGGCAAGTACAGTACCTGAAAGGTTTGGTTAAGGGAAAAACTACACTCTCTTCAGGATGAGGTACGAAATAATTTAAGTTTGCCTTAATGCAATAAAAGGATCCTGCATCTGTTAAATTTACAAGATAAGCAAGGTGGATCTCCAGACCTTGTTTTGGATTTGTTGAAGGCTCACTGAATGAATCCATGATGCTCCCAAAGAAATATTTCAGGGTATTGGCCCTAATGCTTTCTGCTGAAAGCTGAGTTTGTCAGATATCCTGGGCACAGCTAGTGCCAGATCAGTCAGTCTGATTTAGAAAAAAAATTATTCTCATTTTTAAATGGGAAAACTGAAATTTATTTCACTTCTGAACCTGAAATTTATCTTCACTTTGACTAAAGGAATCACTAATAAAGATGTAGTTCAGTCTCTAGAGTTCACTCAAACCTTGGTTTTGTCTAGGATTTTCAGTAAAAGCATCAGTCAGCAGACAAATGTCCACCAGGAATGGAAATAAATTACTGAATCATTTAGGATTGCTTATTGAAACCATAATTTTCTATCACGATTGAACTTACCTAAGCTGAAACTGGTATCCAAGACTAGCCTTCTTTGTTTTAATTTACTCCAATCATTTCAAGCATCAGCTTAAAACTGCTTTATCTTAACTCTATTTTCCACACACTGAAATTTTCGTCTAGCTTTGACCATATCAGTAAATCATCTCAATGTCTACTTATTTTGATGTTTATTCAGGTTTAGTTCTATATCAATTAGTTCAGTCTTCAGGGATGTGTTGGAGTTGAGACTAAATTCAGCTTTTTAAAGGTCAGTGCGCAGCCACTCTACAATTTATTTATACAGCATATTCACAGGAAATTAATTGCATAAATGTAATGCACTTTTAGTAAATAATCCATTTTATACTGCTTTAAGAAATGCATGATTGACATGAATATGTCTCTTGACATATTAATCTGTTTTATGAATACTGGAAGTCATAATTACTGGAGATAAAATGGCCATAATACAGATGGAAAAAATATGCTAAATAGAAAACTACTGTCTGTGAGCAAAATTTAATTGTTCTCCAGAAGTCTCAATCCTGACATTGTAGAAACCATGCAATCCCTTCTGAATACAGCTAAAAATTGTAAAGTCAGTACTTTTGCCTTCTAATGGTAAAATTATTTTTATCCAATACTTCAGCTTGGCTCTATCTTTGTGTATCAATTTCCTTAATCTTTGGATTGTCCCTCAATATTTATCAGGGAGAAAGGAAAGGCTTTTATTTTGAAGCAGCACTGTGTGATGAGTTGTCACTAGCCTGCTTTCCCACAGAATAATGCTCAGGAGGGAAAGGGTGAAGAAGTCTTTTAAAGCACTTGACAGCATTCAGAAGGAAGGGCGAGAAAGCTGATGTTATACAGACGCTGTGAGAGTTGGGGAAGAGATGACCCTAGGACAGAAGGTGATTGTCAAGCCAAAGGAAAAAGAGGAAGAAAAATACCTTGTTGGGGTAGTTACCACCTTCATCTGGGCATCTTATCTGTTTTTTCTCAAGCACTAAGAAAATACTTTTACTGAAAATTGTCAATACTACAGAAAATGCACTTACCCTGTGCCGATTATATTACACCAGACTTAGGCAAAGTCCAAGGACACAAAAAGCATTCCCCAGGCACTCTCCTCCCCTGTTACACACATGTACCTTCCCCTCCAGTCTTCTCTCCATTCACACTGAGAGCAAAGATTGGTCACACCTGCTCACCAGAAGGACCACGTTTCTGGGACAGAGAGGTAAGAGCTCTCCTTTGTGCAAGTCCTGCATTTGCAGCCCAGTTTCACAATGCATGACCTACAGCAAAGCTCAGCACCACGCTCCACATGGAGCGTAAGCCACTCTCTCCCTCTTGCAGAACCAAATCCAGGATATCCTAATGAAAATTAGACCTGCTTTAAGAGGTCACCTCTAGGCATCTTTCAGATCCTGATGGATGCATTAATAATGAAAAGCTTGCCTAGCAAGGAACAACAAATAAATTTTTAGTATTTTTGACTTCAAAGGACAAGCTGTAAACACCACGCTGCTTTCTTGCAGTAGATGCTGGCGCTCACTGTGTCCTTGTGGTATTCTTATGCTATTCTCAGGTGGAAATAGAGGCATACCTGAGTCTAATAAGTGACATTTGTTGCTAGGGTAGGAGGTTTTCGCAGGATTATATGGAAAAATAAAATATAAAGTAGAAGCCTTAGCTCCTTGACATAATCCTTTCCTGACGGGGCTGAGATTTCTTTTTCGTTATTGTGTGAGCTCAGCAGATTCAGCCTAAGCACAGCTCATCAGCTTTCTATTTCTGCTGTCACTGGGTAAGCATATGTCACAATCCACTGAGCACCTCAAAGTCATTTACCAGCCCCTTCTGAAATCAGTTCTGTAACAAGATTTCCACAGGTGATGCAAACTACATGCTGGCAACTTCACATTATTAAGCTGCCTAAAATTCATGCCCTGGGCCAGAGCAAAGGGTATCCATATTTTGCTTCATGTGTAAATATTCACACTTGGTAGTCCCAGAGCCATAATATTGAAAGAAAAAGCAGCTCTCTGTTACTTCTGTAGGAGGAAAACATTTCACTCCCTCCGGAAGGCATCGCCTCTGGAAATTACAGAATTGCCTCAGGGATCACTCTGAAGTTTACAGAGCACATTCATGGAGTGACACAGGTGTGCCAGCCCAGGCTGTCAGACACTGCCCTCCCCCTGCCTGCAGTCCCTGCAGATGCTACCAGGACACTGGGCCTGAACCAAAATGCTTGGCGCTCAGCAGCCTGTTTCTTGTCAGGACCGTGACCAAACGAGTCACAGCTCTGGGGCTGCCTCCTTTCTGGCCAGGCAGGAAATACTGAGCTGAGTTTGCAACTGAAAAAGGTAAAACCCAGTGAAAGGGGTCAATGCAGCATGGAAAGAAACTTGCTCGGGCTGAACAAGAAGCACAGGCCTGGTGCCAGCTGAGGGGGTCAGCCCTACAACTGCTGAAAGACTGAGATCAGGGATGCTATTTAGGCAGCAGTTCTCCAAAAGGAGTGAGGAGTTGGTGGACTTGCAAGGTGAGCCCTTCCTTCAGCTGAAATCACAGAAACAGGAGCTTTCTCCCAAAAGCAAGAAAGATGGTAATCATCCATGACCATCTCAATTTCTTTGAGCATTTAAACAGTTAAGCAGACTTAGAAAAATATATCAAAATCGATTCCTAAAACACCATATAAACCATAGATGAGAAAACTTTCTGGCAGAGCTTCGCGATCCATGAAAGAGAACCTTCTGGGCAAGATGGCAACAGTTTCTGGCACAAAGTGTGGTCTGGGCATACCCTGAGAATGTAGGCAAACTAGACGGCAGTAAACTCAGTTTTGAAATGCTAAAGAAGGAGAGGTATGGATCAGGAAAGAGAGAGGAGGTGTTGATTTAACAGTTGGCCTTGACAATAAACCTTCACTTGACTGGTCCTTTGGCAACCAGGATTAATTCATGGATTCAGGAATAGTTGTGACTTCATTCTCACAGACACATGTGCAGATTCTAGGACAGACCATTTAAATAACCAAGAGCAAAGGATGCTTTTCCAAACATCATTTTTGAATCTGTTAGTTTAACTTTTTTTTTTAAAAAAAAATCTCTGTTTAATATTCCAGAAAGCTTTCATGGGGGACTGTAGTAATGAAGCAAAGCCCAGGGAGTAAGCAGATTACTTAACTCATATTCTTTCCTAAAACATGGTCCTGTATAAGACACTAGCTGAAGTCTCTAATAAAATACCATCTTTAATTCCTAAAGGACCTGTAATTGAACTTATCCCAGTTAGTGCTGCTGAAGCTGTAACGCACTGGTGTACAACTTTTGACATATTTTATGCTCATTAAGTTTTCTTTAATTTGAAAGATATCAAGGGCATCTTTGCACACAAACAGGATAAATACATGGTAAATACATAGAAGAAACTACTCAATTCAATTTCTTTTAAGGGAATATATGTGATATTACTATATAGGCTTGATTTTACTGTGTGGATGGGTAAAGTGCAAAACCATAGATATTCTCTTTTTCTATAATACAGCTTTTTCTTTGCTGCTGCCACAAAGTCCTAATGTTGCTGACTTCAATATTATAGCAATTATTCATATCTTCATACCAACAAGCATTGAGCAAGCTTGGTCCTTAAATGCACTCTTCAAAGACATGAAACACGTAATACAATCAGTTGCACATGATCAAGCAGGTGTTTAGTATGGGCTTCAATGGCAGCCTGCAACTCTAGATGCAAGAAGTCTCTGATCTGTATATCAAAGCACAATGGTAATGAGTGCGCTCACTGAACTATACCTTGGTACTTCAGGTACATTTCACTCCCCTGAATGTTGATTAAACAGAACTTCAGCAATACCACTAATTAGCAGATTGCTGGCTCAGAGTCTCAGTGTTTAACACTGTTTTATATTCGTTTGAGAGTATCACCAACTCTGCCCTAGACTGTAAGTTCTATTCGTGGTCCATCCTGACACACTAATGGTTGATGTACTGCTTCAACATGGGATTAGAAAATGAGACACTCATGTTGCACCATAGCTAACACAAGCAAGAACCACTGACAAGTTTGTGGATGCTTTACAATGCTGACAAAGCTGGTCAGAAGTACCTTGTCTTTTCATGGCTCTCAGTGCCATTGCTCAACCATATCTGTATGGTTTATCAGAGCTCCGTGCCTGTCAGAGATGTTGCAGGAGGCCCTAGAGAGCAAACAAATTAGGGACAGAACATGAGAAATCAGTCACTGGTTTTGAAAATAAAATCTTTATTCTTGCTTCATTGTAATTCTGTCTCTTATTCCAGTGGAAAGTTAATTTTACACCTTGCAAACAGGCTTGCTTACGCAAAAGATGCTTTGGCAAAGTACTCCTGAATTCTGCAGAGATCTTGATAATTTGCTTGGAAAGTAACAACATTATTTTCTCAATGAGGCTTGTTTAGGGAGGTGTATATATATTAAAGTACTATTGATAAGATTTACCTGTGGCAGCACTAAGAATTAGTTTGACTTGCAAAAACAATCAAATTGGTGTAGCATTCTTGACTTCAAGCTAAGACTTACCTTGTGTCCTTCACGCACGTGTTCTTCACTTACCCAGCACTATCCAATTTGACGCTAGGCTAATCTACCTTTCTGCAATTCCATTCCAAAAATAAAGGGGATTTCTTTGGTATTAATATTCTTCATTTCAGTATTGCCTTTGTTTCCTCAATATCAATATACTCTCATTGTTTTTTAAGGCCAGAATGATCGCCCTGATGCAAAGTTTTCTTTCTAATACTTTTTTCAGCCTAATGTCATAAACATTTGGAAGTTGCGCATTCATCAGAAATGTGTGTTAGTGTGCCTCTACCTCTGTTTCTGCGTATCTGAAGCGTTACTCTAGAGTTGCTTAGCTTTGCTGCCTGAAGCTGAGCTGATACAATTCCCCATCACAGATAAGTCCCAGGGTGTTAGCAGTTCTAAAGACAGCAGCATGTGAAATGTGAGCCTCAGGGTCTTTAGCATGAAAAAAGTGCATGAGACACTTCCCACATACTGCTCTACGAACCTAACTTGCTCTTTTCAGTTTGTGCTGATGAAGATTGTTTCTGTAAGAAGGATATGCTGTAAGAAGTGAACATTTGTAGCTACCATGCTGTTCTCTAGATTTCTAAAGATTTCAAATAAGAGGGTTTCTTCCTCCCACATTTGAAATCTATACTCAGTGAAACTGGCTGAGGTATAGAAATCAGCAAAAAAACAATTTGTTACTGAATAGATAACAAGTATCAGCTATTTCCAAAAGTGAGAAAAAGAATTGCAGGGAGCCTCTACCATAAAACCTTAGTCCTGAAACAGAGTAAGACTGAAAAAGGATTTTGGACTGTTTCCTGCCACTTCCAAATGCAGAGCCCTGCACACTGCATGCATTCCATATAGAAATCCCCTGCTGGACGCCAGCAAGAGACAATAACTTCACTAGACAAATAGCTGTCTCCATCCAAAGAATAATGGGTGCAGTACTTTTAGAAGTATACTCATCCTGCTTGTCCCAGAGTGGCTTCTTAATATGATTCTTCTATGCTCCTATTTCCAATAGTAATAATTAGCCAGAGCGTTTGGAAATAGCTCTACTAAGCATGAACATTTACAGTTGACTTTGTAAAGCCTAAATCTGTTGAACGCAACATTGTAAGCACAATTTCAGAAAAGCATTTGGGCAATTAACTTTCATGACAGAATTGTAGTTGGGCAAGACTAACAGTGATAGAAAAAGAAAATTAACCACAAAGATGCTAACACAAAGCACTTACTCTCATGCTATAAAACTTTAGTTTGGAAATTCTAAAATGAAGAATCAAAGGTTCTTGTGGGGTTATTTGAGCAATTAGTTTCTTAACAGAGGAATTTAATAATCATAGTCAAACAAGATAAAGTACTTTAAGAGAGATTTGTCAGGAAAAAAAAAATATAACCTCTTACAAGATACTTTCCACACTTTCCAGATAAACTATTTCCTTCTGGACAGAAATTATCAAATTATCTTTCTCAGGAACAGTTCAGATACCTGCACGATAAATACAGAAAGGTATACAAGTATTAAGTTCCTCAAAGAAGACAAATTCTTCCATAAGGTTTCATCGTTCTGACTGACTACAGGGCTAGGGCAGAAGTAGCACATTACAAACACATTTTTCAGGTAAAATCTTGAACCAATTCCAAAATCTTTCACTATCTCAATTTAGACTACAGTTTCACATTGGAATGGTTGTATTTTGTACTGAACTACCCAAAACCTTTACAGTCATTTTTATTTTTAAGGATATACTACTGTTAATCAGCTCAAGGACCCTACAAAATTTCTACTTACGTATAATGATGTTGTTCTACAACTCATGTGAGATTATATCATTCCAGCAGCAAGATAAAATTAGAAAAGTAGATATATATGTTTTATTCTTTCAGGATATGCTAGCATTAAAAAAAGATTAAAAAAAAAATTTAAAAATGGGGTGCATTTCAGAAAATGGATACTTAAACCAAGAATATGATAAGAAAATTTTTCAAAAAGGAATATTTCTGTGTAGTCTGCTGTTGTGGAGCAGAAAGGCCTTGCAAAGTGAGGGCCTTGTTGCCCTTGTAAAATCCTTGCTCACTTCTGCTACTTCGGCTAACCAGAGAGCATTCTGGGAATGACTTAGCTAAAGTGGAAGTGAAAAACAAGTTGCATAACTGGAAAACAATTGTTAGAACCAGTAAGTGCTGACACTGTGGGGTTAGTGATTGGTTACACCTGAAGCATGTTCCTGTCGTGGTTTATGGTGGTTGGTTAAACACGTTTGTTGTGCCTCACAAGTGTGTAAACTCATAACAAAGTAACAGTTTAAGAACACTGGATTTTTGCAATAAAATGTCTTCGCTTATCACCATCTTGTGGAGTCCATGCCATTAATCACCGCAGTCTGCCTCTCATAGCTTTGCTCTCTAGTCAGACTTCTAATGAACCAACGATATACCCATAAATTATATAAAATAATAAATGTACTATAGATTATAAAGGAGATATTTTATTGTTTGAGGTGACTACTGCAAACAAATCTCAGATGCAAAAAACTCACTTTGAACTGGATTTACTGATCTCATTTTAAAAGTTGCATTAAAAATATCTGTTTATCATCTGGACGTGCAGTTTAATAATAGAATATTCAAGTGTGGCACATCCAATATTCAAGTTCAATGAAATTAAGAGACTGGGGAAAAAAATACAGAGGAAATCACTACAAATAAACTTATCACTTTACCTCACAGTTTACACTCAAAATCTTTCAATGAAACCACCAACCCACTACATTATTTGAAGAAAAGTGCTCCATAAGCTTCATGCAACTTGCCTGTAGAATGACTGTGAGCAAACTAACAGCACAACAACTCCTAATTAGAGTGAAATGTCAGGTTTGAAAAGTAAGATCATCTTCTCCTGCACCTGGTGAGTTGACAGAAGAACAGAAAAGCAGTATGAACAATATCACAAAATGTCATTTCTGATTTAGCATTAAATGTAATTATGATGGTATGTTAAAAGAATATAACCATGCTCAAAATCCTTGACCAATCATATCTTGAATAAAACTGCGTGATGAAATTTTAAGTCGGCCTCTTTGCACCACATTTTATTCTTCTATGAATCCATCCTTTTATATTATAAAAAGCCATAAATTTTATCCTTTTATTAGACAGATTTGAGAGATATATTGAATGTAGAATACAACAGAATAGAACATTCCCTGTTACTCAGCATACATGGGAAAATTGCTTCAATCTTAAAATTCACTAAAATTCATTATTATTTCCTTTATATCAATGCAGCTGTCAGAATTATTGAGAGGACCAAGTTTCTCTGAATGATACATTAAGCCCAAGAAAAGATTCTTAAATCTGAAATTCTGACTGGTGAAATAATCTGTACAGGTTCCTGATTTGTCTGTCTGGTAGTTAACCAAGAAGTTAAGAATTTTTACCATACCAGATTATCAAGAGTTCAGGTTTTATTTATGAGAAAAAGCCTGATACAACAGAATTATGATTAAACAGACTGAAGGAATTAATGATTCTGCCTTTAATGGTGTGTATTGGAAGCTGCAAGGTTACTTAGTCACCTTGATTGTTTTTTTCAATCCAAGAAGCGTGCAGGTGGGAGCAGAAGTGCATCGCCAGACTGTTCTCCTTCTAATTCAATAAGGAACTGCCAACTGATTTGTTTACTGGAAAGGTCAAAAGGCCAGAGGACAAATTAGAAGGCATAATAGTGCATAGCTGAGTACTTAGTCATTAAAATGGAAGGTGACGTCAGCATTTTCACCACAGCACTGGGAGAAGTGATTTTGTAAGCCTTCCTCACAGAAAAACAAGACTAGTACTGGCCAAAAGTGTTGGCAAATACTGGGTCATAAAATAAATGTAGCATGATGTCAGTCTGGATGGAAGGAGCTGGAAATTGCCTTCATTCCACATTTGGAAAATAGCTTCAGTTGAAGACTGTTGAGAAAAGGAGATATTTTAGAAATGTTGACTCACTCTGTTTTGACATTTCGCTTAATGTCAACTTTTATTTTTGTTTTGAAATGGTATTTTTCATTCCCAAATTGCCTTTTTCTAAAGGGAAGGTTAACAAACATTTCAACTGACATCTCCAAAGATGCAGTTGTTTGAGGTTCTTTCCCCAAACAGATTTCAAATTTACTTTTTTTCCAACCAAAGCAAGCAATTTACTACATGATCAGCTTTAATTTAAAGGCTTAGAAAGCCAAAGCCTGTGGAGCTCTTTGAATTATCACATTAGAAGATTATTACAGGAGCACATTTTGTTATTAAAAAGAAAAAAAAAATCATAAAAGGGCTCCTCTCCTATCCTTTATCTTTTCCTTCTCCCAAATCCCAGTAATTTTCCTCCTTTATCTGGGATACATTTTCTCAGTTCTGTTTGTAAGCAGCAAGATCTGTCTCCAAGCAGCACTTCTGCTGATATCTTTTTCTTTACACAGTAAATCTATTAACTCCTTCCATGTATGTTTTCTGTATTCTAAGGTCTTCTCTACCCTTACCGTCATTTCAGCCTGGTGGATGTCTGGAGTACAGCTCTGCTGGACCCAGGTCAATTCCAAAGCCTCTCTCTGAGTGACATTATGTCCCAGTTCAGCAAGATGTTAATGGTGAACAGTGAAAATAATTAAGCAATCCAAGCATTCATACACGTAACTAATTAGTCTAGAAGAAGCAGGAAATAGACAGTATGTTCTGAATAAGTTCTATTAATGAAGAATGGTCTGACAGAGACAATTCTAATTGCACCATGGTATGTCTAATCTAATTATGTTAATAGTTTATTTGCACTCTAAATCATCTCTGTCAGCTCAGATATGGAAATCTGGTGATATCACACAGTGCTAGTGAAATTTAATGAGAACATCTCTCTTCCCAGAATGTTCGTTCTAATCTGAGCATGAGTGTTGCATTGCTCGGAATACTAGGCCAGCTGGGAATTCCTTGACGAAGATACTCTTTGAGTATTTCCCTTGGGAAAGACCAGTTCATCACTGAAAAGTGTTTTCAGGAACATATTTGAGAGAGTCCTCAGGTAGGTTGTTCTAAATTGTTCCTGCTTTGGGACTTGTCGTCAGTAGTACTTTAGAATACTCCTAAGGCCAGGACCAAAAGATTACCATTTGCATGAGGATTATTCATCCCACACTGATTATTTTTCTTATAAATATATTCTTAACACCAACTTTTAGAATAAGCCCTCACCAGGCAGGGTTATTCTTCATTGTAGTAGACAGAGCAACCTTATTAAGGGACTGAAACAACACCCACCCTACCTCACTTAAAATTGGTGGAGAGAATGTGTATGCAGTACTTGAAAGATTTTGGACGTCAAGTGATGCTGACAGCTAGGGATGTTAACCCAAGAGCCTGAAAAGCTAAAACCTATACCAGTGTTTGATTGCATCATATTGCACTCTGCTGGGCAGAAAATTATTCAGAAAAATCTGAGTCTTCCAAGCAATAGAAATGGTCAAGGTAAAGGAGGACATTTTCTTGACAGTGAACCAGTCAAACCAGACAGAGGAAGATGACCAGGTGCCATGTAATAACAAATGGTCATGCCAGTCTCAGCCATTACAGGTGGACTATAACCAATTAAAGCATATCATAAAGATGTTTTTAACTTCATTTGAAAAATCTAATTTTTAAATCAGTGTGGGCAAGCGAAAAAAAAAAAAAAATCCCAAAAGCCAATTCCTTCATAACATCATAAGAAGCAGGAAGATATAATGCATCTCAAAGGTAAAATAAATGACAGCAATCACAGCACTGCTGCATTCTGTTCAAGTCACATATGTTCAGAGCTGCATAACTAAAAGGTGTCACGTCATACTGCAACAGCCAACACTGAAACATCCCAGAAACTGCTTAGATATCTAGACAGCCAGCTAAGAACCTGCAGGTGAGAGAGATCCCAAAACATGTCCTGTCAGGTGCATGAGGATTTCAGAGCTTTGTTTACCCCCACACACACAAACACACACACTCAAGAGTGTCTTTTGGGAGTCTTTAGTGTATTCTTTAGTGTATTCCAGCTGGTCTCCCTGGCTGTGGATATCCCATACAGCTGTCAATCCCTTATGGAGGTGGTGGCCCAGGCATGCTGTACTAGGCACCTTTGTGAACAACGAATATAAAACCTCATAGCAAGATGCAGGTCCTATAAAGGCTGGTCCTTGTTGGGATTATCAGGAAGGAAGGAGTCCCTTTAAATACCTGTCGCTCCATCAATCATTAAAGAAGGAAGCATGTACAGAAATTATTTCCATTTCTGAAATGAGTGGAAGAACTCAGAGACTGGAGGAATCAATTGAGTTACCATCCTGAGGTGCCTGCAGAGATGCTGCATGTTCACAGAACATCAGACTGGTGCCTATTCCTGTAGAATAGTAGAGCTGCAGGTGGCAGCTCTGCATTCCCAGAAAATCAAACTGATGTATATTTCATCATAGACAGAAACACTGCTTTTGAGGAAGGCATGGAGAATGTTACCAGTGTCTTAATAACTGTGAGAAGCCTTTTATGTTGACATTGAAAAAAAGAGCTCTGAATGACATTCCTGTTGAAACGTATCTAATTTGTCATTCCTTGTGCACCATTAACCCAGTCTTCTCCCACTGACTGCCGTGGCTGTAGCAGAAACATCTGCCTGCCAAGCAGCTGCCCAGTGCCATGTGTCTTCCTCATACCCTCAATAGCGGGTAATGTCAGCTGCCAGCAATCTGGTTGATCCTTCTGAAAAATTTCTGCCCAAGGTAGAATATCCAAGAAATGTTGCACAACCACCCCAAAAGTTTTTGGGCCCCAGAAGCCTCACTCGCACCCAGTTGAGTAGGAAGGCCTCTCTAGTTCCTGTATTCTGGCTGTGGGAGAAAGGTGCCTGCAGCCTAAATGCTTAAAATGTTCAAACTTTTATTATTATTTTCAATTAACTGAACAATGTTTGAAAATTCCCAGTAAATGATTTTTTTAATCTATTTCTATGAAGCAAGCTAGATGATCAATGTTTATTGTGTCAAAGACCAGGTTGTTTGAGAGGTACAGTGGAACGTTTTGAACACCATCTTCAAAATCTAATTATATGGAGACAGCAAGTCACCCTTCAAGATGAAATTCTTAATGAGCAGTTTAACTGCTACCAGACAGACAAGAAAATTCAAAGGCCAAACTTTGCTGAAAGACAGGCATTCAGTGACAGGATAGAAAGAATCCAGAAATACAATCCCCCAGGTAGTGCCTGGCAGACATATTCCATTAAAAATAAAATAAAATAAAAACAAAAAGAACAGTGAGACTAGAACCAAACAGGTAAACAAGAATCCTTTGTATCCTCTAAGGGGCCATATCAGAAAGAGAATTATTCTCTTCTCACTGCAGACTTTGCGATATTTTTTTTCTTTCTTTGATCTTCAAAAACTTTGACAAACCTTTCCAATTTAATTTAAGAAAATGAGAAGCCACTTCCTAGTTTTATATGTGTACTACTGTGTGCAGGTATACGCAAATGCACACATATGTACTTATATAGTTCACACCCTCAGTTTTGTTATATTCACTGGGCTACTGAAGTTTTCAAGGTGAGGTTAGAGGCTCTCTGGAGCTTTATGTGGAGAGTCAGTCAGGATTTTGCTTAGGAGAATGGACCTTTCAAAGGTTTGACTGTACCACTGTGAATCAAGACTATATATGTGTGTGTCTTCAAAACCTTTTCTGCTCAGATTGCATCTTCTTCCTGAATATATTTTAGACTTGAGGGGGAAAAAAGTGGAAATAGCAGGAACATAAGAAAACGATTTTGGGTTTAGAACCTGTATTTATTTGTCTACCTTATTTCCTTATCTCTACACAGATATCTAAAACTAGCAGGTTGCGTAGATAGGATTTTTTCAAATGGGGATTCATATGAGGGGAAAACTCTTTGGACCCTCATTACTCTCTCCTAAGGTAACCAACACTCATGAGCTCATATGGAACTTGGTTGCACAAAAACAAAATGTATTTTGCAGATGTAGGCCTTGATTCTGCAAAAGAAGTACAGCTTTGCTCAGATAAATAAATAGAACTGCCCATGAGTTCAAAGGTAAATGGACCCACATAGTTGCAGGACTAAAATTTCGCTTCCATCCTTAATAGTGATAGCCCAAACCTTTCTTCTATGCTTATTTTATTTGGATTTTTATGGTCTAAAAGATGGAGAAGATATCAGAAGCTCTCTAGGAGGACTTTTCTCTCCAAATATCTTGGACCACTATAGCTGTTTTGACAAAGAAAATCTAGTAATTTCTGATAAGCACAAGGTCTTATTTGAAAATTGTTTATGTCAACTGCTTTAACATTCTTTCTATTCATACAATAGATTTTGGTGATAATGCTGCCCCCATTTAAAGTTGGCTGACAGTGGATAAGACCCACATTTTGGTTACTTATAATTTCACTAATGCTAACCATTAATTTCAGCCTTTCCCAGTCCTTCTATTGTTTTTATTTCAGTTTAAAATTGCTCGACTTTCCCATAAACCAAAACACTTCATGTTTGTAACATTTTTTAGCCATTGTACTGAAAACCATCAGAGCCTTCCTGCTGGGATAAAGGCACTTGTAACACAGTGAAAGGAAAACTGTCCTTTACATCCCAGACAGGCTTTTTTTCATGCAAAAATTCATCCAAATGTGCATATTCTGGGGCACCCCTCCTAAGAAATTAAAAATGTTTGCAGTGTTACTAAGACTAGGTCAGTAACTCCATTAGTTCCTTATTCTGCACATTCCACCTTAATAGCACATCTTCTCTGTCATGCATTTCTCCAGAGACTACAGTACTTTTATTTCACAAGGACTCCAAGAGGTACAGCCAAGGAAATCTAATAAAAATTGTCCATTAAGAAGTTCTAGAGTCAAGTCAAGACTCTCTTATTTGCCCCCAGTAGCGACAATAAACACTCCTACACTATTTTTCCAAAGGGTTCCCTGTGGGCAACAAGACTAATTCATGTTGTATAACAGTGTTTTGTTTCTAGGAAATCCGACATGTATTGTAGGAGATGGAAGATGTATTGAATGAAAAGGAAAAGCAGGTTAAAGGATTAAAATGGTGTCCTAGATAACTCTGTTCTACCAGATGCCTACTACAGATGCCAAGTAAATAATTCATCATAAAAATGTTGGGGGGATAACTGTCTTTCTTAGATTTTAAGGCTCATTTTTTAGACACTTACGATGTGGCTGTGGAAGTACTGTAAACTCACTCTTGCAATTGAAATTAATCATAACTAAGTTCTTGGAATATAAAATATATTTTTAATGATAAATACCTTAGAGAAGTTAAAAAAAATAAATAAAGCCACCAGGCTATAAAAACCCCTGTCATTTCTGAAGAAACTACACGAAATATTAGTTATATTGTTTCAATAATGACAAGAAAAGGTAAGCATGGATTTTTTAAATTTCAAGGGAAGCAATTCAAGAAACACTCAGAACATTAAAATTCTATTTTAAATCCTTAATCTTTAGACGTCAGAAAATTAGTTCAAGGTCTCATAATTATTTGTTGTAGGGACTGATAGAAATGAGTTTAGGGGAATAAATACATTTCTGAAAGCAGGAGTCGATAATCTGAGGCCCATTGAAATCTCTGTGTTGCAAACAGGCTCAATAGTGAAAAAAACCTCACTCACCCAATATTCGTTGAGGAACTGGAGCCCAGTGTTTTTTGTGGCAAACTCACTGACCTCCACTACTTCACTTCAAGAGAACTCAGTTATCTGAAGCAATAATAAGTTATTTTTTCCCCCTCTGTAGAACAGTTACCAGAAAGCAATATATTGCGCTCTTTATAAAAAAAAAAAAAAAAAAAAAAAAAAAAGTCCCACCACCCCTTAAAAATATCCCTTTAAAAAAAAAAACCCATTTGGGCAAAAAAAAAAAAAAATAATTTTTTTTAAAAAAAAAAAAAAAAAAAAAAAAAAACACCACTTTTTTTCTCCACAGGAAATTTTTGGATTTTTTTCTCCTCTGTTTCAGTCAGAAGGGAAGAAAGCAAACATATTTCTTCTAGATTTGCCTGAATCTAAATGTTTCACTTGTCAAACTGAAATGAGCTACTATTTGTCTTCTTTAATATACTGTCCATTTATCTATGGAGTAAAGTCCCCAGGTCTGGCAGGGTTGTTTTCCTCCTGATGCAGTGGGGAGGGAGTGGGGAGGAGGAATCAGAATGCTTATAGATAATTGAATACTTAATACAGGTATTTTTGAGGAAAATACACACTTATTTGTGAGAAAGATTTATTTGTTATAGAGTTGTATCATTTAGTCTATTGGAATTTTATAATTGGGTTTTATACTCAAAGGACAAATATGTCTGTGCTGGTGATTTATTTAACCAAGTATTAATAGAAAAGCCCATTAATTTATTAGTTTATTCATTTCTCTTTAATGTGACAAAGAGCAGACTATAATTTATCTCTTCCTGAAGTTATAGGAAATATTGCTTTCTCCTGTAGGCAAACTGTCAACACAAGAAATACTTGTCATGCAACAAAAATAGAGTATTTGGCAAGCGCAAGACATATCTGGTTTTGTTGGTATTTTAATTACATATTTTATAAAAAGTCCACCTTCACCAGCTTGGACCTTTCAAGTCCATCTTATAAATAACTTCCTAGACAGAAATTACTCAGAGACCTACCTGACAGCATGACCAGCCCACTCCTCAGCTGTTAAACACCCGTTTGCTTCACAGCTGAGGATCAGGACTACGAGAAACCTGAGGAGTCTGACAGAATGTTTCTCTAACACTTTCTATCCTCAGACCCTGTTGGTCCAATTCTATTTTATTACAGCAGCAAAAGAGCAGCATAAATGTGATACTTTTTCCTCTTAAACAGGAATATTTTGATCTACTGCAGGACTACTGGTGAAATATAAAAAAACATAGCATAAGAAAATTTTACGTTAATTTCAATTAGTGGCACAGAAGAATTCTGCAAAGGGCTGTGTCCATCTAGAAGATGAGTTTTCCATTCCAGGTCATGTTTTGGTCTTTTTTTAAAATGCAGTTTTTAAAATAATAAAAGGAGAGAAGGAAAGCATGTATTTCCACAGGTATTGACACTGAAGCAGCCCCAGTTTCCCATGGATTTAGATGTTGCATAGTTCTATATCTCAAAGGCTATCTCTGCTGAAAGAAAAGCAAGTTCCAAGTTCTGCCCTGGAAAGACAGTCCTTTAGGGCACACATTGACCATATCTTAGTTTTACGATGGGATGTGACATGAGCTCATAGCAACTCCTGGACCGAGCAGGGATTTTAGATACAGTTATGCTTGTTGCTCTGGGTACCTAAAGTAGTGTGCATTCCTTCTCTATGCCCCTCCTCAGATCTTTCCTTCCAGAATTTCCTGGAATCCTGTGACCTGAGTACTCATATATAACAGATCCCGTAACTGAGCCACTTCTACAGACTTCCTTCCTCCACTGGCTACACATTTTCACAAAGCTTTGAGAGTTTAATTACCTTTCAGGCTTCTACCTATTTTCAAAATTTGGCTGAAATATTTGAAGAGAGCTGTTAGTGGGTGGGAAAGCTAGAGGAAAGGGAAAGGTACTGATTACACTCCCAGACATGAAAAGTGTATTAAAAAGAAAAAAGGCAAAGCAAACAAAAAAAATCCAACTAAGTTCCACACATACTACTTTTCATAAAAGCTACAATGTGTACACCAAAGAGGTAAAGCATGCTTTGCCATATATTATCAGATAACGTGCAGAAACAAACAAATGCATTATTCATCACAAACTGCAATGATTAATGTGTTTTTAAATTCATATTGTCTTTTCTTAAAACTGTAAAGAGATTGCTTTGTTTAAATGCATGAAGTGTAGCTTCACAAAGATTACTAAATTATTTTAACCACATCTTCAACATAAGAAGAGTCAAAATTTCCCCTCGTAAGAACAAAATATATGTTCTAATGATAGGGTACTACAGACAAAAGTAATGATGTACAGATGGACCAGGGCATAGACACTGAGGCTTTCAGCTGCTATCAGGGCACTAAGATAATAAATACCTCAGTGTAAAAGCATAGATCTTCTAGAGTCCTTTTGACCTTATCAAAGGTCCTTCCTCAAATCAGTGTCACAAAAAAATAAATATTTTCTCTGGAACATCTATATGTGTCCCCAAAACATACACCAGGACTTTTGCAAGTGGTCATTGTCAGCTGCTGGTTTTACCTGTTATAAGATGTTCCTCTGTCTGCCACAGCAAGTACTTTTTTTTTTTTTTTAAGGCAATCCCAATCTAATTTTTTCAATTTAAGTAATATTTACTTCTTTTTCCTTGATCCTGGATACCAAAAATGCACCCTCTGCCTAAGAATAGCTTCTGCCTTTTCGTTTCACAGTGGTTTTGTGTGTGCTGTGGCAGACACATCTCCCAAAACTTGCATGTCTATCCCCCTGTTGCCTTTCCCTACAAGTCCTTAACTCCTCAGCTTTTACCATCTCAAAAATAACTAAAGAAAAAGAAAAAAAAACAGTCTCTTTTCCCCACCTTCATCCCCCTCAGCAGCAATGCAACTAATACAGGGCAAAAGAAGTCTTTTCCAGTTTCCAAAGAAGGATAAAACCAGACTCAGCTGATAATTACCTGCTCCCTGAGCTTTCACTGATCAAAGCTAAACTTTTGCTCAAAGAAAATGTCCTTCAAAAAAGATACTAAGTCCCAGCTGATTCCAAATTATACGGTTAAATAAATAAAAGTTATTTAAATCAGGCTGCTATCTAAACTGTACTAAATATTCTTTCCTACATGAAGAATCTCGTAAGAGTGAAGCTGGGCTATACTCTGGTCTCAATTACTAGTTATTTGAAATTGCTCAGTGTTTGATGATCTCTTACTATTTTCTTGAACTTTGATAAAAGAAGACTGCCTGAGTGGTGTCTGGTGAAACTTTCCCAAGAAGCATATGTAGGATTACTGCCATAAACTATTTATCAGGCTTCATCTTAAATCCATACAAAAACTAAAGCCACAACAAGAGCTCATCCCATAGATTTATTGTGTAAATGTACCTTCATCAGACTTTGCAAGTTAGCTGAAATCCAAGTACTTCCTGGCACTTTCTTCAGTTTTATAGAAATCTGCCAAAAGCTTAGAAAATTGGGTGACTTTCCACTGACAGATTGCTTAGTGTCATGTCAGGCACTGAAATCCAAAAATGCTCACACATAGCCAAGATTCCCAGCCTCATTCTCTTCAAACAAGGACTCCACATTTCCACTTTTCTTTTAAAACTGAAGAATCATCAGCGTTTAAAATCTCAGTCTCCATGAAGTGGACTTAAACAGTGACTTTCATTTGATATATCAGTGCCCAAATCAGGGTATCAGTCTTGTATTTACATTTGCAAACTGCCCCCAGTTCCTGCAGCAGACTGACCCTTGAAAAGCACTGTTTTCCAGAAAGCTCCTTTAGGCAAGGCCCCATGGGCACTCACTTCTAGAAACAGATATGAACAATAGTTACTAATCCCACATAGTTTCTCCCAACTTGGCTATGGCTTCACCTCCTTGTTCTTCCCTGTGTTCTTCAGCTGGTGGTGACACTGCATGTCAGCCTCTTCTATAGCCCTAAAATTACAGCCTTTTTTGTCTTCACAATGACAAGTTTAACAGACAATAGCTGCAAAGCATGATTTCTCACCTGGAGCCATGGTCCTCACCATTTCAGATCCCTCTGGTGTAGCTGTTGGCCTTGTGGTTGAATTCTGCCACAGCTCCCCATTCTGAGCTAAATGAATCTTATTCAAAAGGTTTTTCAAAGCACTGGAAGTTTATTTGTAGAACCAGGAACGTAAGTGCCTTTCCAAGCAAAGGACCACCTGCAACCACCCTTACTTTGTATCACTAAGGAACACTAGGCTGACTCTCAGGACCTTAAGATGCATCACAAAGTCATAGAATCATAGAATCGTTTTGGTTGGAAAACACCTTTAAGAACTTTAAGACTTTTCACCCAGCACTGCCACATCCACCATGAAATTATGTCCCCAACACCACAACTACCTTCAGTGGTGATTTCACCACTTTCCTGAGCAGCCCATTCCGATGCTTGACGACCCTTTCAGCAAATACTTTTCTCCTTATATCCAACTTAAACATCCCCTGGTGCAATTTGAGGCAATGTCCTCTCATCCTCTCACTTGTTACCTGGGAGAAGAGACCAACTCCCACCTGGTTACAACATCCTCTCAAGTAGTTGTAGAGACAAATAAAGTCACCCTGAGCCTCCTTTTCTCCAGGCTAAACCACCCCAGCACCCAGATCCTCATCCCCAAGCCTGTAGCATCACCGGGTTGTGAACTATTTTGACAGAGTCCTGACAATTATCTGAGGATTTGGATAGTGGAACAGGATTTTCTTTTGTTTCTTTTCACTGGTTTAGAAGTCAATTTCTTGTGGCTGTGCAAAGAAATCCTTGGCAAGAAATTAGGCAAAAAAATAATTTATGTACCTAGAGCTGGTTTCATCCCAAAATTGAAAGTATAAAAAGTGGATTAATGTAACTGCAATGTTTCTGCCAGGAACATAATGGAAGGAACAGGTTCAAATTTGAAAGAGTCGCTAATGAGACATTGATTAAAAACCTCATCCATAATGCTGGAAAAACTCAACTAAACCTTCTGATGCTCAAGAAGCTAATCTAACATGAATCAGCTGGCTTAACAAACCACATTACTTTAAAAAGAGACAAGAAAAACACCAAAATTATTGGTAACCGGGGAATTCATCCACTGTGCATAGAAAAACACCTTGTGTCATAACAAAATTACAACAATTTTACAGTCCTGTTTTGGGGATGCAATTCCTAAGGTCAGTTGACTGCTTTCCTTTCATGCAAAAATGGCTCCTGCACTCTTGAGTAGCAAACCCAAGCTGTCCTGCCCTGCCTGGTTCACCGTGCTTCTCTCAGATGAATTAGGAACTCTTATTAGGCATCACCTCTGCTCTGGTTGGTCTCTTCAGCTTTGCTCATTTTAGTTTTTAGCAAAACGACATGAAACATTGAAGACTACCACAGTATCCTCACTTAACCTGCTTGCCATTAACATGTCTTTCTTGGCTGACAACAAGCCCTTAAGTAGCTTTTCTTGTTTCAGACAGTTTAATTAAACATATTTACGCAAACCCTCCAAACGGTTCTTCATTTTTCAAACTGCTCTTTTTGTACTGCAGAGATGGATGATGTACAACCATTTCTTTCCATCAGGAACAGTTTCAAAACTGTGCCCACCCAGCTTCATTTTATTTGTTACTTCCCCCTGGCAGAAAAGACATTTCTCATTTGGCAACTCTGTTCTACTCCAGACTACAGAAGAGCTGGTTTGCTTTAACTTGAAGCCATAGTTACCAATCTTTCACACCAAATATGTACACAAACAGACATAAAAGTGTTCAGCAAGTTATCTGAATATCATTTTGATAAGCATTTTAGTCTGGTGCAATTTCCCCACCTGAGGATATAATTATTCAGTGGCTGGTAGGTCAGCAAGTCTTTTAATCAGTACACGTCATTTCAGAAGATGTACCAGCTGGTGCAGTTTTCACAGCACATGCAATATAAAAATTAATAAATGAGATTATGGCAAAGAAAACAAGAGCAGACATTAAACAATTTTTTATTAA
>VZRN01003868.1:232700-293557 GCA_013397935.1 Dasyornis broadbenti
AAAAAAAAAACACATAATAAAAGAAATCAAGGGGCCATAGGCCTTCCTTCCAGTACTCAGCCCTTTAAAAAATGCCTGTCAGAGTAGAGTTTTGACATTAGGGAATTGCGTTTGTGGTAGGAGAAGCTCTGAATGCAAGTAAAGCGCAGGAATGACAGCTCTGAAGAAAAAGGAATTTTCTTAAAAGGATCCTTCAGCATCCTTTACCTGGGTGCTGGCTGCATGTTCAGCTGACTGTCCTGCCAGAAGAAAGAGGTTACATCCACATGCAGATCAAGGCACAGGTCTAGGCTCATGCACTCCTGGACAGCCCAGCTCCAGAGGGATACTAGGAGCTTTGGCAGCACACACTGTCAGCCAGGCCACCTTTTCTTCCTCTGGGGAAGGGTGACAGCTGTCAGACAAAACCTGCTGATTTGGAAATTAATGATTCACCTGCCAAGCTAATAACTCAGCTGTGCTCTACTCTGCCAATGCTCTCCAGAGTAGTACAAAAGGGCCAGTGGCTTTGTCAGCATTATGGAAAGGGAAATTTATTACATGACTAAAGAATTTCTTCCACCATCTTTGAAAATGCACATAATGCATAAATTAAGGTGATGAGTTAGGGGTTAGTGTAGGAAGAACAGAGTTACAGTATAGGAGTATACACAATCTTAGATGAAGCTTTGCACTTTCAAGGTGCTTTCACTCTTTTTGAACACTTGCTTTTTCGTTTCCTCAGATCTCACTCCTGCAGAAAGGGATTTGCTTTTGTTTTTCAAAAGCTAATGTTGAATCAATAAGTAGCTTGTGGTACCAGCATCTCTTACTCGATATTGTGCTGAACAGACCTTGAGCAACAGGTACTAGAGCTTTCACATGAAAACAAGTAACAAGAATGTTCAAAATCAGGTTATTCCTCTATTTATGATTAACCTCCTTGATCTGGGGAATAGTAGGAGATTTTTTAAAAGGAGGTTAGAGAATTAGAGGGGATTTTTTCCTTGACTTAAGATAAAGCGTTTAGCTCAGACACATTAAAGGAATGCATGGAGGCAGCAAAATATGTGATGTATGGATAAATCAATAATCTAGAATAAAATCTAAGAAAGGGAAGAAGGGACATCCCATGGAAGAGATGGAATGACAGAAGACAAGGTGCCTGGAGACACCACACCACGGCCACAGTACCACCAGGAGACACAGAACTAGGACAAAGTATGTTCATGGGACTTCAGGCTTCAGCCTGCCATCAGTAGGTAGGAAGACCTTTTGCACTAAATATATTTCAATCACAAAGAGTAGTATTCCTTGCAAACACAGGGCTTAGGCTTTAAAAAAAAAAAAAAAAAAAAAAAAAAAAAAGATGAAAAATGTAGTGTCATAACTGAGTTGCTACATGAAGAAGCAAAATCGCCTTTGGAATATTAGTGTTGCTGATATAAAATAGAAGCTTAAAAGACGGCCTCCTGTCCAGTGTCAGGTTACAAAATAATGCAAAATAGCAAGGCCAGAAGTGGAAGTGCCTTAGTTATTGAACAAAAATTAACAGGATGAGGTATTAACAGGGTAAAACTATTGTCAACATTTTTTTGTTCTAGGTGACCACAGTAATTTATCTTTCTGCAAAGGCTTGTTTTTCAGAAATGAGAGCACCCCTCTGTCCATCAGTTTAAGGAAGACTCAACCCTCATTTATGCCAGACCTCACACTCCAGTTTTCAATAACTCAGACCATAAGTATTAGACACTGAAGAGAACAACCAAGCCAGGAAATGAAAACAATCTGTGCTATGAAATCCTTGTAACAAAGTGTGCTTTATTACATGTAAGATGCATGAACTACAATACCATCCAAAACTCACACTTTCTACTATTCTTTTTCATAGATTGAAATAGGTGTCAAACATACAGATTTGCCAATTATTTTGTCATGAGGAATCCCATTCTAACCAGCTCCCTGCCAAAATACAATAGATTTTCACACAAGAGTCACTTGTTCTTTGTTACTTTTGTTTCATTGCTACAGTTTGGATTGCCTCAATGAAAATACCTAAAATGACCAAACAATTTCAAAATGCTTCAGAGATAACCTTTGTGTTCTTGGAAAGTGCTAAGTTAAGGCAAGTAGATTTTTACTTATTTTAAAAGCCTTCAATTCTGCAGATAGATTGAAAGAAGTTGTAAGGATTCTGTTACTGAATGTATCTCGTACTCAGCAGCACGCAATTTACTGAAGCTTGCTCTAAACAGTAGCATTTCAGCTGGCTGATTAACTTCTGATACTAAAAAAAAATAAAATCCCATGGAGCCTGACCCAAAATAATACAAGTATGATAGACAAAACCTGACATCTCAAGGATCTCAGCTCAAATTTTTGCCTCTCAGTTCAGAGACAGGCCTGGCTAGCAAGAAGTTTTTGTATGAGAACTGTACAGTTCCCCAAATTGTCAGAATTTCCCCTGTACAATCTAATAAGGAAAGAGGGATACAAGGCAGTTGAGTAATTAACAACCCACACTGGCAGAAGCTATTTGCAATGAGTAACAGGTACTTAAGCTCCCATCTTCTGCTGCTTGTGCTCTGGTTGAGACAGTCAGTGGAGGTCCCTGGCCACACAGCTCATCAGGTTCAGAGCTCTCTCTCATCTTCACTGACTGTACTGATTTCACCTCCAGTGACTGTCCTTCGAGCATCTGCCGACACCTCCGTGGAACACCTCAGTGCACAGCTTCCATTTGTGAGCTGAATCCCACTGCAAGTCTCCCTCCTCCAGCTACATTGTTTTGCTCTCAAGCTGTGACATTTTGCAGGTGGACAAAGATGAAGCTCTCACAAACAGGGTGCTTACCTTCTGCTTCACATATCTAATCTTTGTGTGTTCCCTAACTTTTCTTCTCCAGAGCCACCAGGCTGGTACTCTCCTTGAGCAACACACTGACTTCCTAAATGAGTCATGACCCTTCTCTACATTGCCTGACAATGTGAAGTGCTGCACTATGTGGCAGAGATGGCAATGCTGTATTCCTCATACCAAGGTGTCTTTCAAATCATATGCCCCTTAAAGTGGGATTTTTCCTCTTCTAAATGAGAAAACCTAGCAGGAGAGTTTAAAAAACATTTAGTACCCAGCCTCATCACCATCTGGCCAGATTTGATTATTATACAATTGAGCAATCTCCTGCTAGCTGCACCACAGGGGAATTTCTTAAAAGGCTGCTATTTACCTTTTATAACGGAGGCAGGGAATAAGTGGAGTATATGACTAGCATTTTGTGCCAAAAGAAGGGTCTTGCTTTGGCTTAGAGACACTGATTATTTCACATGTAAACCAACAGATTTGTGTGGGTAAGATAATTTACAAGAAGACAAACAGCGGGTCTGCAAAGTGCCATTAGGGCTCCTGAACCAAGCAGAACATTTACACCTGCACTATAAATTGATCACAAGGGCTCCCAATGTCAACGTGAGTGAAAAAAGGTTCCCTTTAAGAGAACAGATGCTTCCTTGTTAATAGGAGTTTCACACACAAAAAACTAGAAGTTGTGGAAGACTGCCTGTTCAGCCCCATGTATTCACAATGAATATTAGAAGCTCTTAAGCTCCATCCCATCACCATCAAAACTGAGTTATTGTAGGAAGCAGAAGTCGCAAGAACACAAAACTAGGACAATGTTTGATCACTAAAGTAAGAATACTGTCAGTAACCATTTGGGGAGAAAACATCCATAGACCAGGTTTTTTATCCATGGATAGATTAGAAAAAGAACAACTGTGAATGCCATGTATCCGGAAAGAAACAGCCATTGGCTACATTACAGACCAAAAATGAGATGCAAAACACAATTTACTTGTCACAAACGAAATCTGAGTGAACTGTGATGCCACTATCACAGCATGATAACAAACAGATATTATCTGCCCTAGAAGATTATTTATACCTTTATATTAAAGGAAGAATGGTTCATTTGGGATTGGTAGTCTTGCTCTGATAGTTTTAATAGATTCTGAGCTCTGTATTTTCAAGTTTAAAGCTTTTTAAAATATATTTTGTTGTCACTTGGAATCACACATATCAGTAATGGTTGTTTCTTTCCTGCTCTGGGAGAATAACCTGGGCTAAAGACACCAACTGAGTGACTTTCCTGTTCCATCTCACTTCTAAAACTCCTTAGCTAGAATTGTTATTGTGATTCTGGTTGCTCAAAGACCTTGCTTTTACCTTCCAAGTGGATCATTTAGCCTTTTCTCAAATAGCCAAAGCAATGCTAATCAGAAAAAATCCTAATGGTTTATAACAAATCAAGGCCACCTATATGACAAGTTCATACACAATATCATGTTGAATTATTCTCTCCATAGTTACTCAGAGCTAGGATAAGCCCCAGGACCAGATGTAACTGCAAACAATATAGTAGAAACTGAATTACTTCTTATTTGCTCTACAGTTCCCTTGCTGAAATGTCAAAAGAATCTAAATACAGAAACCTTAGTCAGAAACCTAAAAGCATTGCCAAGTATTTCAGTAGCTTTTTAAATTTTATTGCCTTTTCTACCAGTTATATATTTCATTGTAATGAAATTACTGAAATCTACACATGCTCAGGCACACATCCAGGCCAGTTGTCATATATGAAAGGCATTAGTATATTTTGGGGACATAAACTTCTGTCATGGGAGTTAATTCTGGGACACTAACAGCTGCACAGCAGCTGGACACAACAGTCCTCCCTAAACTCCATTTGCAAATATAGGAGAAATTATGCAATTAGGAATGGTCACGACAACATTTACATTTTTCCAGGTTAATTTCAATTCATGGGTAGTATGATGGGGTGTTTTGGTTTTTTTTCTCATCTCATACCAGTCGTCTACATGCCAGTCTTGTAAAAAGCAAATTCTGTAATTGCTATTAACATAATTATCTGATCCTGGTACAGTTTCAGGGCTATGGATATCTGAAGAAGTAAGCAATACTAAGCAGTCTCATTTCTTCCTGTCTTTTGTAATGTGAAAGAAAAAAACCTCAAATGCCAAAATACTTGGAATACTTAACATTGCATCAATTCCTCAACCCATCCAAGTTTTACTTGCTTTTCTTTTTCCTCTGGAGATAGCAGCAATGGCCTTTCCTGTAGGAACAAGAACAGGACTGTTCTGTAGCACACGAGTCTAGGAATACCTGTTTCAGTATCCTATCTCCCATAATGTCCGATATCAGAGGTCAAAAATATGAGATACATAATGACACCACTGAGCTGTCCCCACAGCTTTCATGCTCTGTGACTGAGGGAATCACAACAAGTACCTCTTTGTGTTTAATGGCTGGAAAATTACGTTTTCTGTCTGTTGGTCTCTGCCTTTTAACCTGCCTGAATTTTCCTCATCCATATCTATCAAAAAGGGATTAAGGAAACAGTTCTTTGAAAAAGCCCTTCCTTTTGCTCTTACACAGCTGTTGGCTAAGTTCATTTGCTGCTTCTTTGGCAACTGTATTATGACAAAGAGTGAATAGCTTTTCCTTAGTCAGTTTTTGATGCAACTTGGTTATAGCGCAGCGCCAACAGGTTGTTCTGTTGTGCTGCTAAGGCTGGCCCTGAAGTCCTCTCAGAGTGTCAAAATGAATGGAAAGCTGAATTTCAGTCCCAGATTAAAAATAAAGGAGCTAAAACCTGGATAGGAAAGGAAAAGGAAGATAATGCATGCACCCTGAGTGGGCATTAAAAGCTGTTCAGCTCTCCAGGTTACATTTGTACAACCTTTTTAAAAGATATACTGGAAAACAGACCTAAAACTTATTCTTATTTGGAAAGAAACCCTGCAAATACTGAAGGTTGATATCAAAATTCTCAGGTTACCAGTAAAAAAAAAAAAAAAAAAAAAAAAAATCACAGCAATCAATATATCTTATCTTAAAACAACAGTGAAAGACAAGCAAACAGCAAAGATTCTCTTGCATCTTATCATGTGAATTTTCTCAGATAGCATTCTCATCTGAAAACAATTTAAAACAATTTTTACATCAGCTTCTCAGCCTGCAAAAGATTTAGGGTTTGACAAATTATATAGTAGTAGCATATTCTGACTAAAGCATTTCTACACACATTAAATGATTTCTCAGTACATACTTTCAGAAAATGATGGAATACCTGAGCTATAGGCTAATCTTTCACTATTTTCTCTTCATTTAAAACAGATCTTCACACTAAAGGTCCTGCAAAAATCTCAACCAATGAGACATTTTCTGAGTAATGTGAAACCATGTAAAAAAATACCTTCAAAGATTTATATGGTGCTTGTTAGTGATAAGCATGTAATTATTATTTTAATTTTTTTTTATTTAAATATTCCAAGCTGCTGTCAAGTTGCATAAACTGGAAAAATAATAGAGAAATCATTATAAGAATTTCTGTTACTGTGCTTTGTAATTTTCAGTGCATGAATTCTCAAGGCTTTTTGTCTCCTTGGATGTGCCTAAATAATCACAAGATACCAGAAACACATACTAATTTTGAAAAAAAGGTTAGTTCAGGTGGCACACATGTTAAATATAAAGAGTAATCTACATTTTAACCTAAATTCTCTTCACTGAGCTGACACATTTGTCCGCTTCATATTCCTTGAGAAGAACAGTCAGACATGCTCCTAAGAAGACATCAAAATCCTGCAATATCTTGAGGTTTAGGTAGATCAGTTCTCAGAATCATTTTAATCATATCAGAAACTTGAAATCTAGTGAAATTTGATGTGGAATATGCAGAGGAGAGAAGGCACAAAGTTGGCTTGGCATAGCAGGGCTAGAAAATATTGTAACTCACATGTATATTTGAGTTTGCAGAGATATACAGCAATCCCAGACACTGGAGGGCTCTGTAACTGCAGTGTGGTGCAGGCACCTCGCTGGACTATACCATATCTCCATTCCTTTCCATCCCTTCCAAATCAGCCCTTTTTTGCCATTCCTTTTGACCTTATTACATGAGAAAACTGCATGCTGAGCATGAAGCGAAAAAATCTTGAGCTATTTTATTAAAAAATGTACATGTTGGCAAGGCAAGAGCAGGGAGGATGGCGCAGCCAAAAGCTGCATGAATCTCCAGAAGGCTGTAAGTTTGTCAGTCCCACTTTACCTGCAGCCATCACCAAGAGGAGAGAGTCGGGGCTCTGATAAATGAGGGGGAAAAGAGGGGAGACATCAGGCAGCATGGCCAGAATGAGACCAGCACTGTGAGTCAACTGCAATATGTGTAGGGAACATGCGCCTATTTTCCAGCCAAGGACGTTTGGTACATCAGCCCCTCTGACTACTCCCCACAGCGACATTGTGAGCTGGAGAGACAACCTAATGGCAGATGTACAGGAAAGACCAAAGTACTCAGCGCTTTCCAGTCTCTGCATGTAGCAGCATGGTTTCAGGACACAGCCAGCCAGCACTGAGAGAGCAACAGGTGACAGGATACTTCTATAAGCAGGATGAGCTCAAAACCAGAGTGCCATATGAGACACACTCAAAAGTACTAATAGATGTATGATGTTGATTGCAAACTGAGTGTTTATTGTTTGTGAAAAATCATGATAGTAACAGGAAGTTAACAGAGAATTATCCTGGTCCTAATTTTTTTTCCATAAAAACAATATAGGTATTTGCTGAAAAGATAGTATTGGAACGATGATATTTTGAATATATGTTTGTATTTCATAAAATAGAAATCGCTGGCATCTTTCAGTCTGTAATTCCCCACATTATCCCTAATCAATGGATTAGTTCTCAACAACAGAAAAACTTTCTAACAGTTCCAAGATGTCGTAAAGACTTTCTTTTCCTTATTGATTAGTCAACATTTCTAAAATAAATATGTATGTTAGAAATATTTCTTTTAAAGTTTTTGATCAGTTTACTAGACAACAAATACTGTGCTGTTGTTGTATTTACTTTGCTTGACTTTTGAGCTGCTTTACAGAAATGTCTGTCCATGGATATTCAACTCATAGCAGTTCTTTACCCTAATCACATTCAACTAAAGAGGATCAGAATTTTTTGCAATCATCTGGGCTTACTGAACTTTGATGATTTGCAGTTTTTACTGTTAGTCTAACTCAGTTTCTATTACAAAATGACAGTGCCAAAATATGAGTCCTAAGGATACCCACACACTTTTTTTTCTCCATGAGTAGTCCTCTTCCTAATATCATGTATTCTTTTCACAAGACATTCATATCCAGAGTCAACTTAAGACTTTATCAACTTACTGAGCGATTTGTGTCTTTGCTTTTGTGCTTGTCACATCTAGTTATACATGTAGATACTGGCAGTCTGTCTAGAAAACACTTTCCCAGATATTTAAAAGTTTTAAAATTTTCCATCACTGAACAATAAAGCAAATCCAAACACCCTTAGAGACTTTTTGTGAGAGATAAGTGGTACTTCTTTCCTAGGAGAAAAGCATTTAAAAGACTTACTAAGGCAAGAGATCTATCTTAGGATTTGTCTAATTCTTAACAAGCATTTTTACTTTATATTGATGCTACCCAGAGAGCATGGTTTGGTGAGTGTCTGGACCAGCAGACTTGTAAAAAGCACTTGTGAGCTTTTTATTTCCACCCTGCCTGACTTGAACTAGAAATTACATTCTAGGATTAACATTTGTTGTAGAAACAGACATTTTCCTGTTGCTCATGCAAATAATACCAAAACTATATTCACATGAATTTAAAATAATTAAGGATTTAATTCCTTCCCATTCTAGTAGCTACATCAGTTTAATATCTCTAGAAATGCAGGAATGGTCAGCAAAATAACTCCTTAACCAAACATCTCTTTGAGTTGAATATTAAAATTCAAACATGCTCCACTGTTACTTTGGATCATTTTCAAGTACTGAACATAGATTATACAAATTTTAATATCTCTACTAAACACAAAGTATCTCCAAAACTTCCCATTTTTACAAAACTAGAAACTGATCTCTTTGAGAACTTTTACATGTTAAGCCCCACTGAGATACCTAATTTGACAGTCTAAGACAGTGAAGTTCCATCCCTGTGATTTCTTTTGGTAATCTACTCCAACAATAACCACTTAGAAAAAATACTTTTCCTGTTAGGCTTCCTTCCTCTATCACTTTTTTAGCAAGTGCATGTATCTAAAGCCCATTTTCTCAAGAAGAAGTTTCTACTGGCTAATTGAAAGACATAGGGATTCTGCAGTTTCTCCTGTGAATAAACACACACAAGAAGTGTTTACATTGAATTCCCTGTTAGTAAGTAATTTTAAAAATTACGTTTAAGGTCACAGACCTTCAATTGCAGTCAACAAACCGTAGAACATCCAGAATTAAACTATTAATTCCCTCTGGGCCAGATTCCACTCTGTAGCCCCGGAAGCCATAAAAGCTGGTAACTTAAGACAGCTTGGTGACTTCCAAGAGGTTCAGTAAGTGCACGAGTATAGATTTAGTACAGGCATTGTGTAGTAACTGTGTCAAATGACAAACTTATACCAAATCTCTGAGCTTTGTACTCTTGAGGGGTTTTTTAGCCCAATTTTCTGCTCCCTGGTAAAGAGTGGATTAGGTGGAATGCTTGATGAGTATTACCAGTGGGATTGTCTTATCAAATGAAGAAATTATCACCATAATACTGAAATACTGCACTGAAAGAATCACTCTGATGATTATAGGATAAATACAGTGTTGGAGACCAGAGAATGTGATATCCCTGTACCACTCTGTCTTTTAAGAAGCATCCACACTTCCTTACACAACCACTGCTTAAGATAGCAATGACTTTATAAAGCCATACAGATAGTTTGTTAGTTTCTAAATATTGAAGCAGAGATCAAAATTATGAAAGAGCACTGAAAAAATCATTTTTGTAGGCACAGGCAGAAGTGGTTATGAAATTACTCAGAGTGCACTATTGGTTACCTCATACATAGGAACAGAATTGACAATAAAAGAGCAGTCCCAGCATTGTGTCATAGCAAAGAGAGAGAGTGGCTGTGGTTTTGGTTTCTGAGACAGCTTTAGGAATTGCAAAGCATTTCTTATAAAAAGTCTCTAATAATGACACCAGAACAACTAGGTTGAGTTCAACAATTGGTATTTTGCACATTTCATCTTTGCACAGACCATCTAAAATTATCACAGAAGTCGGTGATGTATCTCAGCCCAGATCAAAGACAAGATACAATTTTTCCATTACTAAAACCAAAGTACTTGTCTACCATCAAATAGTAAAACAGGAGCAGTGCAAGATCAATTTTAGACCATGGCTTACATTTATGTTCCAAACTTAATATTTCTTAGCTCTGGCCTTGCAAAGAGAAATAGCTCAACACTAACAGACATCATCCCCAGAAAAGCCTCGTGTAACCATGCCTGACCCCCATGATCTTTCACAAGTCAACAGCCCTAGGTAGGACAGGATATAGAAATGTTGTAAATAGATAACGCGTTACTCCAATGTATTTCTGCAAAGTTCACAATGACCTATAGATCAAGGGTTTCCTAAGCCAGAAATGATTCTTTGTATAAAATAATATTCCTGAACTGGCATTTCTCATTAGTTTATTTGCTTTTTAGAGATCTGAAAGCTTCTGACATCTTCTTTTTAGTGCAGAAAGCCGCTCCCTACCTGACCTAGCCACTATGTTGAGAAGTTACCATTTTATGATGGTTCTAAAACTGAGACCTGATCAATATTTTCAATAACTTATAAGTCTTTTACAAGGAGAAAGGACCATGAATCCTCCTAGCTAATTTATCAACTCTGCTCTACCTGTTCTGCCACCATCAGCCCCAGCTGGGGCAGCTCTAGCCAGTCATTTTCTAATTTGAAAGCGATTTCATAGCATTGATCAGCTTTCTTTTCTCCTCGAGGACCTTTTCTGGTTCTCCTTCTTGCATTAGATGAACTACTACTACACACAGGATTTGCAGTTTAGAATAGAGATTTGGCCACTAACATCGTTATATTTATTCTTTTCTTTCCTCCAAGTTCTCTTTCCAAAGTGGTCACACCTCTTTCAGAGTTCATCACTGTAACTGTGAAATGATGATTGTTTGTCTCCCATATACACCACCTGTGTCTATATGCAGTGACTTTCTGGTGTCAATTGTGTCACTTAACCACGGGCTTATCTACCACTGTGAAATTCCTTCCCAGCTCTTTGCTGTCAACTTTTTCTTTTCCATCAGCAAACCTTTATTATATCCACTTCATGTTCCGTGTTTGGTTTGTATTTTCATACGCCACCCAGATAGGCTTTTATGTTACTGTCAAAGGTTAATCAACACATTGACACATTGTTATCACCAGCAGGCATTTGCAGAATGAAACAATTCCCATTAGCTTTCTTAACAAAAAAATAAAAAATAAAAAAAAACCCAAAAAGGTCTAGTAAAAGGCGTCCCAGCTCACAGCAGAGGCTTTGGAACTAAATGATCTTTCAGGTCCCTTCCAATCCATTCTATGATTATATGATAAAATAATCGACAAAGTTTGGCTAAAGCATTTTGCAGTTGCCATCTTAGAACAATTTAAATTAATACAAAACATTATTTCATTCAATTGTTGCTTTTGTTTATCATTTTACGGGGTGTATTTTGAAAGCTGATAGAAAACAAATTTTTTTTGAATCTGTATATTCATGTGGAAATATTGATTTGGAATTCATATTTGCAGTAAGGAAAACGTTCTTAGTGTAAATTTTAGAATGTTTTCAGTGAAGTATTTCCATAGAATTTTTGGTTAGTTCAAGTGTTTTCATACACATCTAGTAAGTACACTTTGTTTTACTTTTAAGACTTTTCTCTGATATGAGTAAACCCAAATGTTCGTTAACTTTATAGCTGCATTCATGCATTCAGATGTTTTAATCATTTGCTTTAGAGGGATTCAACTTGGAAATTTGACCTCACAGACATGAAGAGTTTCACTGTGGTCTTGGGAGGTCAGAGTAAAAGACAGAAAGAAGACAAATGTAGTGCTTATTTTCCAGAGGCAATATGGAGTGCCCAGAAACACGAGACCCATTAGTCTTCAGGTCTGAGAAAAGCTATTTGAACCAATTCATTTTTAAAGGGACTTGGAAGAAAGGAGGGGTTGCAGAACGAGTCCTTGTTTTTAATGAAAATGGAATCATATCAAACTTTCTCCAGTAGCATAATAGGGGCAACCAAACAAACTCAAAACAGGTTTGAAAACTACAGTTCTCTCGCTTGAACTCAGGGGCCATCTGGTGTCCTTAGTGAAACACCAGTAAAAACAAATTTAATCATTATTTGGACTCTCACATGTATTTCTTAGTCCCTCATAAGCCTAAGATCTTCTCAGGGCCACACAATTAACAATTTTGGATATTTTCTTTAATCCAGTTCAGGTACCATTTACTAAGCTTCTCAGTCTTTCTTAATGATGTATTTTTTCTGTGTTTGATCTTTTTCCCACTTTGTTCTCACATTGTATCTGTAATTACTGGTGACTCAGCAACTTTTATATTGGGAGGAAGAACAAGCAACTACTTTCAGGATCACTTTGGATTATTAAAAGAAATATGGCAAATGTGTATAGCAACCCCTGAAGCCCTTTACAACAGAGTATAAGGAAATATGAATATCTTTTCAGGCATGTCTTGGATCCTCAGACTTCCTAGAAAGTAAATTAGTGTACCAACATTAAATCTTTATGCTAATCTAGGGGTTTTACAGTGTTGTGCTATATCTGTTCCATGCTGAAATGTTCTTGCTCCGTGCTGAAATGTTCTTGCACTTTGGAAAAAGGATTATTATTTAAATATTTATGAGATGTTCCATCCCTAAATTTTCCAAAAGTTTTATTTAATCTTCATTTTTAAAATTGGAATTATGAGTCATCTGTGCTCTAAGGTGACCTATGAAGTGAAGAACTGTGCCCTACTTTGCACTGGTTTTGCCAAATAAGCTTGAGAAACTCACTTAAAAAAAAAAAAAAACCAAACCCAAACTAACCTATTTTTAACTTCAAAATTACCAGAAAATCATCTGTCTGGGAATCAGCATTGTTCCCTGGCATTGTGTCTGGGAATCAGCTTTGTTCAGACTGAACTGAATAACACTTTTTGAGAACTAAAAACAGCCTAACCCCTTTTGCAGCAAGATCTGGCAGCAGCGTACTAATCAGCTAAGAGTGCAGAGGCAAACTTCTAACAAAGACAGCTTGTCTCCTCAGAGGTTTAAGCACTGGAATGAGATAGCTAAGACATAAATTTATAACCTATTAAATTACACTGCATAAAATTCTGTCCCACTTCATTCTGTGGTTGCTGTTTCTTTACTGTTACCAGAAGCGTAAATTAGGGGGAGACATGGCATTCACTTCAATTGGTGAACAGTTCAGCAGCTTAGTCAGTATATCAACAGATAACAAATGGAAGGGTCTGAAAAAACAAGCATAGTTAGAGAATCCAGCCTTTCCTGTACATCAAAAATGCTGCATTTTTTAACTCATGAACTGAGAACTACAGAAAACTTCAGTAAATACAAATTCAGATTTTTTCCAGAAACAGATATAGCAGAACTGACAGTAAAATTGGCTGCAAGTAGCTTGCCCAGATGAAATTGCAAGGCTATTCTGCTATTCTGCTAACGAACAACAGTGTGTATATATATATAAACTTTCGTGCTCTCTAAAGTCAGTAAAGAAATTACTGTTGACTGAAAAGATAGCTTCAGGCTTTATATTCATGCACTATTACAATGGAAAAAGAAGCAGCATGCATACAAAAAGAAAAAAATTAACCTATTAGTTTGCTTGGAAGGTTGTTAAATAAATATCTTCTGTTTAATAAGATATCATACCAGGCAGAGCTGTATTAAATTTCAGTCTGTTACATATTTCTACAGAATTCTGCACTGTGCTTCTGTTGCTTTCAGAGCACTGCATTTAGCATAGGAGAATTTGCTGTTAATGGGAAGGTTGCTGTTAAACTAAGTACATGAGCAACTAATCTTAGCTGAGCAAGAGGACTGTCAAGAGGTATTTTAAAAATTGTTTACCCACAGTAAGAATATTTCTACCCCTACAGGTTCCAAGCTATTGTTTGTGCATTGCTGCTGATAGCAAAGATATATGAGCTGTAAGACTCATCTCCACTAAGTTTCCATCTACTCTTCAGTAATGCTTATTCCTGTACCTTCGTTCATGTTACATTTCTTTTATGATCTGCTAAAGGAAAAACGAAAACAACCAAACTATGAATCAGTGAAATAGCGCATTTTCTTCTTTTATATTATAAGAACTTGCACTTTTTTTTTATTTACTAGTCAGTAAATCTAAGCACATTATGTGCAAGAGAAATAAACACTTCCAAAACTTTATGTAGGAACGCCATTAGAAAAAGCCTGTGATAGTTTCTTATTTCTGTTTAGCAATTGGGCTTTGTCTATGTAAAACCTGTACTCAAAGCACAAATAATTAAATCTGAAAGTATATATGCAGTCTGTGTGCTGAGATAACTGTTTATCAAGGGGACCAGAATTGTCTCATAGGTCTGTTGTCTTCTCTTGGCTGTCTTCTACTCATCTGTTTTCTTGCACTTGGGGCATGTCAGGTTTGAGCAATCCTGAATCTGCTCTCTGATGCTTTAGGCCAGAATCCTGTATCACAGCTGTGCCTGGAGCTGAACCTGAGCAGCTGCTCCCTGCTGCACCAAGTTGCTTTATCACCCAAGCAGCTCCCTAGGTGCCATGCCATCTCTTTTGGGCTTGTACACCCTGCAGGACATCAGGGATCCCAAGCTCTAGGACAAGGGCTCTCAGATGCTATAAATGTGAAAAGAAGCCAAAACAGGGCCACTTCATGAAGTGCCATCACCATTTAATTTCCCAGAGGCTTAGCTGATTTGAGAAACTCCATCTCACTGTGCACTTTGCATAATTGCCTTTCTCAGGAGGTGCTTCCTCTGCCACTGGTCCGATCCCTGGCTAACTTGTTAATTACATTTTTTTCTGCTGACAACCAGGACAGACTTAGCAAATTCCTTGGTGTCTACAGACAGTAATTTGAAAACTACTGATCATTACACTCACTGTTAGCAGAGAAAAAACCTTTATGCAGCCTTTTAACTCAGGCCTGCTGCAGACACCAAGATTTTTTTTCATCGCTGGAAGTCTTTTTCCAACATTTACCTCAAATCTTTCCTAGCAATCTCACTTACAGATTATTGATATGTTTATCATGCTATGTTTTTCTTCAGTTTAAGCATTCTTCAGCAAATAGTGAATTCTCAGCAAACAGTAGACTATAATGGAAATTAACTACTTCTAAGTCAGACCAAACTTTACATGGGTATTAAGATGCAGAGTATTCCCATTCCTATGAGAGGATTAAGAAGAGAAGTAGTTAAAGTTTGTAAAAGTTGTAGCAAGGGATTTCTGAGTCTGCTGAATTACATTTAGAATGTAATTGATCTTTATAATTCAAATTATTATTCTTTAAACCTTTTGAATTTAATTTAGTTACTTCTCTGCCTTTCATGCATCACTTAATCACTTTTTGGAGAAAAATAATCAATGTAAAAAAATGCATTTCATGACTAATAAAAATGTAACTCCATAAAGATTGACTAAACTTTTGGGAAATATTCCAATCTATTCCAACCTTGAATACCCACAGCTCCAGCTAAAGTCAGAGTGATACATGTCTGTTCAGTACCTCCAAAAATCAGGCCCATAACCAGCTCCTCCACTCTCCAGTTCTGCAGTATCACGCAGAAAAGTTTTGCTAATCTTACTGAGAGACACAGTCAAGGACTCGGTCACACTTCCTTGGGAACAGATGCTGCAGCTGGAATGAAATACAAGTAAACTGAGTTTACTCCCTCCCAAATTGAATAATAAATTTCACAGACATTTTTCAGAGGATTTTTAACCCACTTTGGGTTTTCAATTAGTGCTGCAATACTGTTAAGAGTGTTTATACTGGCCCAGACCTGTCATACAGACCATTGCCTTATCTGCAGGTGGTGACTGGCACAACAGGACACCAACTCCTCAGTAACAAAGGAGAGATTTTCCAAGTGCAGGTTGTTAAAAAATATCTCAAACCCTGTGTCACAGCGTTTTCTCTCTTTCTTCTAGCACTTTATTCTAGCATTTACTCTCATTATCTTGACTATTTTTCGTATCTATATCTGTTAAACTACTTTTGTTTTAATCCAAAAGGAAAATCAGAATACTGGAGCTAGGAAGGACATTAAGTCTGTGGGAGCAGTGGAAAATTCCCTCCTTCCAGGGGAGGTACCTGGGCATTCCCATGTAAACATGAATGTTTATTAATCCATTAAATTCTATGTTTTGTGGGCTTCCCCTACCCCTGACGGATCAAGACTGTGACTATCACTTTGACCAATGGACATCAAAATTGCATCAATCTATTTCTTCTCCTGATATATTTTCCTAACTGATATCTTTCCACTTTTACATTATTGAATTTCTATAGACAATAATAATCAAAACAGCTACATACCTCTTTTCCATTTTAACAAAATTGTTTTAAAATAAACCCTACATATCTTATGGGACTATCTTCACAAGTCTCATAGCTTAATTCCACCCACTCTGAAAAAGTATTTCCTTTGCAAGTTTTAAATTTGTCATATTTCAGAAAAATACTTCTTTGTTCTCTCTTTTTTATGAGTTAAGGAGAACAGAATTTCATTATCTGTCATCTCTAAATTGTTAGTTTTTTCATTTTCTCTCCTTAACCCTGCACAGGTCTGCCTAAAATAGACATTTCCCATCCTTTAAGAATCATAATTAGAGAGATTTTCGAACACCTAATCCCACTATGACCTTTTTCTGATTGCCCTTTAATTTAACAATATTCTTCCTTAGATAAGATAACAGGCCCCTCTGCAGTAGTCCATGTGAGAATAATAGTGTATATTAATTTCTATTTTCTTCTTTATCCACCTTACTTTCTTGTTTACTTTTATCAGCAGAGGCACTGTGAGCACCATTTCTCTTTAGACTGCTCCCAAAGTTCTGCAGATTCCTCTCTGTGTACCTGTTGTGCCGATCCCTCTCACAAGAACAGAGGTTAGGTACAGTGAGGATGAGCTTAAAGTGCCTCACTAAGATTTCAGAAACACTCCCCAGCAGCTGTGCCAAAGGCACTACAGATCTGCCCACCAAAATGAAGGGATCAGTGTGGCTGGACTGATCAGATCCAGCAGGTCTCTGATCCTTACTTCAGGCCGCTACGCTGTTGACTTATTTCCCTACAGTGTATGTAATTCAGAATTCCTTGACCTTGCACACACTTCACTACATGTTTTATAACCCTGAATTTGACTATTCTAAATAACTGCCTGTCATCTGCAGATTTGACTAATGAGCAAATCTCATCCCCTTCCTAAATGTTCTTTGTATATAGAACTTAAACAAATTAAGAACACTTGGGCATGCAGCTGCTAACCTTGTGTCATGATCGGAGAGGAGAAAAGGTGAGAGGCTAAGCTAAAAAAGTATCAGATCTCTCTGAAGTAACCATGTACAGTTTTACTTAATCTGATGGTAACATTTTGATGAATATTAGGTTCTTCAACTTTGAAAGATTATCTTTAAAAGGAGAAGGCACGAAATGAGATAAAAAGTCAGTGGCGGATCAGGATGACCTAATTCACCTGGGGATTTTCCACTGGGCTTTAATAGGACATTCAGTCCTAGTTAGTATATGGCATCACAAGACATACCCAGTCTTGAAAAACTAGATGTACTTGGTTAAAATAAAGCATATTCAAATGTAAGACAAGGTTATAGAAGTAGATTTTTAGTGTATGGTTTGTAGGATTAGCCCCAAATAATAACCTTGACTGAGATTGATAATATTCCTTCTGGACTGAGGAGAGAGAATGCCAGACTGTCTTCACCAAAGAAAGGGATGAGACTGAGACTGATGCAGGAGCAAAGCTCCACATAAATCATTCAGCAGGGCCAAAACTGGAAGGAGTCCAAGTGAAGGACATAAGGATGGGGGGAGAAGGCAGGGAAAGCTGCCACCACCGAGAGTGAGAGTATGCCATCTTCTTATCGGAATGGGAATAAAAAAAAGCAGGCAAATAGGTAACGGTTTAAATAGATCAGCTGGTGCAAGAGAGCACCAAAAAATGACCAGCTGTTTGGGCTTTTGAAGTTTATTGCTGCCAAGGGAAAGGTGAATGCCCTCTGCTGTGTCCTTTCTCCTAGAGAGGCGTGCAAGGAAAAATTTGTGTGAAAAGGTTCGTCAGAGCCGTAGTGATGTCTTTCTGCTGTTATATTTAGTTTATTGCAAGTACCTCAGCTACAGACACTAGTTAATACAGTAAAATGAGTCACAATGGACTGTAGTTAAGAGATTGAAACCCTTGCAGAGCACGGAGGAGGGAAAATCAGACTCCTGTTTGTGTCATCTATTAGCCTGTGGGATAATCTCTTAAGAGAAATCATATTTACCTAAAGCTGCATGGACAACCAACACAATTTATGGAAGAGTGTGCAGGAAGTCAACAATGACTCCATATTGACCCAAAGAAGTGCAAAGTGATCTGAGACCCCTCCTCCTGCTCCTAACTTCAAGTTTGGACTCTGAGCACTCTTCTGTGGAACAAGGTGTGAACAAATATCTTGTCTGCCCCAAACCTCAGACAATAGGTACAAATCACTAAAAATAGATGTTCTCTGCACCTTCTTTACACACTCTTTTCATGTTCTACAGTTTAGAAGCCATTTCTGGCACATATTTAATCCCGCTGTGTTCTACCTAGTTCTCAGGAGTAATTGTGATCTAGTTCTCCCTCAATCTGGGCTTCTTGAAAGTAGAGGAATCTCTGTCCATAGACAAAGTCTTGAAGTTTGTAGCTTCTTAGGCTCCAACTGTATTATTCCAGTTAAAGTGTCCTATATGGAGTTGTTATTTAAGGATTGGGAGAGAAAAAATGGTATTAAAACAAACATAAACAAAACCCAAACTTCTATTTTCCTCCCTTTCCAAAACCGTTACTAATTTTGCAAAGAATCCTATTTGGTGAGAATAAAATAGCTCATTGAAATTAATATACAGCATTTTGTTTTGCCTTGCCTGTATGGATGGCTTTCAGTTAGAGTTTAATTTGTTAAGAAAAGTGTCCTGATAGAGCCTTAGTAAAGGAAAATCCACTCTTGCACTCACTCATTGCATTGTTATAGACCAAAGTGAGAATGAAATAGCTGAAGAATGCTTTAGGGGGACACAAGCTTCATTAGAAAAATAATCCACTGCAACATGGCAGCTTTTCACTCTGCCATGGCACAGATGAGGAGTTTATTTTAAACCCATAGCAGATAGAACTTTTGCATGGTGTTTTCTTTAAACTGCCTTCCTTAATCTAGAAATACATTAAAATACTCATCTGCCAGCTGTGCTGTTTTCAGCTGTAGCACACTGATGATTAGTATCCTCCTGACATTATTTTCTACACATGAAATAAAAAATTACTGTCACGGGATTACAGAAAAGGAAAAAATCTAAAGTTCTTTATGTTTTGTCTTTTGGTTTTTATCTTATCCTTGAATTATATCCATAATTAACAAGTCTGCTACAAATAAGCAGACTTGCAAATATGGTGGGTGCGGAAATGTAAAAAGCTGCTTTTGCCAAGATTAAAAAAAAAATCACTAACATTTCAATCTTACAAATTTGTAGAAATGCTTTCCACAGTCTAAAATTACTATATGCAATGTGAAAGCTTGTGATGTTCTGAGATACACTGATGGTCAAACCCAGCCCACTGACTTCAGAATGCAAGAAACATTTTTGACTATGCTTGTTCTTCATTCTCAGCCTCCAAGGTCATTTCAAGAACTCCCTGTATCAGCTTAAGAAAGAGGCTGGCTATACTTTATGCTTAAAGAAACATTTTATCCTGACATACTGTTGACAAGTGCAAAGTATTCAATCCACTAGGATTTTTTCTTTTACTTTGATATAGATGACAGAGGAATCAAAACCACTGAACTAAGTGCAACAAAAATTTTATTTTCCTATCTCATTTTGAAGCATATACTGCATACAATTTTTGATCCTAAGTGCAAAATATAAATCACATGTCTACAGGCTGCCAAAATCACTTAGTCCCGCTAAGCTACATCTGTATTAGTAAGCAAAACAGACCAGCAGAAGTGGCTCTGTAAAGTGAAATAGCTGGTGAGGACCTGGCACCCTCCCTGCTCGTATCACATGGGGTTTTTCTGCAGCGAACAAGCTGTGTTCTGCTCTCACAGACTGACTGTCAGCTCACCACTGGTGAGCTCCTGGAGTGCATCTTCCAGTTAAGTTCCACACAAAGGGAATCCAGCTCATGTACTCTAAGTCCGCTCCACAGTGCAAGCCAAAGCATAATACAGGAGCACATTTGAGAGGTTCACTGAATTCAGGGGATGATCCATGGATACTCTGTCAGCTTTATTCCTTCCTCAAAGCTAGAAACCCCTGAAGTGCTGTTCTGTACGTAGTTCTGAGGAGGAATCTTCAGACACAGCAGACTGCACTGAATCCCACTTTTCATCTCAACACATTGGGTGGCGCTACAAGAAAACACATTATTGTGGCACAGCCCATCAGGAGAAGGCTTCTGACAGAACAGATTTCAGAACTGCTTTTAGACTGTCAAACACTTTCACCTTTCACTTCAGAATGGATGGGAGGGCTTCACATATCTGTGATAAAAATTACTAACCCTAGCTGAGACCTTGAGCACACATGGCTTCCTGATATGGATTCTTTTATCCTAGAGAAGTTACAGATTGAAGCCCTTTACTGCCCACCACTGTTCCCCACAAAAGTGCAGTGATTGGACACATATATGAGCATCATCACTGACTTCAGCAGCTGCCAGAAGGAATTTGCAGTAAGTAGATTCTCCAAGACTATTTTGTCCTTGGCCCTTTTGCTGAGGCGTCAGTGACTCTGGCAGTAGTTTTGCAGTATGAGCATTTCTGGTTTTTTGTAATCCATCGGCTTTCTTCACATGTATCATCAAAAAGCCTTTAGGTAGGGGTGGGGTTTTTTTGCTCTTTCACCCAGGAGCAGATCTGAGTCACTGACCTTGGAATAATGGGTTCTGTATTTCAGTATTATGTTTCCCAAGAGAAGCTGTAACTCAGGCTGCTGAAATGCCTAAAGATACAATTTCTCTAGAGAGTCACTGAACAAACTTCATTTTAACTGCAAAGTGACACTACTCTGGTTTACCCACCCAGACTATCTCTTCTTTTAAAGACAGAAATGTGATCTTCACCTAGATCACTGCAAATACTTCTCTTGCTGTTATCCTTTTCCTTCCTATCAGAAAAAGGTCCACCTCAAAGCCACCCCAAATCTTTCTCAAATGCAGCCATGTGGAGAAAACTGATTTTTCTGCTTTGATTTTAGATAAGAAAGAAAATCATAGCTTAGAATAGGCTGTCATGTTTTCTTTTAGATGTGGTCACTTCAGCTCCGGTACTAGGTTTAGGGTAACTCTCCTTCCTCTACTCCAAAGGAAGAATACCAAGTGTCACAGATTGATGCTTTGTACTTCATCAGACTGCAAGCTGGCAAATACACTTTAATCCATTGGCACAGTTCCTACTTCTCTACCGCTAATCCCTGCTCAATGTCACTGTTACCTGGAGCAGTCACTGATAATCTGAAAAATGTAGTTTGTTTGTGACACAAAGGACAGGAGAGGGAATGGATACGCAATCTGCAGTGCAAATAAGACAGAATCTCAGTGACAATACATGCTTGGCTTCCAAAATTTTAGGAACAAAAGAGAAGAGCTGTCTTTAGTTATTTTTCCTCCTTAGAGGAAACCAGTCGGCATCTGGAAAGTGAGAAAAATAAATGAGAAACTATGAGGCAAGTAAAAGAATAACAGCACCAGCAATTGAATATCTGAAATGGTAGGTACATAGTCAGGACATGAGGAAGAGGAGTAACTCAAAGGCTTAACTAATTTCTATAATTGATGTCACAAATTCCTAGAGGAATACAGTTAAGTATACAAGGAAGCACCTTGGGAGGGGTGAGAAAAACCTGAGATGCAGTGGTAGAAGGGTTATTTATCAAGAGCACTTTCTGAACCTTGAGAAAATCATACACAAAGAATGACAGTTTCAATAGTTCTGGTTGGGATAGAAAGAAGAGATTTTAAGGCACTACCTCCACTGCTAAATAAATGAGGCTGTTGGATATAGTTGTTTAGAGACAACCCAAGGGAGGCAGCCTGTTGATGACTGGGGACATGACTGTCTTTTATATTGTGGGGCCCAAAATATTTGCTGCATGTACTGGAGACAATCTTGTCTTTGGAAAGGAAGTTATTAGGACAATAGCTATTTTAAAAATGATTCTGCCAGAGGCAGAAAATACTTTGGGTTAAAGGAATGCTGTTGGAAATACAAAAGAAAGGGCTACAAAATACTGACATCACTTTGAGAAAGCAGACAGCAGTGGAAAGAATTTAGTATCAGGTCTTTTGCATGGATAGTTTGGGGTTGTTTTAAAAAGTCAAAGACCTGGTGGTTACTGGAAACATTATGCCAATGACTCAACTGAAACTACCTCAAAGATAAGAATTCTATTAGAAGATATTTTGACTGTATTAGTATCTGTTTAGTGGTCTGAAAATGGAAAAAGAACCTGCACCCAGAATGAAAACTAGGGCACATATCTTAAGCATATGAAAGAATTCCTCAGATACGTTAAATTCAGCAAAGCTAAGGCTGAGTTGCAATTAACAGGGGACATAACAAGCAACAAGAAAAGATTCTACAAATACATGACACATTAAAGAAGTGTCATGACACTAAAGAAGACACATAAAAGGAAGTATTAAGGAGATGAAATAATGAATGACTCAAAGAAGGCCATCGCATCCAATGCATTCTTTCAATTTTCAAATAGATGTTAACTATGATCCAATACTTAATTAAATTAAATTTTTTAAGGAGATAGGCACATCTTCCTGAATATGGGTGAGGACATTGAAAAAGATAGAGATTTTCAATTTAGCTTAGTTCAATGAGTTTCAATTAAGTATCCTTAACAAAGCGACCCCAGTATCTCTGAATCATAGCACTTACCTTGGAGAGCTGATGAAGAAAAGTAGAATTCCCTGAAGAGAAACATAGGGCAATCACAAAGTCATGCTTCAAAAAGGGGAAAATATCTCTGCTTGGGAAGCTATAAACCAGTCCTTGAACTGCTCTTCTTTGAAAAATTCTAATTTTAGAATTTATTTTATTTATAAAATGTATTTATTAATTTATTTAAAATTCATTTCTAAGGCATAAAACAGTAGGATGGTTATTAAAAAGAGGAAACATAGACTTATCAGGAACAAATCATTTCAAGTCAATGTAATTTCCTTCTTTCTTTGATTACTGGCCTAACTGGATAAGTGAAAAGTCCCGGTTGTGACATATTTGGACTTTAATAAGGCTTTCCTAATACCTAGAATAAAGTTAAATGTTCTTATATAGAAACCAGAGAACTTATTTATAGATGAAATCATATTCAGACATGTTGAAAAAAACTGTATAGAACATGATCTATGAAAGGAGATGAAGGAAAACCACAACCGTGTTGTCTAACAAAAAACTGGAACAGTGACATTTTCAAGCATATCAGAATTTTTTTATATGCGAGCATCCATATAAATACATATATGAGGCAACGCATATTAAAGTCGAGACAGAAAAGCTTGAATTGCAACACAGGAGATTTGGGCTTGAGCAAGTCTGTGCTGTCCCCTACATTTCCTAGGATGCAGAGGTTCACAATAAGGCTGTAGCAACTTTCACTGTGATCTTTTTGTCGACGACAAAGAGTAAAGATTGGGATGGAGAGTCGCTCCTGAGCTCCCAGCAGACTGAATTTTCCCGTATTCCATGACACAGTCCCCAGTGTGCACGGTGTCCTAAGTGTTTTTTTCAGACTTAACAACCATTTCTCAAACTGATAGCATTCTACATGACCAAAAGCAAGGTCTGGTGAGTGGAACTAACAGCATGCCAATACAATGATTTAGCATATGCACTGAAACACTCTGTGCACAGTGTCTCTGGTTTCCTGTTGCAGAAAGAGAAATATCCAGTGAGGGAGAATCCAGAAAGCAGTCAGCTAAATGGAAGAGCACGATATAAAAATATGACCTATTTCAGCTTTTCAGGGTATACAATACAGCCGGTGGTAAATACTCTCAGTTTTTTATTATTTTTGACACTCACTTTAAAATGTTAGCATATAAATCATTAGAAAACTAAAATTGAATGCATTGATTACCTGATTCCTGATATATGGTGATAACCTACCCTTCAAGCAGCCTTGTTCCCTTTATAAATCTCCCCATTCCCATGCAACAATCTCCATTGCTCATTCATTTCAAATAGCAGCCACTTGAACCTTTCTTTCCAGTTTTTGGTGTTTGGGATGGGGGGTTTTGGTACTTTTTTGATTATATTTTCCTTAACATAGAGCATTTGCAATTAATATTCTGATATCTTTGTTTCTTCTATTTATAAATGCTCAACAGATTTTCCCAAATGCTTTCATTACTCAGAAATTTTTTGTTGAATTATTTCTTCATATAGCTCTTTCCTGTATTTTTCCACTAGAACCTGATATTCCTGTAAAAAGAGGGAGTTGATAGAACTGAAGTTATGAATTACATATTTTTTCTGCATATAAAAATATGTCCAGACTGTTATATAAGGTTTCATTTTTGTAGAAACCTTACAAAAAATTGCAGAAAAACAATAGAAAAATTACATCTGATCACAACATACTATATCCTTTTTTTTTAATGACAGGTATTTGTGACTCACTTGAATGGTTTGCAAGAGCTTTCTGATTACTGTATCATTTTCTAAAAGATATCAGAGTTTTGGACCACACTCTCCAGTAATTGAAAAAAGAGGGCAGAAGCAAAGGAATGAAAATGAGGACAGAAGATACATCCTTTTAACCAGAGTTCTAGTACCTTTGCAAAACATTATTTTCCAGAAGTGTGTGAAGGGACAAATATGTAAGTAAAAGCCTGAAAATACCACAAATAGGAATTACATTCCTGCAAAGAGCTGTATTAAAGACTTGGTGATATACTTCGCTCCTCTGCTCGCTTTCTGGTAAGGAACCAAGACTTGCTCTCTGGTTTTTTTTTTCCATTGCTTCCCCTATTTCCACTTGTCATGTCCTTCCCTCACGGTCTTTCTCTGACCCCAGGCTGCACTGGCTGCAGCAGCAGTGGAAGATGGCACAGTGTTGACCATGAAGGCTCACCCACAGACGGGCCTAGGTCAGCAAAAGCTTGTGCTCCAGCTTTGAGGAGATGTGTATCAGCCTTCTAAAGGCTGAATAAACTGAAGCCACCTGTGACACAATGAAGTGATTCTACTCTTAGTGTTGGTTCATGTTCCTTTATTATCCTCCTTCAAACACAAAGCAAAAGATTAGCCTACAATTTAGCAGAGTTATAAGACTCTGAAGGACTTTCTTTTGCCACACAATTCCTTTTCTCAAGAAATAATCCAGCTTACTTTTGTGAGTACATATATTATGTTAACAGTGGGAAAAAAAATTAGAAAAAGGCCATCCCAATTGTTGGTGTTGAAATGCTCACATTTGTCCCCTTGTTATATTTACCAGTTTATCCACTCCATACCACCTCGGGGCAGCATGCATTACAGTTATAGATGAAAAAATTCACTAATATTTTCTCCACTCTAGGAAGTTTCCATTGTACTCATCTCGCATTGTCTCTAGATAATAATAGTGTTGTCAGCACCAGTGACTAGCTTATGACAGGTTATTCCTTTGAAGAGCTTCTATTCAGAATAGCACACAGAATCTTTACCGTTTCTCAATGACATGAAACACATGGAATAGCAGATGCCAGAGCCTGGACGCCAGCATAATACATGTCTATTTTTCTGGTCTTGTGGTAAATCAGTGAAAACACAAAAAAGAAGAATTAAAATCATTTTTTCTCTTACTTCAAATATAATTGAGGGAGTTATATGGAAGTAAATTAAAGAACTCATTTAACAAGATATATCTCACTGTAAAAAATTATATAAAAGCAATATTTTCACTGATTCAAGCAATAAAACTTAAAAAAAACTTAGTTTGAATATGTATTTACATTTTCATTGCTGATATTCTTCTTTTATTAGTGCCTTATTCAGAACTCCAGCTGTTCTCTCATATTCCAGAAAGTGTGCTTTTATCCAGCCAGCTTCATACATGAACCTAAGAGGTCTTTAAGTTAATTTTACATTCATTACAATGCACCTTCTTCCTTTGCGCGCTAAAAGCTGTACTGAAGGTGATAGAGCTGAACTGAAGCTCTTATGACTTATTCAAACAGGTAAGCAAGTACTCAGATTCATGCAATGAATATTCATGGACCTCTGGAAACCAAACACAGTGTCTGGCTTGCAGTTCCCACTTTAGTGTGGGATCTTATCCATGCCATAAGCCAATGGTGACCTAACTTTTTGACCTATCTGACAGTGCCCCTCTTTTACGGCACACCCTACATCTGAAATGGCAAGGCTCACACAACACGTTCCTAAATTTATAAATTGTTAGAACACTGTCCCATACTGAGCACTGAAATGTTGCCATCACCACCTATCCTCTTTAAACATAAAGTCTGGAAAAGGAAAACAAGCAGGAGCTTTGAGGCAGCTCAGGCTGTTAATAACCTCTACATTATTTCACATCACGTAATATTTCTGTATGGATACGTTTCAGATTTTTAACGCTTTGTACGATCTACCTCATTATAATAATCTCTATCACTAAATAAAATAATGTTTTGGCTTAGCCATTCATCACAAATATAAGTTTTATTTATTAGCAAAAAACTTGAGAATTAATTTAACCCAAAGTGTCACTTAAAGAGGAAAATCATATTTGAGGTGACTGTGCCCCTACTGTGCCTACTTCAGTGGTAAAGAGGAATATGCTTCTTTTCTATTGGTTTCCAACCTCTTACAAAATAAAGCTTTTAAGTACAAGTATGAATGAAGGTGACAGATGCTGAACATTATGAAAGGTAAGTTTTGTTGGACAAAGTAGCAGAAATACTTTCTTACACTGTGAAAATCAAGGAGTTAATAAAAGTTTCATTTTGTGGAGAATCAAATTCTTTGGTCCAGAGTAAAATAGCTGAAATCTAATTTTGCGTCTTTTTCAAGAGCTGAAAATGTAATAATTCTCCAACAGCACCCGTGTTCAAGCACAAATTTGAAGTCAGATATTAGGACCTATTAAACAGAAGGTGCAATTTGAAGACGTGGAACAACTCAATGGTAAAAATCTAAATATTTTCCTTATGATTTTGTACATGTACAAAGGGTCTAGTTTGTTTAGCATGCTTTATCTGAGGACCAGGAGCCAGGATATAAAGAGCTTGTTACATTTTGAAACAAAACATGGGGAATGTTGGGAAAGAAGTGCTTAAAAAAAAAAGGTTGGCACTCTTAGCCAGTTGATTAAAATTTTATGAACCCAAAGCCATAGAATGGTGGGGAATATTTCTATTCATTTCAACAGAATTGGGTTCTGCCCTGCCTGAAGCAAATGCTGAGGAAAAAAAGCAAAAATTCAATTAAAAAAAAAAATCCAAATGTGACTGCTCACATAGTTTAGCAGGAGACAAATGTGCTTTACAGGTCGCATGTAACAAGCAAAGAGAACATATGGCCACCACTGCGTGTACAGAATTCAACCATTTCTTATAAAACCATGACATATGTTCTGCTTTGCTGAGTAGCTAAATGTCATTATGTCATCATGATTTGAGGTAGAAAGCCCACCAGGTTATAAGTGGTCATGATATAAAGAAGAATGACAACATCTAAGAGTCATGCAGTTATTTATTGTTATCTTTATAGTGTACTTCCTGTTTTGTTGTTTGGGTTTTTTGCAAGCATTATAGAACCATTAAAATATTTTTTTTAAAAAATGTATTTTCTTGCAAAAGCAAACAACAATTTTTCTTTTCTTTAATCTTTCATTAATAATTGAATTCTAGTTTGAAGTTTATCTTAGGAACTGTTGGACCAAGTCATGTCAGTGCTTAAATTAAGACCTGTTTTAGCTGATTATTTTTACATATGTTCCTTTCTAAGTAGACAATACTCATCCTAAAAGAACTTTTCAAACTGAGTATTTTGCAGAAGACTCTGCTAAGATTTACAGTCTCCAGCACAGTCATATTTTGGATCTCAATATTCACATGCTAGCTTTACATTCAAGAAAAGCCATAATCGATCTAATGCTGTGTTTAAGGCCTGTATTTAAGTTACATAGTGGTCTGTGACTTCCAGCATTTCTTTCAAACCTGTACCTACACACATATATATGTGGCCTTATAGAAATTAAATAAAAAGTAAGACTCCACATCTTACACTGTCCCTCAGGTGCTGTTGAACAGTCAGAAGTCAAGACCTGGGACTGTTGGGAAAGCCTTTAACATCAACATTTTCTCAGAGGAGAGGAGGGCATTTATTGAACACACTGAAATATGACACAACTGCATTGTAACAAGAAACACGGAGCAGAAAACCTAATTCATGCTGTATTCATGAGCCAGCACGAGGCCCTGTGCTAACTGATATACAAAATGAAAAATTTCATTGCTCCAAAAAGCTAATAAAAACAATCAAGAAGAATGCTTTTAGTACTCTGAGACAGAGAAAATGTGATACAGTATGATCATATACTATAAACGTGAGATATTATATGTATGTGCATGGTAGGATCTATTAAGAAACAGTCTGAATAACTAAGAAGAAATATTAAAACAAAGCTCTCTGCACTAAAATAGAAAGAGAAGCAGTTTTACAATGTTAATTTCCCAGTGCAACAACACACTTGCAGACTCTTCTTCAAGTTGCATATATTTTAGTGTGGATAATATTTACCCATCCAATCCTACAGGGAATATTGACAAAAACCCCAACTGATTATAGTGTGAAACCTTCCAAGAGTGGCCTGGACTTTGTCCAGCTGTCTCCCACTATTTTTCCAGAACTGTTCAGATTTCATGTTATAAACTTAATTTTGAAGCACTATTATACATGTTTATTTGATTTCCTGCACTTGCCTCTTGGCAAAGAAAAAGAAAAATGAACCAGTATTGACAAAGATGGCTTGTATAGATAGGTGATTAGAAGACAGCACATCAATCTTATTCCATCATGATGAAGTAATATGCATGGTGGGCACAACTGCAACCGATGAATAAAATATTTAATTTGAACACCATGAAAAATGAGACAAAAGTGAAGAATGCAGCAATTTTGCATAAATAAATGAGTGAGCTTCCATAAACAATCTGAAGGGATTTTATTATATAGTGTAAAAAACTGCAATAGGATTTGTTATTAAAATAATGAAATGGTTTTTTTATATGCAGAAGGGGAAGGAACAGACAATGCAAGTAGAATGTAGGAGCTATTCAGACTCCGTTCCCATTAAATCAATATCTCGGGTGAGATGTTCGATAGCTGTAAATCAAAATAGTTTCCATGGGCATAATAGAAAGACATTGCTTTACTCTGTCTGAAGATTTGGCCCCTAATATTTTGTTGTATGTAGGCAGATCTTTAAAGTTAAGATATGTTTAAGAGAAAGATTCATCTTATAACATAGCACACATCTACAAACTGGGCATGTCAATTAGGTACTGGATAATTATCCACACATGAGAAGATTCTTCATTGTGATAGCAATTCACTCTAGGCAAGGTAGTTCCAAAAACAAAAGATAAGGATTATTTGACTGGAGAGAGTGAGCAGTCACTAAAAGCTTGTTTCCAAAATTAGACAAAAGACTTGTAATTCAGTCAGCACAAAGATGCAAATCCACATTTCATTTCTCCAGTGTGATCAATGCCCTCCTTTAACAGAAGCCAAGAAAGCTCAGACACCAGTAGGAGAAAATGAGTTTTACATTTGTATCTCCACTTAACTTTTAACCTAAATTCCCTGCCCTTCCTATTGGCCCAAAGTTTTGCCTTCATTGCTTTTCACAGCATTCAACATGCGTGATATTAACTGTGCAAGTCAGACAGAAGGTGCTTCCAGCACATATCTTCCACAGAAAAAGCACAAGGACTTGGGTTGTGCTGGAAGAAGCAAAAATAAACTTTTTTAAAAGGAGACACAGGATCTGTTGATATTTAGGGTCAAGCTTAAGGGTAGTTCTCAACTATACTGAGATATATAAGCCATCCTGCTACAACTGTCAACTTAATGCCACCAAAATTGATATCTTCGACACCCAAAGTAGGCCTCTGTCCAATTTAACATGCGGTCTGCTTTTTAGGCTAGCCCGTGACAAAGAGAGAAAGTGATTCAGAACAATTATGAAGCAGAAGCAGAGCATAGAGGGATCACTGCTGACAGAACTCCACACTTATGACCACCAAAACAAAGTGAATTTGAAACATTGCAGAAAGCATCAAGCTCATAGAAAAGCACCAGTAAGGCCAGTCTAATCTGGATGGACAGGTGGTAGTGAGAATTTAACTATGAGGACAGCCACAGGAGGTGGGCTTCAGAATAATCTTCAGGTCTACCTTGCTTATCAGAATTGAGACAGTACCAATGTCATGCACGCAGCTGGAATTGTATGTTCTAATCTACCCAGTCGTGCCACATATCTATAATCCATTCTGTTCAAAGATAACTTTTAGAAAGCATTTAGAAAATACCACCGATTTTTTTTTTGTTGTTTTTTTCCCATCGCCTCAAGGATCACTGAGCAGCTGGGGGACATGCAACATGCCTCATGTATAGCTCCCATTGCCTTCTCCAAAAGAGCCCCAAAGGTAGAGGAAGAGAGGAACCCCAGTGATAAACAGGCAAGAGTCAATCCTGATGACAGAAATAATAATGAAACACTGAGATCTGCTTTTCTCCCCCTTCATTTCACCTCCAAAGATAAATTTTATCTCCAATTTTCTCCTGAGAGTATCTTCCATGCAAGATGAACTATAAAAATGCAGTTATTTCTTATTGCTACTGTGTGTACTCGAGAATATGTTTTTTTCATTGTTTTAAAGAATGTGTTCGTGATGCTACATTGTCAAAATGAAGTCTTATATCAGTCAAAGACAAAAAAGCTAATTTTTCCTTTGACTTCCAGATAAATCATTAATTATACCACATAACAGATCAAATTGGGTTTAGGGCTATATAAGAAGAAATGTATTAACAGTGTAAAATATGTATGTCAAGTTTCAACAAAGAGGACATTTGGCTAACAAGTTGTAAGCTCCTCAGAGATGCAGATCAGCGTTACTTCTATCTTATTTAAGGGAAGCATTTGTTTGGGCAGCTGCTGGTCATAATCTGAAGTTCTTTTTTAATTGGAGCATTTAACTTTAGCATACTAACTTTATATGCTGCATCTTCTTAGCTGCCTAGCATGCACTGTGTTCAAGGTGCCAGTCACCTTGACATGTGTACGAGTCACTGCTCCATTGAAATGTGTCTTTGCTTTGCTTCAAGAAACAAAGAAAAATTATGAAGTGTTAGTAACTCAGTGGTCAAACTGCTTTCATATCATTATTTGGATTAGAAAAGCTTAATAGAGTTTTTAGACCCATTTGTAGTTCCATAATAATGTGCTTTGTTCCATACCTCATCCATCAGTTCTTTGGAGTTATTTAAAGCAGTTTCAGGGCTGTTCTAAACAATATTTCTAACCTACAGATATTCAAGACATTTTGAACATGCATCTTTTTCACTAACTACACTTTCCTGTCCTCAAAGATCTAATATCAAATTAACATTGTCATCTTATCGTTGAGAAATATACATGGGTATCTTTAGCTAGCCTGTTCATCTGGGGTTTATTGTTATTTAATTCTCTGAGACAGGTATAAAGCAAAGTTAACGTGCCAAGAAACCAGGAGTTGTAACACTGGTAGAAAACAACAGTCACCATAAAAGTACAGAGTTGCATTTATCTTCCTTCTATGAAATACAGATAATTTTATTTATCCTGTGTGATTATCATCCTTTTGTTACTTATTATACGGCTGAAAAAAATATGTGAGAAGTTTTTTTGCAGTTGGGTTAATGAAGCTACATTCCAAACAAAGCTGAATTTCAGGATACAACAGGTTCTCCAAACCTATGATCTGGTCAAGGGAGCAGTTTATAGAGAGGAAAAGGGAAGGTAAGTTTGAAACAGCATGCATATGGAAGTAACAGCATTGTTTGCCACCAAACTAAGGACAATAAGTACTTCAGATGAAAACATCAGATTCATTAGTGCTTTTAAAGATTCTCTTGCATCTTTACACACAGCAGTTCCACATCAGTTGTACCTTAACAGTAGAATGCACATTATAAAAGAGCCTTTTCCCGCCTACTTGCAACTGCAAAAGTCAAGTTCATCCTTAGTGACTTCACTCCATGACCTAGTTAAGCATAGTTTGATTTCTAGTTTGACTGCCATTCTTTTGGAGTGAGAGCAAGCCTGAAGTCCTATTGGCTCAGGGTAAGCCTCAAGAGGCAGCTTCTCCCAGAGTCATACAATGATAAGAGAATCTTGTGATTCATTTTAAAATCACAACTGAGAAGTTCTGGGTCCCTGTTTAGCTACCTGTTTTGTATGCCTACCTGTATGTAGTGTGGATGTCCTTACAGCTACTTGCAGCTGGTAGAAAAAATGCAGTTCAGGCATCCATGATTCACAGCAGGAGAAAGCAAATTCTTCCCAAGACCATGTATTTGGCATCCTGTCACTTATATCACACACTTCTGACAGAGATAGCCTATCTTCTGCCTGCTGATAGGGAGACACAAAGTTGAAGTCAATGAATCTTTCCTACAGGAAACTGCAATTCATCACTAACATAATGTGGAACAGCCCCTACCCACTGAAAGTGTGATTTTCTCTCAGGTGAAAGGATGCCTATTTCATCATTGTGTCATGATTTTTATTTTTTTAGAGACAGTGATGATGTTTTCAAACAAGGACAGAATTGATTTCTGCCAGTAACAAAAAATTAATATGGAAGAACACACTGAAGAGAATAGCTATTATTAACAACACTTTCAGGTTACTTATTTCTTTACATCTAATGCAGCAGGATTCCTTCCAGACCAAAGTCACATTGCCCCAATCCACCCCATCTCACTGAGTCATCTCAAAACTCTTCATCCACGATCTGATACTTTCCATGGAGGAGCACATTTTCCCCCATAGTCTATACAGGAGGTCAGAGATACGTAACTATGGTAAGTTATCTTTTTGAGTGGATAATGGCACAAGGACCAGATACCTTCACAGACCTGTTTCACAATTTCAAAGTGTTTTCACATTTTAAAGAGCCTTCACAGTAATTTCAGAAGCTTTCGTATGGAATAAGATCTTTGCTTGGCCAGTTGGATAGGCTTATACATGGTTCATAATCCAAAATAATTATCTAATGCCTCTTGTCTGTAAAGACTACAAAACTGTAGTAAACCAGCAACTGGATAATTAAGACCAAAATATAGAAATACAGGGAAGACATACAGGGAATGCCAAATCACATTAAGAATGGCGTTTAAAGTGACAGTGCCAAAACAGCTAGCCTTTCCCACCGAAGTTAGCAGAAATGTTTATGAGAGCAAGACACACAAAAAATCAAACCATTTAGCAAGATTTCAAGAATTAATTTAGAAACCAAGCAGGACTGATTTTCAAAAGCACTGCTTACTCAGGTTTTTCTCCAAACTTCAAAGCAACTGATAGAGTATAGCTGTTGAAAACAGGACATTTAACTAGAAAACTCAATATGTATTTAAGTCTCAGACAATCAATTTAGAAAATCTCTATCCTTTATTTTCTTGTGTAAAGCAAATAATACTAGCAAGTTTCAGCTGCCAACTGCATAGCAGGAAAGTGAGACTTTCTTCAAAGTATAAGTTATCATCAGCAAAATATGGTTGTAAAATTTATGTGCTTTCAAAGCAAACCTAAGCATTTTACATTAAACTTAGAGAAAACCAGAAAAGCAGAATGCAGAATGCTACAGAATGAAGGCAAACACAACAATTTTTAAATGGAATTTGAAGCTTGGTCAAAAGCTACAGCCTTTGGGCCTCACTGAAATTTTATTTGAGCACAGTAGTGACTTTTATTACTGCTCTAATACAAAGGAATGTGTCCTAGAGAGTGCACTGACAGCTATTATGCTCCTGGGCGTAGCAGAGTAAGACAACCAAATGGCTTTGCAGGGGGACTTGTTCGAGTGTAGCCAGTGAGTCTCAAAAAACACGTATGCAGTAAACATCATGACCTGTTTACACTATACTGATTCTTTCACATACTTAAGGCTAGAAAAATATAGTTCTTATTTTTGCTTTCATCTCACATGTTGATTTTTTTATCTGAAAAGGCCCTTGCTACAGAAGTTGTAGCTCAAAATCTGGGGACATTCATTTCCTCTGAAGTGATAAATGGCCAATTCATAATGGGGCTGGTTTGAGAACCAGCAATCAATACAGGCACTAAAGTATGGTTTAGATGGCCATTCTGGTTTTTATCGGTGTGCACAGACAACGATAACATAAAAACACCAGTATCAGAGTACTATGTGGTTACCTCATCTCTCTTTACTAAGGGACACTGCCCTTCATCAGTGTCATCAACAAATCAATTGGTCACTTAAGAAGATGTCTGTAAGTGCTCATCTTGTCTTTTGCTTGAAATGTATTGCAACCATTTTTCCGTTACATTTCACATAAAAGGGATTTGCTGAAGCTCTGCAACTGGGATAAACCAAAGAACCGATTTACTGAAATAGCTTAGAAATGGTTTAATATTGCAGTGGTGTCAACGAAGCAGATTTTTAAAAATATCCTTCTGACAACAAAGGAGAAATATCAATTCCAAAGCTATGAATAAAGGGAATCTTTTTTAAAAAGTTTTTCCCACCTGTCTAATGGGGAAAACAAAATTCACCTGAAAGGGCGAAGGGCTTTGAGATTTACAAAGACTTCTCTATTAACTGTATTTTCAAAAGTAAAGTGACAACCAATGCTATAAAATAAAAATGTCTTCACCTTATCAAACCCAACAGAAGAGAAAGATGAAAACAAATAGAAAAATAATGAAGCAATGCTTAGTTCTTCTGCAGACTCTGTTTTCCTATATCTGTAGTTTTGACTCCTTACACAAAATTTCCATTCGCCGATTTATGACCCAGGAGAGGTATTTGAAATTCCTGGGTTCCTGGCTTCAAAAGCTGTAATTCCAGGATTCTGTGAATTCCAGAGTGTCATAGATAAGACACAGCCTATGTGATGGAGAACAGGTTATCATGAGAATGACTTTCTGAATATCTACCAGCAGCACCTCAAAAGGCTGGAATAATGGATCAGAAAGTTTGAAAGTTCTCAGCAGAGACCAGTGAAGCATTCAGCTGAAGTGTCAGGCTGCCACACTGCACACAAGGCTGCATCATATCCCACATGCACACCTCCCAGTCCACAGTATATAACTAAAGAATTTCATAGCGGGTTGTCTTTATATATATGTCTTCTTACGCATTGTTTGACAAAGGCATTTTCCATTTCAGGGCAGCTTTTCCCCATTTTTCTTGCTTCAAGTGAACGTTTGAGCTTTATCACAACTCTAAGTGTTGTTGCTAAGAATGTTACGAAATAAATTCAGAGACATATTGCCAAGAGAAGTATAGTCACATAATAACACACCTTGTTTTCATAAATCTATGCAGGATTGCCTAGAGAAACCTTATCACCACTGTGTAAATATTTTGGTCTGTTACTGGAGATCAGGAAGCACAAGCAATAACACAGTGGGTCTACTTGAAGTCTAAAAAAAAACAGGCATTGTCAAAAGGCAAAATGTCACATCTTGCAAAAGCACAACTGGAATGCTCATACTAAGCTCAAGTATAGCCAAAAGGATGAACTGTGATATCAAAACCATAAAAATAGTGGTTAGCAAAGAACTTTTCAGAAGGGTATTTAGCCTTTCATTTAAGGGAAGTATCTTCTTTTAATAGTACTGTCATTATATATGATTTCCCACATGCACATAATGGGAGAGATCCCACAGAGTATTTCTCTCTGCCATGTAATATGGTCACAGCCATGGTAATCCATTCATCTTAATAATTTTTCACAGACATCATCTGCATCCTGGAAAACGTGAACCCGGGTGTGGGGTTCTGTCTACCCCATGAGTATATTTATGATTCTGATTCTGCAGTCCTGATATGAAGAGCTCACAAATTACCCCAACCGAAACAGAACAATTCTTTCCAGGATTCTGTCTTTGGTTGTTAAACCATCCATAACCACACTGTCTCAAAGGCTGTAAAATATGGGCATGGATTCCATTTTCATGAATGACAAAATCATCTGTACTGAGGTAGCTGAAAATGCACTGGTTTTACTACTTGAGCTCATCAGTTTCAATGTAAACTATGAAATTGGTATGGTACCAGCTGGAAAAGTATCTTAACATCTCAGAAAAGGAATGTAGATCTCTTTCCTAAGAGGCAGTGTTTCACACCTGCCCATATCAGCAATTTCTAGAAATACGGTGCCTTTTCAGACACTACAATAGGCAGTGAGTATCAAACAATAAACTCTAAGGGGAAAGCTGTCCAAACTGTAGCTAAAGGTCTAGCAATGTTTCTATTTCAACTTGGACACATTCTTTGTTTTCAAAACCTTTCATTATTCCACAAATGCAATCTGAAGTTATCTGTGCCCTCAGAGCACTATTTTCCACAGCAGATCACAAGTATTACGCCTTAGCAATGGCCATCAGATTTCATGAGTAAAGGCACCATCAGGAGCACACATATAACGCAAAGACTGCAAAACCACTCAGCAGAAATCCATCCTGCAAAAAGGAAAGGAGAGTTTGTGCTTTTATTTCTTTGGACTTCAGAAGAAGTTTCTCTGCTTATTGATTATTAAATCAACTGGAATAGCAATGGAAGTATGATTAAATGCTCAAGATTCTTACACTCACTTCAATTTATATCCTTTTCATGTTTGCTTCTAACATAATTTCTCCACAGTTTCCTCACTACTTGTTTGGCAATCACAAAACAAATGAATTGATGAAGTAATTAAATAAAAATTGAATTTACTTTAGGAAAAAAGAGAAAGGGTTTAATCTTCTTAAATCGGTCCTTTGATGTGGATAATTTTCAAGATTGGCACCTATTATAGATAGAAGTATCATACGAAGTTCTTTCCTTAGAGTAATCAAGCTCCAGTGAATCTTCTGAAGAAAACAAAGTGTTAATAATAGCAAAGAGTACAAAACTATTGCATACAAAGGGCTAAAATCTCTAGCATAATGAAATAAGCAAAGCATGTCTGCAAATTCAGTCAAGGTAAAGGTAAACATTTCCACTGCACATGACTTTAAAAGAAGATAAAGACCACTGAATCAATAAATCACTGAAAAGATTATTATTTTGCACAAGCTGAAGGTCAGTGCAGGTCATTCCCACTAAAGCAAACAGAGTTTGTTAATTTAATCCAGCAGATTTGGCAGGAAAACCAAACAAGAATTTAATCAGCAGCAGAAGGTGGTGAACATCTCTGAAAATTGAATAATCATTGTGCCAGACAGTAAACATCATTACAGAAGGAGAAAAGGGAAAGAATAAAAGTGTCCCCTTTTCATACTGTTCATTAACTTCTTCAAACAGGTAATAAATGATTTAGAACATCTGTCTCTGGAAAACAAAAACACCACATATGAGAGCAGCCAGTCAATAGTTTAGCACGTTTATGATGGCATTAAACTTCTCATAACTATAGCTCTTCTTTCTGCTGTATTGTAGTTCTTTCTTTAAAGGCTGTCTCATGATGTAATATTGCTATTGCTTTAATTTTAAAAAGAGATTTTTTCAGCTCTTATCAGCTCATGGAAAGACAGAAAAATCAAATGCTCTCAAATACATTTTCCTGTATTTTGCAAGAATTGTCCAAGATAAGATGTTGACATTTGAGGCACCTTAGCACAGTATATGTTAGCATTTTGTTTGTTTGGGGCTTAGATTATTTTTCCATTTTCATGGTACTGTATTTGCAACAATGTCATCAACATTCGATTTCAGAGATGAAACTTTTTCAACCACAAAACACTTCTCTAAATCAGTCTCTCTGTTTCTACCTGTATCTAATTTAATATTTTTCTTCCTACATATATTATAGACTCACATCATAAGAGGATAAATTCTGCCCTTAATAAGCAGAAGTTCAGGTAAGCTGATGTGGTAAAATAGTGCATGTCTTCCACTGACATAGGACTTAATCTTTTTGGTTTATAAAAGAAATTAATATAATGGAAATTCAGATTCTAAATTAAAATAAATCATTTGCTGAAGTCACTCAGGTGACCCTGTACCCAGTAAAGTTACATTAATCTGTAGAGACCTCATATTAACAGTACTTAAATTTCAGATTTCTGCAAATATAAAGAGAAAAAAATCTCCATTGAAAAGTTTTTGAGCCAATATTATATGGAAAAACTAGTGGATCAGAACTCCAGGATTACATAGTGATACATCAATAACTATAAGAGAGAGATATTATATCTCAATTTCTCCATAAAATTACATTTCATAATTTGCATAATATACATTATATACAAATGTCCAGAAAATTCGATCAATATCTTTATTTTGCAGTTTTTAGGAAAGAAAACTTTTTTTTTTATGTTAAAAGCAGAAAGACCGCTTCCTATTCCGACATGAAATTGGTAGACCTTTAGGCTTTTGCCACTCACGTTAAATAAAAACCCCACTGTGCCCACCAAATAACTTTTTCTGAATCAAGGAGACATCCAGCCACAAACTAAAGTATGCAGGTTTTTCACCTCAGTTAAAATGAATGTCAGACTAGTGAAATAAATAAGAGATTTCTATCAAATATTTTACATTTACATTGCTAGGATAAGAAAACTTATAAATTCTGAATGGATTCTGCTGGTCTGATCTGATGCTTCTGTTGGTTAAATTGAAGCCAGGCAGAGCCAGTTTGTAGGTTAAAAATTCCAGGACTTCATTAATTCAGTGTTTATTTTCCTTTGAATAACAGAAATAGTTATGCTGCTAGTGACAAGAAATAAAATGTGCTGAAATCATCTTTGATGATACTCAAGGTGTGAATCGCCTTTTTCATCTAAAGCAATTTAAAGTACTGCAAGAATCTTGCTACTGCACCACAGAAATAAGATTTCTGCTCAACTCCTTGGCAGTATCCAACCAGCACATAGCATAGTTGAAATACTACTGGCATAGCCAAGGATGTGGAGACAAATTTCAAGGCATTAATAACTCCTGAAAACAGAAACCTTTTAATCAGCTCACTTAAGGGAACCACGCTCAGCACAGTACTGTCATTCAATGTAATTTCATCTAAGTGTGCTAAGACAAACATGGGGAATTGCAGCATTTTAGAGAAATCAGGAATGTTTCTGAGGTATTGCACTCACAATGCATTACTTACATCTTTTCATGCTGTGTTCCAAAAAGAACCTGAATCAGGTCCACTGCTGGTTATATACGGAGACCACCACAGCAGAGACAAAAAGCATTTCAAAGATGCTGTCTTCTCAGAGGGCCCCTCCCACAAATGATTTGTAGGATAGATCTACATTGGCCTTTCAGTTCAGATCGGGAAAGTGCTTTTGAACCAAATCTCCCAACCAGTACCACTTGCAGCTCTCTCTGTCACATTTGAGAGTGGTTCTGGGTCACATCAGCAAGGGCATTGGGGCTGTTGGTGAGGTCCAGTGCACAGGACCGAGCACGATGGCAGCAAAACCCTTCCACTCTGCATATCCAGATGTGAGGTCCTCTGCACCAGCTGTTTTGCCCTGCTGCTCCACTCCTGCTATGTTGCAACACTTGCATACAAGGATACAGCCAGACTAATTTGTTCTATCTGGGATGGACTGGGATGGTAATCAGTGCTTTCCTTCAGGAATTCTGAGACAAACTTGCAGTGCTGATTTTGGGCAAAGTGCAATTTCAATCAGTTGTATTGCTGTACTTTATTTACCATAGATTTTCTCCAGTGTGTTCCATGTATCTAGCGCCGTGTTGTAAGCTGTATCCATGGTGTTAGAAAACTGTGATTTTCTAAAGAAATGAGACACCAAAAACCTATCAAATTTTATTGGAAACTGGGCATCTAACTCCTGAGGAGAAAAACTTTGGTTAATCATGTGGCGAGTTCACTAAAACACCTTGCATTACCATTTGTGCAGTAAAAGAAAAACATGTGCTACAGAAAATGCTTTACTAGCAAATCCATGGCTTGCTAGAAATTCCTGGTGATTTGCTACACCATGCCTGCTCTACACAGCTTGCCCTTAACAGCTGTAATCGAGTTAGACCTTTATATTGCAAAATGTGAAGGCAGATGCAAGCTTGGTTCCAAGAGTATCTCCTATTAGTATGCACAGTTGAAGATGCTTGGCTTTCCAAAACCAGTGTCTGTGAGTAGGGAGGACCCACCAGGCATTTTCAGTTCTATCTTCATGTAAACATGTGTTAATTCAGTGTTGTACTTCACTCTATTTGCGGAGAAAGCCTTCCAGGTAAAAATGGATACTTTGAATTTTCAATAAAGATTTTGACTTATAGAGTCTTAAAAGATGGTGTATAAGATGATTACCTACATTTTCTTCCTGAAGTAAAATATTACAAAAAGAAAGCTAATTTTCAAAGTTACTTTAGAGATTGTTTAGAGAGAGTTACTTTAAATGATTCATACCGATCAGCTATGAAAGAGCAGAAAGTTACAATAGGAAAAATGGAGCTGCAATGAATTTACCAGAAATGCCACATGGTTCATTTTTAATGATGCTGATATTTTAATCCTAGGACATGTGTTTGCAAGGTTCCAAATGTTGGCTGAGAAATAAAATCCTGCTAATTATTTTGCTTTTTAAAGAACGCCTCTCGTTCTTTAATAGAGCTTTTTAAAATTTATTAACTGAATTTCTGTAAGTAAAAGATTTTTTTAAAATTGTGATCATACAAACATTTCTGAGATCTGGATCACAGCCAACAAAATGGTCTCTTAATTTTATTTTGTGGGATACAGCTCTTTAGAAGCATTCTAAACCTCTATGTATTTTCCCCCTGTATGTTTTGCTGATGAGATCTAAGGTTCTGCTCATGACAAAGAATTTGAGTCCCGGGTCACCTCTGTATCTAACAGCACACAGCAGAGCAAAAGGCTAACACAGTCCATGGGGATTCAAAGCTCAGTTGAAAAAACATCACCTCGGTAGATTTTAAAATTACACTCCTTAGAAAACAGGTACAATAAAAACAGTAGTTGTGCAAACTGTTAGTTGATTCACCACTTGAAAATAATGCCTTCAGAGACACTCTAAATCCATCAGTCCTGAGCCTTTCCTGTTTGTTTTCTAGAGAGATAACGATTTACTGACTTTGGTACATACTACTCAGAGCTGAGCTAGAAGAAAAGTCTGTAGAATTGGTTATATTGCTGTTGGTTATAATTCTGTTCTCTGAAAGCCAGAAAAAAACAATGTGAAATATATTTGATTGACCTTTCTCCTAAATTATAACAGGCTGCTATCCTGCTGATTTTCCAGAAATAGAACATGAGCAATCTCAGAACTGAGATCTTAAACAGAAAAAAATACAGACAGATTATCTTTATTATTTTAGAGCATTGGAAAGTTTGCCAGGATATCATACACTGCAGAAAAATATGGAGATGATGTACCATATTTCAGACCAGGGAAGAAGGATGTTAAGTTGAATTTTCAACTATCTTTTTGAGGATTATGTATTATATTATATATATAATAGGATATATATATAATAGGATTATTATATTATATATGAGGATTATTATGGAATAATCTGTTTATATACATTAAAAGAATTATTGTGTATAGGTGACATGGTAAATTCAGAATTTTGATAAAGTTTAACCCTAGGAGAGGACCTTGTAGAACAAGCCCTTCTGCCAGTTAAATCATCTCAGCATAAACAGGGGACGAGTCAAGGAATATACTCGTATAGATTTTCTCTAACTTTTTTCCCAGACTCTTATCTGTTCATGGGGAAGGAATTTTCCTAGAGGTACATGTAAAAAGGCAGTAAAAGGTGACCTGTGCAGCATCTTGCTCCATAGGAACTTAGAGGAGTTTTCCATAAAGCCAGTAGCTTGTGTCTTTGCAATTGTGCTGTGCGCCCTCTTGTCATCTTGCCCTCAAGGTCCTTTGGTCTTACCTTCGTGAATACTGTGTAACAAGTTTACAGCAGAAAGCAAGAACTGGAAAAAGCAGAGTTATGCTTACAGGTGAAAATAAATTATGAGAGGAACTCTGCTTCAAATGCACCTGAGAGAACAGAGCACAACTAATTTCTTGTTCATCTCTGGCTATGGAACTAAACCTACTAAAACAGGCAAAAACTTCAAGGTATTTTTTCAGTTTGTTATAATGAGTGATACCACTTCCCACTGTTCAGTTGTTTCCAAAGGTTCAGAGACAGTCTCCCTGGCAAGATGAGATAACACACCTGTGTGTCATGTATGAACCACTGAGTGAGTTAGAGTAACACCAACCTGCCCTGATCTCATAGAGTTCCCTAGCGATTGATAAAATCAAAGCTTTTCTCTGTTTCTGTCTAAAGGAAACAATGAAGTACTGAGATCAGTTGGCCTTTCACGGCAGACTGTTCACTCTCTGTAATTTATTCTATAGACTTGATCACATGAATAAAAATGAAACCTTAGAAGGTTTTGAAAAAGATATTAGCTTCTCACAGAATGTAATGTTGAAGTACAGATAAATGGTCTTTGTGGAAGTTCCATTAAGATAATGCATAGTTTTGATTTTGCATATATCCTTAGCTTTTCCACAGAACACAGACATTTCCAATACAATGTCTTGGCCTTTTATGGTAGAATGAGTCTGTCCCTGAATTCACGTACATTGTTAATAATAGCATTTAAAAGAAACATATTTAGAGATGTAACAATTTATTTGAAGCAGCCATATAAAATGACCAACTATTCTAATGATACTATCTAAAGAATTTACTAATAATGTGCATTGTGTTCCTCTTTCCATTGTGGATGTTTAAGCAAAATACAGGATTGGTTCAGAAACTGGACAAAATTATTTTCAAGTTTGAAATGAATACCCTTCTTGATGCTACTTATTTATCACTTTGAATGAAACATTGACTGAGAACCTGCTCGACATCAGTTAAATGGAGGCAGTATTAACAAATGGCATAGAGGATTTCTCAAGATTATCAGCATGTGCCTCTGAATGAATTTCTACTTTCAATACACATAAAGAAGGAAGTCTGAATTCAGAAAGTATTACCTTCTTCCTAAATATGCCAAGTCCAGTGAAGCTGCAGTTTCAATCTTTAATACAATCTGCCTGTGTAGAAACAACTGCTAAAATGGCAGTACCCCAGCAATAAAATTTTACACGGTACAATTTTTCAAATTCTGACCCTCTTTACTAAAAGCAAAATGGCTATAAACGGGATAAAAGGGAAGTGGGATGATAATATACGTTGCAAAATACATTCACTGGTCATGTTAAAACCAGCTGGAACATAGAGAGTTCCTTGGAAGAGGTGAGACATAGAGCTTTTACACGTAAAAGTCCGTATTCTTAGAAATATTTGTGCTGTAACACAAGGAAAATGGAAGGAATGAACAATTATGAACACATGAAGAAGAAAATGAGCCACCAAAGAAATGGACATAATGAAAGAAGTTTGGAAACAAATTGAAGGAGGTCACAAAAGCTCTGGTTACTGCACCCCGTGGGTGCAGTTGTGAAAATAGACTTTCCCATGAAAGACCCTTACCTCCCAATCATTCTGCTGAGCTGTGCCTATGTGAAAAACAAATGTCTGCTGAATACAGTCTTTGGAGCTCTGTGTGCTCCTACTTCTGCCTTTTTGCCATTGCTTCCCACATCCTGCAGGGTCCTTTACTGCAATGCCCTTTATAATACTGTGTCACTGAAAAATTTGTCTTTCTTCTCATAGCCTTTCTTTGATTTTTGATTGTTTTCTTATGTTATTGCTTTGATTAATCATTTTAAATGACTAATCAGCAGACAACCAGCCCATTTAACCGACTGTTAATGTGCTGATTCTTCTTTTCATTTTCTACCCAGTTTACTGCCATATACAATATTTAATGAAGCTCAGCACTTCTTGACAGATAGCTGTTCAATAACATTTCAACTTTACAAGCAGCAGTTCAAAGCATTCCTCTGAAACTGAAAAGGTAGCTATGCCCAAACCTTTTTGCCTACCTTAGGAGAGACCTATAAAACACATTTTCCCTGCAGAAGGTTTTCTTGTGGTCGTGCTGTGAATAACTCTTCTCTGCGTCTATCATCTGTTTTATTAATTGTGTTCCCTATAGAGTTGTTTATTTCAGGCTTCATTTATCTACCTATTTAATTTACACCTGTTGTATATGCAATTAGGCAATTATTACTATATTCTTGATGCTAGATTCTTTGTTGGCTATTATTATACTTGCTTAGTTACCCTGTGGAGAGCTGGAAATGCATCTCTTTCTCTGAAGATTTATTTGCATCATCCTTCTAATCTAAAATAAAAGTTACCCCATTTGCAGGAAACTAGGATACAATATGAATATGTCTGTGTATTACAGAGATACTTTGAAATGTGCTAAACAAACCCAGAACATTTTCTGAACGGGGTGAATATAAATTCACATCCAGTGTCTGTTTTAAAGAAAAAGTGACCCAATTTTGTGTACCCACCTATCCAGCTCAGGTGTGTTAGCCTTGGAAACAGTTTCTGTTTCTGACCAGCTGTTTCAGAGAGAGACCTAGCACAAGAGAAAATCTCTTCTGTAGCTCTTTCTCTAGTGTTTTCTACCAGCTGTCTTCAACAACACCCACACGTGCTGCGTTATAAACCCAAGGGATGTGACAGCCCTCATTTCCTATGGAAGCAAATTAAGGACCTTAAGAGGCTCTTGAATTCCATTCCAGCATCTGACTTTGCAGCTTGGAAGCACTGGATGTCACAACTCACGTCTCCCTGCTTGTGGGTGTATTTATTGAATACTAATGGGAGTTGGCTTGAAACTGAAAACTGAAGAGAGGTAGGCAACCCATTGAATTGGCATTAGAATTATCTCCACTTACCTTTATGTTTTTAGCAACAGGGTAGCACAAGATGTATCTATCTCAATCCACTTGAATTACGAGGATTTAATTTTAAAAGATAAGATGGAAAACAGCACTTGTTTTGATCCAGCAAGAGCACACTTCAATCCAAGGACGTTTCTGTGTTTAATGAGTGAACAGAACTTGATGATCTTCTGAACATACCACACAATTCATGTGCTCAACTTAACTTTCACCCTGAATCTTTTCACACACAAAACAGCATAAGCAAAGGCAACAGGGATTTTTGTCCATGTACAGAAATCAAGTTATTTGTCACACAGATTAAAAAAGGTTATTTGACATCAGGCAGAATCTTAAAAGAAATGGAACACCATGTGTGTGTTATTCACATGCTTACACAGATATTCCCTTGCTCAGTATTCCAAGGATGCTCCTTTTATAAAAGTCTCACTAACTGCCAAACCTCAATTTCTCGTGAAAGCAGTGCTATTTTGGCACACCCACAGTAAGATCAAAGTGCGCTATAGATCATCACTGTCCAGGCTTCATAACTCCTGTTTCTGACATAACTGAGCGTATTTGTGAATCTTCTTTATTGTTTCAATTTAAATTTTCTCAACCAGTTCCAATGCAATAATACTTTGTCTTTTAGAAAACCTATAACTTGTTTTCTTGCATAAATTTAATGAATGAAAGTTGAAGGATATAAAATGCAAAAACAATTTTATGCTATTATTTACTATGATTTTATTGGTCCTACAGGTTCTCTACAACTTTCTTTTACAGTCCATAATTCCTGCAGACCACTTAGTCCAAGATATTGGAAAATTTTCCCAAATAATGCCAATTTTCCCTGATGTAATGAAACTGTTTTACTCTTTTCTCTGACCAACAAGATTCAAATTTACATATATTTCTGTGAACAGATCACATGACACATTGCTTTTATGACCTATGTTTCATTCATAGCTCTTAGAAGCACCCTAGTTTTATGCAACCGTGACTAAACTCTCATCCTCTTTTCAGATATCCTTTGGCATCCTACTTATAATTAACTACTTCATTAATTTTTCTCTTTCTTTCCTTAGTACTTCCCCCTTTCTGTTCTCCCTGTTCACCATTTGTTTATGTCTTTCTAATCACTTAGTATCATTAGAAGCATATTCATCATTTATTTTTGGAACCTTGTTCAAGATTCAATTTCATCTATCAGTTTCTATCTGTCACATGAAAATTGAAAGCCTTGCTAAAGGCATCAAGTTTATGACTTGATACAGCATATCTTTTATTTATCCATTAATTAGGTTAGAAGTTTGACTCCTGTTTAAATAGAAACTTTTAAACGTCCTGCCACCAAAGAACTACAAGGTGTTTGACAGTATTACGAAGTTGATTTGTAATGGCATTAAGGCTGAGATCTTGAATGCTCCTGCTGTTAATTTCTAAAGGCTACGTAGCTGAGATGGCCACCACAGAAATCTGTTCAATAACTCTTTTTCTTGCCATGGCAGGCAGATTTCTTTATCTTCCCAGCACAATGGGGACCTCTGAACCTGCACAGTCAAACACAGAAACTAGCTACGGACTTGGAAGTGCCCAGATTTAGCACAGAATTGTACTGTGGTACAACTGAGCTCAGTAAGGTTTGAAACAGTACATGAGCAAATTATATCTCCAGTCAGGGGAGAAAATACCTTTGATTTACGAACATGTCAAAGACAGGATGTTACACTGCAGGGGGAAAAATAAAACGAAAAGAAGAATTTTAACTATGGGAAGAAAGAAGTCCACTGCACCAGAGTTTCCACACTGCCAGTTGCTCCATTGCACTAATTGTCTGTGAGTGTCCCACCATTATTAAATTAACTCCTCAGAGAGAAGCACAGCACACAGGAAAGCTGAATGCCATGGGCCTAATTCTGTTATGTTAAGGGTCTATAATATTACTGTGCCCACAGGGTTCCACATATCTGAATAAGAGAAGGCCCCGTTGGCCATAAAACCAAGGTTTTATTCCAGTTCTGTTCCCAGTAATGTGCAAAGACCGCAAAACAATATGCAGGAGGTGGTTGGGGTATGCACTGCTGAAGAATACCCACAAGAGCCATGTTATCTGATTTTTGGGTTTTCCATGCAGTGTCTGTTATAACACCTATCTCCAAGAACAAATTATATATAATGGAACAAACTCTACATGTTTCTGGAGAGGTCTGAATTCCTGTTTGTCCAGCAGCTCAATGAGACAAAAACCAGTGAGCAATGGTATTCACGGAAGATTGAGAGCATGTGAAAGCGCATGCAGCAGTTACTGTAACACCGTAATTTGGGATGCTGGATCATTTCTTGATCTTGAAGTGGGCAAAGAAGCTTAAAAGAAAATACATTGAGGAGAGAGACCTGAAACGGCCTGGGAACCAAAGATCTCAGCAGACAGTAGATGGCATGAGAGAGACTGAAAGTTACTAACTGACAAATGAGGAGGAAATGTTTTCATAACAATATTTAATTGAAAGTCTGTTCAAATAGAATCCAGAAAGCTCTCAGAGTCATTACCATGGTTTCTCCTGCATATCTACAATCTACTAAGTAAATTTTTGAATAGCAGCACTCCAAAACTAGTATCCGTCTAGTAAAGAGAGCCTCAGAATCCTTTCTTTTCTGGTCCCATTTAAATCATTAACAGAAAAGAAAAAAGGCTCTAAGACCTACAACAATGAAACAACAGGCATAAATTTAATGCAAAAAAATTAAGTAGTTTTGGAGTGAATCCTAAGGCAGGTTAGTGTGACCTTGGTTTTGGACAAGATCCTGAAAGCAAGGAGCACAGGATCCAAGCTGTATGATCTCCATAGACCACACTGGGATGAAGACCAGATAATCCTCTAGATAAGCAGTGATGCCAACCATACAGAAATCAAGGTGTTTTAAAGGTCCAAAATCAGAGAGCTTCTATACACATTTACCATGTTCCTTCGCTAAAACAAAAAATTGAATGGGAAGAATGCGCAAAACCCTCTCCATTTTAAACAGTGGATCTATGGTGGAGACAACCAGTGGATTGACTCAGAGAGAAAAAAGGAATAGGAATACAGGAATTTAGCAGAAATAATCTGTAGTTAGAGGATAAGGTCTGGAAGGAGGAATCTGGCATTCATTTTGACTTTAACAACTGAAAGAAAAGGCACTCCAGGATTCCCAGCAGGGTGGGACTATGACAATTGCACAATGTGTATATTTAAAAGGATGTTGTGAAATCCAAGGCAAAGATTGAAGAGGTTGTTTAATAAATCAAAATGGGGCTATTCCATACAGCTGCATAATAGAAAATATAAAACTTCTAAATAGAGGCAAGAAAAATTAACAACTCAATAATATTAATGCTCTGGTAACCTTAAAAATTAAGATTTGAAGTTAAATAAAAAGTGATATAAAATCCTGCATAAATTTACTAAAGGTAAATCATGCCAGACCCCTTCCTCAATAAGATAACTGATTTTTAAGACTGAAAAGATATGGCCAAAGTTGTTTCCAACAAATTTTCCTGTGTTAACCCTATGAGAAATCAGCAATTAAAATGAAGACTGGGACTACAAGAATTGAAGGTAGGTAAAAACCTGACTGAAAATAAAATATTGGATGACTGGAAACAGAACAGTTGTCACTGTAGTGGAGTTTCTCAATAAACAGTGACCTTTAGTGACCACAACACGGAGACATTTTCTAACCGAAAAATTTTTAAAATTTTATGTTTGGATGACTGGAAACTGGCAGAGGAAGAAATTATGGGAGCGGAGACAAATAGAATTTACATAGAAAAAGGTGCAAAGACCCACAGTCAGGGCATAACAAGTATTTCTGCCATAATCTGGGAGCTCCGTGGTAGGGAAATGCTAACAAGGAAGGAAAAGAACAAGGGAGTCTTGAACTGTTGGTTAGTTTTAGACATTATTTGCCTACTGTTGCAATGCCTTCATGAAAAGCACAGATACAATCTTAGGTTATATCAGATGGATTCAGAACTCCTGTGGGAATATGGAAAATTACTGCTATATTACCAGACGCCACTGAGAACTTAACTAGGTGGACATCTTTCTTTTCAAAAAATATGAACTCAAACTGGAAGGGTGCTGAGATGATTTGGAGGCTGAAGAAACAAGCACTACAGTGAACACTATAAGGATTTGGCTTGTTTATTTTTGCAAAATGAATGTGAGGAGTGAAGAAGATGGGTTTCTACATTAGAAGGGTAAACACCAGAGAAAATAATAATCACGGTGGATAAAATGTAACAAATACACTGGAATAAAGGGATAAATAGTGGTTATGCACACATTTAAATGGTGAATTAAGACAGGTTTTTGCCTACAGAGGAGAGGGTTAAATTCAGAATTCAAAATATATCCTTCAAATCAAATTCAGGTTAAAGATATAAGGGTACAAAGACTTGGCTTTGGATTGCTGCTCCCTACTTCATGTAATCTTGGAGAGCATACCACACTCATCTTTTCTAAGGGTCACTATATGCACAAATAGGAATTTTATCTCCACAAGGACAACTGATTAAGCCCTTAACATATAAAGAGGAAGTATTTACATTTGAAAGTGAGTAAGACATACACATGGGGTATCAGGAAACGTTTTTAAAAATTCTGACACTTCATACTCCTCTAATTCTTACACTCAGTTAGAATTCACCAACAAGTGCTCTGCTTTCTTAGTATTTACTCCTAAAAAATACTACTGTGCTATATCAGGAAAATTACTTGCAAACTTTGTGAGATTAAGATTCAATTCCTATTCAATTATCAGAGCACTCTGTGAATCTACCACCCAAAAAAATACTTTTAGCATCCTTTGGGTGTTAACCAAACCATTTTTTTTAAAGTGTAATGCATGAAGTGTCTGTGGCATACTTCAAAAGCCATTGTGTTCACGTCCTGCTGGGGTTGCATTTTAATTTAAAATTCTTTATGTATTTCCTTCTCTGAGTGTCAAAGGGTTGTCAACATATCCCTTTATTATTTATTAAACATTTTTAGCTTTCCTCTGTTTTTATCTTTGTTTTTTTAATCAAACCAAACAAATGGTGTCAACACAAGAAAAAATGTATTGAACATGAGAACAGATGAAAATATTCTCTCAGTGATTGGATGCCTGTATATTGAACACAGAACACAGTAGTTCCTCTACCCTGATTAATACAGCACACACTAAACCAAACAAAAACAGGGAAAATAAAGTCAGAGAGAAAAATACGCAAAGAGAAGAAGAGGCGAAAAGGATAAAGAAAAGAAGTATATGGATTTAACTCCAGCTGTTTGTCTAAGTCTCCAAATACAAATCCATTTAAGAAATTCAAGGGCACTAAGATTCCTTAGCAAGTGCTGTTCATTCAGTATTCTTTTTCACATCTCCAAACACCAAAAATTTGGTAAACAGCCTGCTATATACTGTATAGAGACACCATTTATTGAGGTCAGCTAAGTGTACTAGAATCACACCAGTATCAGACCTGAACTTTGGAAGACACAACTTGAACACAAACCTACCATTTCCTCCCCTACACCTTCAATATCAGTCAGTTGGTTCAACTTCTATTTCTTAAGGCTCCTGAAGTGGCCAAGGCATTAAAAGACTATTTCTGTTAAAATTGGATGAGATATACATGATGGGCAAAGAGTGCTCTTTTTATCTCCTATGTTGTTCCTTTTCATTCTCAGTGAGCAAAGTGTGGGCCCACAATTCTTGCTACATTTTAAAACTTTATGTGTGTCTCTGTGTACTGAGACACGTGCACACGTGTGTGTATAAATAATCCATAGATATATAATTTTATAATACATAAAATTAGTTCTATGTCTACGCAAGTATATTTTTATAATTTTATAATACTTGTCTGTGAACTTTGGTGTGTCAGTGGAAACTAACACTGCATAGTTGGCAGTCTGTATAAATAGTATCAGTTTCAGGAAGAAGAGGATTTGGGTATTTCAGTGACATAAATATTTTGGGACTTCATTCTGATGTGATATATCTAAACATATCGCCTTATTTAAGAACATGCTAGACTTCTTGGCAGCTCAAGATAGGTGGAATCCAGGCCTCAGTTACTAACAGATATTTTTGGAGGTGTATATATACATGCAAGGCAGCCAGTCTTTTCCGAACCTTTTTCTTCAATTTTTAGCTTGAAACTTTCTCCACTTTCTCCTGGGATGAAGCCTAAACTGATGTTGATACACTAATCTGGCCTTTATCTGATAGATCCAATGAATACTGCAGATTAATTAAAATTCAAAGTCCTGAACCATAAATAATGGAACTAGAGCACAATGGCATTACGTTTGTGATAGAAAGCAGACATTGTATGGCCTGGTTTATTACAAATATGACACTACCACAGCTTTAGAAGCCAAATACTGTCAGGACAAGGCTAAGAAGGTGGTTGTCATTTTTAAGAGTATACCAGGTTTTCTGAATTTACTACAGAAGTAGGAATCTCCTTGAGGCTTATTTAATGTTGGTAGAAATAATAATTTCCATCTTTCTTTTCTCAGAGAGTCTGAGAGGAAATACCTTCATTTAACCATTTCTCAGTGCTCGGTGCAATAATGGCATTGATTTTGTGCCCTGGTTTTGCTGGGTTCATTTTCTTCACAGTAGCTACCACGGAGCTGCATTTTGGATTTGTGCTGAAAACAGGGTTGCTATTGCAGAGGTACTTCAGTTATTGCTGAGCAGTGCTCAGACCCCTCCTTCCTTCTCTTCCCCCAAATTTATCTGCTGAGAATGACACCATATGGTCTGGGATGTCCATTGGGTTGTTGGGGTCAGTTGTCCTGTCTGTGTCCCCTCCCAAATCCTTGTGCACACCCAGCCCACTCAAAGGTGGAGTGGGGTGAAGAGCAGAAAAGGCCTTGACACTGTGTAAGCCCTGCTCAGTAATAACAAAAACATCTCTGTATTGACCACACTGCTCCTACCACAAACCCAAAATGGAACCCTACACCAGGTACTGTGGAGAACAACAGTACCTCAGCCCAAACCAGCACTTTCAGCTATTTGCACTTCCTAGCATTAATATCCTAGATATTTCTATGTCATTTGCTAAACCTGAAAATTGTATTTCATCTGTCCTAGAGCAAAGAATTGTCTGCGACATTTGCACACGTATTACGTACACAGTTCTCAACTCATAATTTGAAAGCAAGTCTTCAAGGGTTTTAGAACCAGACATCATCTGCAAAAAATTTTTTAATTTGTAGCAAGCGTGATACAACTTGGACAAAGCAACAGAATACAGAAGAGTAGCAAAGATTTTTCCTCTTTAATGAAAAAGATTCTGAAATCTAATTATCTATTATTTGCCCTAATGAGGCATTAATATACAACAATTTAATCTCATTCTTAAAAGGGAAACTGAATCCTTTTCCTTCAAGGGTTAGGAAAAAAATTCCAACCAACCCTATCTTTTTATAGTGCCCAGCAGCAATGCTACAAAGCACTCCTTCAAATTCCTACAAAGCACAATTACAATTGTATTTATGAGTTGTCCATCTCTTGCCAAAATAGAATAAATCTGACCTGATTTATGTATCTAATTAGAGTAATAAGAGGTTTGGGAGTTTTTTCAGCTTACAAGCCAAGGGCTCTTTGTGTCATAACACATCAAATAAATTGAGCAATAATTTGTGCCATTCACAGGTACCTTCCAAACTTCTGTAATGAAGGTTCTTCAACTTCCTTAATTGTTATAACTCTGTTGTAAATTCTGGTTTTTCATGCCAAAATGTCTTTGAGGAGGGCTGGGAGGTGCAAAGGCTAATTTTAGCAAGCAGGTTGACTGTGTTGGCACGCACTCACCATTGCCATTTTCACCAATATCACTCCTCTTTAATTTAATCTAAACATTTTTCATTTTAAAAAATGCCAGGTTGGCAAGACAAGATTCACAAATGCTGTGCCTATCTACAAAGTAACACTAGATTTTGGAATCCATGAGGACTTCCGCAAATGAAGACTTCACAAAGCTTATGTTCTGTGGTTGCAAAGAGACTGAATTAAAGGCTTTGGGGGAGGGAGGGGTGGAGTTACAAAATAAAAGTTGAGAGCTACTGTCAAACTGAACTCTGACTTAGGCATAGTTTCAGGCCAAAACCCTCAGGCAATCTCATTTGAGGATAAGGCAGGTTAGCTCCATGGTTTGACTCTGCTCCAATCCCATTGATCCTAAGGTCAAGTAGCCCAGACAAAAAAAGTCTTGCTTCAAAAGAGGAACTTGCTTCATTCCACACACTTCTTGGTAAGATATCTCCATGGTCTGCTGCCTTTAGGATGGTTGTTCACTGGACCAATTTCTGTATGTAATGGGTTGCATCGCAGCTCCTGTGCCTTACCAGAAAAGCACACGTGTTCCTTAAAAACATTATTTTGTGTGTAGATTGTCCCAAGGAAGCTGCTTCATATATATTCTTTTTACAGTCAAAGAGATTATAAATCCCTAAATTCTCAGCTTCACCCAAACTTCCACTATAATACTATGTGAGTATGAAAGCTTACTGCACAATGAAAGTAAGTTTACTAAGACAAAGTTTGCACAATTACAAACTTGTAAACTCAATTGCAAATAGGAAATACACTTAATAATGCACACCTAAATTTTTACAGCAAAATGGTTTCTTCTTAGCTGCTCAAGAAACAATAATCACCCAAAAACTCTTGTTGCAGAAGCTAAGGGTGCAGACTTCATCAATTACTCCATCTGCTGGCTGATTTCCTCCAATCCTGGATGCTTTCTCTTAGCTGTGTATTCTTGCCCCTTTTTAATGCAAATGAAACATTCAAAGCTTGATCAGTGTCCTTTCAAAGCAAATGAAATATTCAGGGTTGCCTTTGATATTCAAAGCACTTCCTGGAATCATGACTCCCTCTTTTCCCTCTCCATTTCCAGTGTAAGAAGACCTTTATATTGCAATTTTAACATATTCTTTCTTCTACAGGAGGCACAAGACAAATGTTTTAACACTTTAGTGACTTTACTAGCCTTTCTGTGTTGCACATCATAAAAAGTATAAATTACCCAACAATTTGACTAATCTTTTGATATTTTCTTATGATGTGCTTCTGTTGTTCCATGGAGAGCATTCATGACATGTTAGAAATGCAGATGTCCTACTCTGTAACAGAGTACTCAGAAGCTTTGCCTGTTTCCCATCCTTCCTACATTGTAACCTTCCTACTGAAGAGTCTTCCCTGGACCCTAAACCGAACTACTCATAGCAATTCTACTTCTTCCTAAGTCAGTGTCCTCCTGTGTCTTGCATTCAGTCATGCTCACCCAGTATTCATTTAAGGCAGCTTCATGCACCCCCTTTCCAGAATTTGTTCTCAGGTACACAATTTTCTGTACAGAATGTTCTCCATCATGCTTTACATATCCTTTTCTGAATATCACCACTGCCACACATCTGCAAACACACTGTGAATGTTTTTTTGCACGGGGACCATCCATTATAGCACGTCAGTACGTCTGTATTTAACCTGACTACACTATTGGTTTATTCATGGTGTTGAGAGAGTGCATGAGTAAATAAAAGTATATCTCTAAAGAACCAATTGTGAAAACTTGAAAGTATAATTTTCTACATTAAATGATCACAATCTACATATATCCTGCTTTATGTGAAGGTTTTGAGGGAGATGTAGGTTTAAGATCAAGGCTTTTGTGGTCCACAATATGCTTCCTTGGAATTTCGGTTCTTGCAGGTCAGAGCATACTCTGAAATAGCAAAATGCAATAGGCAAAAATATTTTCAGTCTTGAATCAGGATTAGGCAAAGTAACAACCAGAGTTTCCATTCCGGAAGTTCAAACTGATCAAGGCAACAACTGCTAAGTGCAGACACACAAGCGGCTGGAAGTTATCAGTTTCACTAATTAAATAACAGTGCATTAAATTAAATGCACTTGGACTTGAAACTGTCTGTTAATTTGACATTAAATGAATTACACAAACTACTTTAGTGTTTACTCATAACAACCCCCAGACTTACCAGCCACCAAACATGGAATGAGGCACCCTGTCTTGTATGGTCTCGGTTCAACTAAGCCAGGGATCAGGCCTGTCCTGGTCTTTCTGTGCTGCTTTTCCATGAAAGTGCGGAAAATGCTCCCCTTACAGGACATGCTCCCTATGCCTGTGGTAGGGGCAACCCAAGATAAGAGTCGCCACATTTTTCTGTGGGTTTCATCAGAAGGCCCAGGTTCAAAATACCACAAAGACAAATGATTCAGCACAAAGATAAGGGTTTCACCAATATTTTTATCAGTTTATGTCATGACAAGGTTGAGACCAACACTCACAAATGGAAGACTGGGTCAATATTTCTCTACAAGGAGACTTGTGTAACCCAAGCTGTGGATCACATTACCTCAGAGAGGAAAGAAATGCAGAGCACAGGTAGGAAACTGAGTCAATATTCCTCCCTACCAACCCCTCCAGAGCAAATTAAAGCTGCCCTCCCATTTTAGAAGCCACAGAGAAGAGTGAGACAGAAACATATATATTGCCTTGAAATTAATCCCCTTAGCACAATCCCCTCAGCTGGAGCAGCACAATAAAATGTAATTTATGTCTGTTAGCAAAAACTTGAGTTAACACCACTCAGGGACTCAAAAAGTTCCAGACAGTACCTTTTGGGTGAGAGAGCACTTTTGTTTAGATAAAGCCACTCCTACATTTCTGTGCACTAAAAAACGGACAGAAGAAACTTATTGCTGTAAAAGATATATGGGAAAATTAAAGCAAAAAAGACACGAGGCAGATCCAGTGATGGCATTTATGAAAGAAATTGGTCCATTGCACCTCAATAAGGGTGCACCTATTTGATGGTGCTATTTTTTTTTATTTACTGTAACAAGACTATTACATTTCAGGCACATATCAACAACTTGCTGAATTCTGACTGTAAGACTCAACATTCTGTGTAGTTCACCAAGCCAAATTGTGCAGAAATAATTCGTCTGTAAGAAAAGAATCTACCAGACTAACGACAGCATATCGAGTTCACATGACAATACCTTTAGCTTCTCTTTTGCAACTCCTCTTATGGGATGTACTGCATGAAATTACATTTTAAACAGGTTTAGATACAAAATGTATGTTAAATATAAAGATAATACCATGTGAATTCTATGTTGAAATCAGTATTATAATAATGTCTAACAAAAAGTCCTTGGCAGACTAGTTAAAGGAGAAGATACTGAACTGAATTGAACTGAATTGAAGGGTCTTTCCAGTGATTTTATTTTCATTTTGTGACAGGAAATTTGCATAATTAATTGAAAGCACCATCAATGTGGCAAATTAAAATAATGCCTCTTTTATTTTGCCAAGGACATGGGTGTTTTCTCTGTTTAGTTTAGGTGGAATAAAAAGATCTCTTTAATACATACTGCTTGCCATGCTTGGGAAATGTAAAGGGCACATCATCTAAATACTTCATACTTGCATGTGCACAGATATGCCTGTATTTATGTAGTACCCAAGTTTCTTATACATACATAACTATTTCTGACTCAAACCAAACAATGCTTTGACTGAAAGGATTAATTTCAACCTTTTCACATCATCATTATATTTTCTTATCTCAAAAGATGAAGTAGATTACATGTGAGTGAGACACTTTCTATTCCTGGAAAGGTCAGTATCTCTGACATTGTGAGGATTGGACACTGATACATTTACGAGTATTGGACACTGATACATCTGTCCATCACCAGTCCATCTGTCCATGACTACAGGCAAGGATTCAAGCAGTTCAGCCTAAATATGAGGCTTACTGTATCAGTGTGAAGTCACCAGCTAATATAGTCAAGCCAAGCCAGATTAAGTAATGATAGTAATTGCAAAGAAGATCATTGGAGATCTTCAGACAGAATATAGCTCTGGAGGATTGACTAAGGACCTTACAAACCTAATACTTAGCCCAGTTTCACACCTTCACCTGACATGAAGTAGAGGCATCTCACAATCACCTAGAAGCAAAGTAAAAGAAGCAAAGGGTGAGAAGGAGAGTCAGCATCAGATTGAAGAGGTGTGAAAGAATGTAGGCTCAGGTTGTACTAGTTTGTACAAAGTGAAGTAGCCCAGTTGGCAGCTCTGTGTCTGAGCTTGCTTGCCTGCTCTGGCAGCATAAAAATAAAAAGGGGAAAAACACCATGGCCTCATAATGTCATAAAGGGTGCTCTTTACACCAGTTGCATTTACTCTACCTGTAAAAAATTCTTGTACTTCACCAGGAAAAAATATTTCTGCAGTTAAATAACATGTGAGTGCACCACATAAGATGCCCCGAGCATCACTGTTCAGTTGTCCTGTGTGTACTTCTGCTGTCATTCATGCATACTGTGTGGTCCCCAAATGCTGTCTTATCACCAGCACATCAACTATACCAACTCTAAAATAATGCAACTAAACTTCTGAAAGTGAATTATTATGTTCTGTAAAAAACTCATCTTCAGGTACCTAGGTGCACTGCAGAAATAAAAGCTCTTCAAATCTGTTGCATGATAAAGCACTACAATTCTAGTATAGTTTTCCAATTTCCTTTTAGGTAGAATCTTTAAGTTACACCTTTCCCTAGTGCAGTCCTTTAATTTAAAATTGATTTTCTCATCAAAAAAAGTGGCCTAATTGCATAAGAGGCTCCACTGCTCAACGAACAATTAGTAGCATTCAGCGTGTTTCAGTCTCAAAGCAGCAGATGTCAACAGCCTTGCAGATTTTAGATATACAGATCAATGACACCATCTGAAAACTAGAAAGAGCTTGGTTTATATTAGTCTAACAACTAACAACAGCTTAGTATATATTTTGAGCAAAATGTGTGTGAAAAGAACACATCACTTCCCACTTAGAAGTTGTATGTTCTTTTCATTCCACTCTTTACCTTCATCTCTCAAGGTGTAAGAAGCAAAAAGTTTTCAATAGGAAGAAAGATGGAGCCTGCTCTAGGCTCTCAATGTGAAGTCTTATACCAAGGATATAAGAAGGAACATGAGAAATTGGACAAAAGGGCTTAGCAATTGTTTAAACCAGAATAAAAATTTTTAAAAAAAAAGAAATTAGATGATCCTGTTGGCAACGAGGGATCCAGCTAGGATAAGCTCAGCAAAACACGTACCTTGCTATCATTAAATATTCATAATTGATAGCCCTAAATTGTTCTTTCTTTATCCCTCCTATATGCTGCTTTCCTGGTTCCTATATTATCGGCAGCTAATTTTATTTTTGTCCTATGATAACGTATAAAAGTTACTGTGAAACTAATGTGAGCATACTGTGAGCTTAATGTGCACCTCTTGCTGTTATTAGATGGGGCTGCAGGGCAGGCCTGCTTGAGTTTACTGCATGGGAATTCCATTATGTAACAAACACAGCTAAAGCCGATAACAGCTTTAGATAAATATCTAATTGAAGATATTTTTCTGTCTGCAGGGGAAAGTGAAAAGCATTCACTGCATACCTTGAGAGGGAAATAAACAGCATGAACTAAGGAGGATAACCTGAAAGGAGATGTGTTTTGTACGCAACAGGACAAGCTAAGTCATCAGTCCTTTGCATAACAGAAGTTGTAGACAAAGATTATAGTAGGACAACGATAATAACAGGAGTGATTATTCAAAGATTTATTCAAATCAACCATTACCCAGAGATTCTCTATGCCCCACTTTGAAGCTTTAACAGACACTGATAAGAGTTGCCACCCCCTGACTGTGCTCCAGCTATTTCATAAAAGCTGCATTTACTTTGCAAATCCCCTGTCCTTTCAAGTTCCCAGTCCTAGGCACAATTTTCAGCATAGTCAAGCTCCTTATCAGGGCTAGATCCAGGCATGCATCTAGTCAACCCTCAGCACTGCAGCTTTCACAGAGGGAAATCCAGGCACAATGGCCAAATGGATGTTATCAGACAAGCATAGCAGCAGCCAGTGCTGATTCTTGGCATTACTGATGCTGATGTTGTGTATGTGGCAGTAGGGAAAATTCGTCCTCAGCATAAGTTTTATGTACTCTGAGGAACGTGCATCTGAAGCAATAACCAAACTCTAAGCTTAAAATGCAGCAGTGCTGTAATGTTAATGGGACCTTCTATATTCCATAACATGTAGGACTTAGAGAAACATGCTTTAGAGCTGTAATTTTCACGTTTGGAACTAAAAGGGGTGCATCTAATGAGTAAGAATAAGGACAATATGTAATTGAGTACATACTTCCCAAAGAAATTCACTAAAATTCAAGTACCACTGTCTTTTTGACATTTCAGCTGATATATATAAATTGTATTTGAAGCAGCTCTAAAAATAACAGATTACTTTCCTTTTCTGAAACTGTCTACACAAATTTTCCTGGTTTAATCTATCTTTTTCACTACAAGAAAGTATTTTCCTCACCATTCAAATATGAAAAATTTCTCTGTTTTCATCCACATAAATCTCTTTTCAAATGACTGGATTCTTTTATCCACCATATATGAGAAGAATTTCAAATCACCAGTGACCTCATCCAAAAGCTTTAAATTTTGGACTTACTTCAAGTTTATATGGAATAGTAGCAATGTAACCAAATACTTCTTCATCCTTTTTTTTTTAACTTAGGAAGGATTGCTTAAGATTTATGACAAAAATCCCCAGAAATTACACCCACTGTTTTTTGGCAGCTGGGAAAGTAGGTGGTTGTTTTGTTGTTTGCAAATAATTATTTTACTTTTATAACTATAAAGGAAAAGAAACACTGTTTATCACCTGCAGTCTGTCTTCCAGAAGGCAGCAGGTTTCTGCACCACTAATTGCAACACACAAGAGACAGAACTTTTTAAATATATACTTAAACTCAGGTCAAATTTCAGAATATGACATTTTGTATCTCATCCAAAGCACAGTATTTTGTCTTTCTGTTTTTGTAGTTCCCAGCACAGAGCTACATTTTCCAATGTTTACCAAAGCCCTCTATAGATGTTTTAAGTAGATTGCACTTGCCCTCCTCTAGGTATGAGTCCTGTTTGCTGCAAGGGTGCAGTCAGGAACATGGTGGCTTTTCCTTAATTCCATGAAGGAATTTGAGCTAATTTCAACGCTGGCTTTCCTCCTGATGGGGAGAACCAACCCCTTTGTCACTTTCCAGCCTCAACTGGATATGCACACAGCACATCTTCCTCCATCTTAAGAGCTCTATACATACAGTGGTGGTAACAGCAGTACAGGGGAGAGAATGAAATCAATGCCATTGAGAGGGGCATAGATTTCCTCAGCGCCAAATCTGACTAGAAAACTCCGCAATTGCAGAAGAGCCACAATAAAAAATCCCATTTCAGAGAGCCAAATCAACAATGCTGCAATTGTTTCTATGCCACACAGCGCCACATTGATACACACAGAGCTAATGCAAGAGGCTATGGCCATCTCACATGTAAGTCCATCTTCAGGCATTTCCAGCACCCATTCCAGAGGGGAAGCAGCTCTACTGCCTACAAAACAGCTGTGAGTTTCTCAGTAGCCACCCCAATACTCCAGGTAGCTACTTAAAACTTTTATATGGCACCTTTATTCTGATTAACACCAAAAAAAAAAAAAA
>VZRN01003868.1:293627-309286 GCA_013397935.1 Dasyornis broadbenti
GCTAAAAGTACATAGCTCAAAAGGTGCCTCACAGCATGAATTTAACAAAAATAGCAATCTCCATGTGTAGGTCTCTGCAAGTATTTAACTATATGTTTATGATGTCTCTATCGCCTTGATTTCATTTCATCTGTTCAGGGTTCATCAACAGTTTGCAAAGAATTTAATTAGGACAAGTATTTGCAATTGCCATCAAAACTGCACAGACATTCCAAACTGAGCTAATCTAAGAAATCTACAGCTGTGAGTCCTTGGAAGAACAAGAAACCCAAACAACAGAAGCTCTGTAGCATCTTCATTTAATAAATTCAGAAAATGTATTATTCAGGAAGAGATGTGGTTCAAGTAAACACATTTAATGTATCTCACCTCAGTGGCTCCCCTGGTTGTCTTAAATTGTATTGAGAAGAAAAAAAAATTCTTAAATGCATATACCAAAAGCTGGGAAGGCAGGAAAAGCATTCTCCAATTCCTGGAGTGAAATTAAAGGATTGCTCTCAGTAAAGTAAGGATTGATTTTCTTATCCTCAATGTCAAGCTAATTTGTTTCTAATTTTAATAGGATTAACCTACACAAATTATCCATTGGCTTTTAAGAATACAGCACCTTAAAACACTGCAGCATTTGTAGGTTTAACTTGCAGCTTATTATAGTCTTAAAAAATAGTGAGACCTGATGAACATCATATGATGCCAAGTAAATCTGGGCTGCATGGCACGAAAATTCCCTTGCAAAGAAATTTATCACACAGTGATGCATCTTCCCAGAGGACAGGCTGTCAGTTTTTTTAAGCTGGCTGGATCACACATTCAGTAGGATACTGGTTAACAGCATTATTTAACCTCTTTTCACAAGGAGGACCACTTACAGCTTTGTAAAGGTGCTCACAATGCATTCTAATTTCCAACCAAATAAAAATCAGGCTAAAGCTTGAATATTTGGGTTTTTTAATTCACATTTCCCACTATTTTATTTTCTTACTTCTTTATTTATATGCTAAAGACATAGTAACTTGTTTTAAACTACTTTTTTTCCCAAGACAAGGTTTTGATGTCTTATAGATCAAGTGATCCATGGATTAAAAGTTGTGAAAAGCAGCCATACAAATAAATGAAGCTATCTTTCATTATCTACATTGCCCCTATTTTCCATAATATATGTGACTAATGTTCAGGAGAAAATGCATTGAAAAATACACTGAACTAGCAAAAGACGTTTACAGGAATTCGCCCTTGCCAATGGGCTAAACCCAGAAACAAAATCTGAGTGTTTCAGCAATGACATTAATATACATGCGTGTGTTCTTCAAATTTTATGTTTCTGTGCAAATGAGGAACAATTTAAGAACATAAAAGGAAACTAAGCCCTAGGGTAACACTACTTGAGGAAGAAGATATCCATTTAATTATTATTTTCTACAGAGCACAACTAGATTATTTAGCTACAGTCATAACTAGTAAGTATAATAGAGGAAATAATTTTTTACGACACAATCAGTTTCTGGAGCAAAAGAGTGCAAAGTCACATGTATTACTTAACTGGATAAATATTTGGCAGAGACAGCAGAGGAAAGGCCATGGATGATGTGCCCCAAAGACACCAGTGAACCAAACACCCTTAGGGGCTGCAGCCATCAGCACAGCATGTGGAGATTTCACCACAGGCCAAACAGGTCAAGTGTTGGCTTCTCCTTTGCTCTCAAACAGAGCCAGAATCGGAAGAGCAAAGGAAAGGCTGTTTAGACACGTAGACTGTGCACTGGGAATGATGGATGGGCAGTGCCTTGGGTGTTTCCAGTTCAATCCGAGCCATCCGAGCCCTCTGTCATCTATTCTCTGAGCATTACACAATGCCAAGGCAAAGCCATTCTTTTCCTGTCTTGCACACAGTGCACACAAGTCAATAGCAGACTTTTATCAAGCAGTAAGTTACTTCAATAAATCAAACTTCTTTTGGAGTTTTAGCGTACATTAACATGCAGCCTAACTGGCAACTTTTTTAACAATAATGTTCTTAAAGCTTAGGCGGATTAGATTTTTCTTTTAAACTTTTCTTTTCAAATGTAGGATTGTCTCTTTTGCGTGTCTTCACTGCCACCTTGTGGTTAAACCTTTTTCTTATGGTTTTTTAAAATTATATTTTTATTTTTTAAAAGCAATACACAAATAGCAATGTAACAAACAAACAATCAAACCCTTCAAACAAAAAAAAAGTATATCCATTATACTCAAAAGTATATCGAAATCAGAATATGCAAGATGATACAAATACAACTTTTCAGTCTTAACATTTTCAAAGTATAAACCAAGAAAAAAACCTAAAGAAAAAGAAACAACAACATAAAGAACAAGAAAAAGGTCAAACAAGAAAAAAACTCAAATTTATTTTATTCTCAAGTCAGGTACAGAAAGGTTCATTGCTTTGATTCACAGCCCTCCTGAGGTACTCTGATTGAACACAAATTTATAAAGTGTCTCTGGATATGCTGACTTAAGAGCTAGTGTCTACTTGCTTTCTCTCCACAGATCAATATCCTCACTGTATACTTGTTTTCTTCTGATATTTAGCTACTCTTTCATCATTATTAGAATTCACATTTGTTAAGGTACAGCAGAATCCTATTTCACAATGAAGGCTGCTTGGTGTTATAGAAGGGCATACATAAGTTCTAATAAATTATTATTACAAATATATTAACGTAAAGTTTAAACAGCAACGGCACTTAAAATGCAACTGGAAAGACTTCACTGCATAAAGACATATAGTTACGGGTTTATTCATGACTAAAGTAGTTATAATTCCAAAGAAAATGCACAATATTATTACATTTGTTGGTTCCACAAGCAAGCTGTAATGGTCTTCAGCACTTAAAATCATGGAACTGGCAGCCACCTCTCTCCACTTACTTCCTGTAGTCTCAGCAGAGAAAGACAAAGAAAGGCCAAGAGGAAGAATGGCTATCACCATCTACCCTATTATTTTCATGCAGTAAATGGTTCTTATGAGACCAGCTCTGACTGTTAATACTTAAAATAATTTTAAGGCTGTTCTAACATGTGCTGCGTAGTGGCAGAGCATCAGACATTCCTAATCCCTAACAGCCTTTTCTCACAGACACCACCCAAGTTACCCACTATTCCCAGGAGACACAACCCAAAGTCTGCTTCCAAGTGAAACCATTTTACATTCTAATGAATCACAAAAAATGATCATGCAAGAGAGATGAACATTATTTTAACTTGTACCTCCACAAAAGAGAGCCAAATATCTACCATATGCTGAGACCAACTGGCTTTAGGACATAGAGTATATCTGCTCATTTTTAAGGGCTTAACTCTTCATTCATTAACAAAATGTCAGACAGTCAGGAATCCACATAGCTACTGTCTAGCTGTCACAAAGTGCATGAATTAATTGAAATCAGTAAGAACTCAGAACACCCTGAGCACAGACACATCTTCTCTATTTAACTTGGTAAGAATAAGGAACATGGGAGAGAGATGTGTAAACCTGTCAGAAGAGTATATACAAGTAACAGAAGCATTTGTACTTTGGTGCTACAGGCTTAGTAAAGTCTCAGGCATACAATTTAGCACATCCCAAGACTGCTAAATACAACAATTGCTACTTTCCGTCTCTGCTGTACTATTTGTCCTTAGTGACCTCAAAATATTTTCGTAGATATCAGGATGAACATCCTTATCTTATAGAGGTGAAACAGAGACACAAAGCAGTGCTCTTTTCCAAAGTCATCCAATAAGGTGTCACAAGCGGACGAGAAGGAATTCATCAGAGTCCTATTCCAGGATGTTTTCCTCCAGTCCGCTTTGCCTCTCCCACCAAGCACACAACAGCCACTCTAAAAATGCTCACTCAGGACACTACCCACAGGCAGTGTGCTGGTCCAGGGGACAGGCATTCGGCTGAGAAAATGGATACTCTGAAATAGCTGGGAAGCATTGTTGTGTTGGGGTTTATACATCTGCACTTCTCGTCCAGATAAAATACGAGCTTCACAGAAGATACCATTCTGAAATCTCCCTCCAGCATTAATAACCACTTGCATGCTTTGGGATTTGTCAAAAGTTTTGATGAGCAGTATATGCTGGCTCATATGTTGGCATCTTCCTTTTCAGCACCCTTGATAACTTGGTGAGTTTCTGTTCTGTTCTGTTCATAGTGAATTTATGAAGTAAATACCTATTGTAGAAACAATCAAAGAATAAAAAACAAAATTAAATTACCTCAGTGAAAATATTCATTTGCTTTACTTCTTATTTCACCTTGCTGTCTCTTTCACAGTAAGTTTAGGCCTCCCTTATGAAGTATTTAATTACAGAGATTTTATTGCTTAATTATAAGTGTTTATTATTTCCGGAAGGCTGTTTCATGTCATCCTGTTAGTTTAGGAAATAGATGTTTTCACTGTGTTTTTCTTCTTGTTGGACATGTCTTAACCCATTTCAGTAATTAAAACAGATTTAGTTCTGCTATAAAAACTATAATTGATACAACATTTTAATTCCCATTTGTTGCCGGAGTGGTAGTTGTATTCATGCTCAGACTTCACGCCTTGTTACAATTTGACAGCAACTTAACAAGTTATCGAACACCAACTGAGTTATGGTAACTTTATATGTTCCTGTTCTTAGTGCACAGCAGACATGAGATATTGCAGCAAAACATAAACTAAAAAATACCCAGAAAGCCAAAAAAAGAATGCCCACCTTTGTATCTCAGGTGCTTCTGTTGTGTGTCAGCAAGGCACTGTGCATGTTCACCATGAAAATCACAGCTACTTTCTTGTCTAGTGCTCAGCTTCACCAGAAAGCAAGAATTGAGTCTGACACTCACCTGCATTTTGGCGCTTTTGGTGTAAGAGCTTCTCACAAAGGACCAGATACAAAGTCTGGTGAAGTCAGTGGCAAAACATCTGCCCTTGACCTCAATGACCTTTCAGTCAGGCTTTCACCCCCACAAAACTATATGCTAGTTTAAATCACTAGTGGAAAGCTTGGCTGCCGCAAGCTGAAAGATCTTAGGACGGTATCAGGATATGAGCATGTTCTGGCATTGTAGCTAATTTAGTAATAGTACTGGCGGTGAACAAAAAAGAACTGTTCAGAGAACCCAAACAAGATAACACCCAACACTGGGTATCTGTTTGTTTCTTCTCACCCAGAGCTTTTCTTTATCATCTTAGAGGACTTTGTGCAGTTTTTCCTCAAAATAAAGTCACCCACATCCAAGTTTCATGTTTCTCCCAGATAAAACAAACCATTTGTATTAGGACAATGGAAATTACTTCTTCAGTTTATTTTTGGTCCTAAACAATGAGGGAAAAAAAAAAGAAAAACAAACAAACCAAACAAACAAACCATCCCGCACTGATACTGAAGTTTTACTCTTCAGGCCACAGAACATGGCCAAGAATGGAGAGGGGGGAGAGTAGAAGCTGATTTCCAGAAACAGAGTAATTCACATTTTCCAAAGTATGTTCTTCTGAAGAGGTAAGGTTGTCACAGGGAAACAGCTGGCCACATGGGGAAAAGTCAACAACTGGGATAAGGAGAGAGAAAATACAGGAAGCTGTTGTTTCTTCCCTTGAGCCAAAATATAACTTTATGAGTTGCAGAAAGACAGCTAGATGAATTTGTGAATGAAAGTAGAGGTGGTCAGCATGGCAGTAAGGGGAGAAGCCATTTAATGAGAGAGTTTTATCATATGCCATGCCATCAAAACTCAAAAGCCTTTCCAGCAGAAAAAGGGCTTGGTAGCATATGGATTAACTTTGCTCCTGTGTATTACACTATAAAGTGCTGCCATTCAAGGGTAAAAGTAAAACTAACAGTACTTTTATTCAAATTTAAAGGACCACAACCTCTTTCAGTATGGAATATTCTGTTATCTAACACATGAATTAAATTGTCCCATAATTTACTGAGGAATTTCCACAGAGGACATTCTACAGGGTTAAGCCATGTTCTTTTGTAATGCTAAATAAGCAACAATTCCACCAACAATAACACAACACTAGAGTCAAGCAGATGTGATGCTGAATCAACTCCACAATAGCAGAATTAGGCATCACTACCAATCATTTTCAAATGACTGATTTAATTTTAAGTACAAGCCAACTTCTTTCTCTGCTCCAATGCGCTCCCATTTATTACAACCCACATGCACTACTCACACCAAACAGCTTCAGTGTTTCATTTAGTACTTCTGACTCTACAACATAACCATGTTTTAGAGCATGAAGAAAGACTTGTATGGGGAAAGAGTATTTCCTTTTCTTTTATGTAATCTCTAACCCTTTTCTTAATTACAATTGTATGTATTTACAGCTAGCATTGATACCATATTTAACTGATACCATATTTAACTCATTTATGAAAATTCTTGCAACATCTGAATTTTCTGTGTGAATTTGCATATGAAATTAATGTATTACCACAAGAACTTATTTCATCACCATTTTATTTTGCTCTACTGATCTGTTAAATGTGTTACACCTCTCTTCCTTTCAAAGGCATTATAAAAAAGACTGACCTGTCATTTTTTTCTAGGGTTACAAATAACTGTGTATGCTTTATACAAATTAACTGTGCAAAAACCATACTAAGACAGAATTTGAGTTCTTTCTTCAGCACCAAAGCAATAATAATAGACCAGAATTCAGTACTAATATAACCCAAATTGGACAAAATTATATAATTTATTTTTATAACTTTAACAGCACCATTATTGAAATGTAATAAATCCTTTTAACTATTTTTATACCAGTGACTTTTAGATAATATAGAAACACATAATTTGAGTTACTTTTAAACAAGATAGTCAGGATAAGTAATGAAAATCAGGATTTTCAATTTCGGTCAACATAAAATAGCACGTGTGAGCCCGAATTAAGTAACACCCTAGACTATAAAACACAAAGGATACTAAATTACATCTATTCAGAGCACTTTATTCTAACTTTCCCCTCCAGACTGTGTTTTGGGACTGTATATTAGGACGATTTTCATTTTGCTGAAAGCTCTAAATTTACAAGAAGTATTAGTTGGTAGAAGCGGGAATTATTTAGTCATGAGTCAAAAGGAATATCTTATATACAGACAAAGATAAGAGGTTTATAGTTTACCACACCAGTTTATTAAAGAACATTCATTAAATACCACTACAGCAGTCATTTATGCAAGTTCCTCAAAGACACTAAGGCATCCTTAGGCGTATCAGCCTATTTCAGTCTCTTAGGCATGCGAAGCACTACAACACCTAAAAGTTAGATAGCTGCCTTGCAGAGTGGAATTCACAAAGCTCCAGACAGTTGTTTTAGGCAAGAAGAAGAACGTGCTTGTAATCCTAGGGATCTATTAAGTGACAGTAAAGGATAAATAGCAACACTCAACCCCTTGCAGATCACCTGAATAATTAGGAGCCTAGTTCCTGTCTTTGAAGTCTCTATTTTTTTCATTAACTATTGACTAAGTAAGTCAACAGCCAATGTTGTCAGCTGATGCAGATTAGGAAGGAAAAAAAATCATGTTGTAGTTTATGCCAAAGCCAGGATTGTTAAAGATCCACATAGACAATCAGTGAACTATAATAAGAAATCATTTTAAGAAAACTTTGTTTCTTTAGTTTTGGTGCTCTTTATGAATGCTTAGGCTGGGTTCCTCAACACTGTTTCATCTTCTAATATGGTTTTTGAAATTAGATATGAGACAAGACATATGCAATTTTTCTCTCAAGTAGTTTAAAGACCTTCTGGCTTGACTCTCATCTCTTCATGAAGCGATTGCCAAGCTTAAATTTGCCAACCTGCAATTATTAAATTCATGTCATTGTGTGTCTTTGCTTTCACGGCACTCTCCCTGCCTCCATTTTCATTGAGATCTCAAGTAGAATTGGCAGAGACAAAACTTTCAGGTCATTAATGGTAAGTCACCTTAGGACAACAACCCCAGTAAAACAATTGTGCCAAAGTAAAGCAAAATAGCACAAAACCTGACTTCTACTTTAGACTTCAAGTACAGGCAATAACCAAACAAAAAAATTACCTGAAAGGAGATTTCTAAGGACACTTCCTCTGATATGGATTTAATGTTCTCATCAAGTTCTTGTGCCATCACTCAACCTCGATATTCAAGTTAGTGCGCTCACAAATCCAGCTCCCAAAACCATTCATAGTAATTAGGGTGGAGTTTGATTTCAGTCTTTTCACAATCAATGCAATCTCAACCACAGCCCATCAGGAATATTTCTTTTAAGTTTAAATGGAATTCCTGTATTTCAATTTGCACCCATTGCCTCTTGTTCTGTCACTGAGAAATGTGTCTCTTCTTTACTCCCTAGTATTTACACATAGATAAAATGTCCCCATGCCTTCATTCCTCCAAGCTATGGAGTCCATCTTTGCGTATGTCAGATGCTCCAATCCTTAAATTGTCTTTGTCAGCCCTTACTGGATTCATTCAAACATGGAGAGCCCAGAACTGTACACGGCATTCTAGATGTGGACTGACAGATAAGGAGAAGGATAACTTTTTCCCTCAACCCACTGGCAATTCTGTGCTTACTGCTGCCCAAGAGATTGATGGCCTTCTTTGTTCCAAGGGTGCTCAAGTTCATTTGGTGTCTCCAGGACCTCCAAGGCCTTTTCTGCCAAGCTTCTTTCCAGCTGGTTGGCCACCAGCCTGCTCTGGTGTATGGGTTTATTTCTTCCTGGGTGCAGGACTTAGCTGAGCTTCACACTGGCCCATTTCTCCAGCCTGCTGAAGCAACCCTGAATGATAGCAAAACCATCTGGTATATTTACCACTCCACCCACTTTTTGTGTCTCATGCAAAGCTCATTTCTGACTGGATGGCTGTTTTTCTCTGGAACCTGCAGCGTGATAGAGCCTGCTGTTCTTGCTCTGCTTGAGTTCCCTGTCTGTTACAGCTCTGCCTCATTTCCTGCTCCACTTATTTTTTGAGTCCCTGCTCTGCTTCTAGAGTAGACCAGTGCCCCAGGCAGTGGGAATAAGTCCAAAGAAATATCTCATTTTAGATATAATCTCTTGGATTATTTCTGACAATTAAATTCAGCTATCTACTGTTGGTTTTATGTGAAGTTAGTCACATAGAACAGTGCTTCTGGATGACAAGAACATTTTAATTTTGACAATGGAAAGTATTCTTGAATAGTTAGAATCTTAAACCAGAATCCAGTATTAAGTTTTGGACAAAAGGTCTTTTCCTTTGTAAATAAGAAAACTGTTCAGATTTAAAAATACTCTTGCTCTAAGAACTTACAATTGATATAAAATATCAGTATTAGCACTTAAATTGTTGAAAATTAATTCCAAATCTAGCAAAACATCCAATTTGATAAGCTCTAATTAGCACAATTATTTCCATATTGAAGACATATGTGTAATTGTGTTGTCAGTCTTTGCATGTGAGCAACAATTCCCTTACCAGTCAACCATAATAAATGTACTCATGCATTAGTTCCACGTAAAAAGTATTTTCCCAAAATTGGATGGCAGATAACTTTGCTTTATTTAAATTAATTATGATATAACTTGATTAAAGTATTTAAGTAATTTGAAATGTATCAGCAGGTTCTGTTCCACATTTGTTTAGATTGTATCAAATTGGAACTGCTGTCTGACAATCAGGGTTTTTTAAGTACCTAAGTACTCCTTACATAGCGTTTTAAGAATTTCTCCCACATGCTCACCTCACAAAGACATCTTAGTAAACAAGAAATTACTTATAAATTCTTACAAAGTCAATTCCTTGTTTTCTTTCAAATCACTCTTTAAAATTAGGGAGCTGTTGCTATTACAATGGTATTCAGCAGTTACCACCACAGCCTGACATCCAAGCCATCATTCTCTCGTTGCATTCCTAAACTCATGTTCAGTTCAGCTGCCTCCCCATGTGCTTGCATCACCTCTCTCCTACTGTTTTGAATGTAAAACCTACATCATGGCCTGCAGAGAAGGTGTCAGTGTCTGTGGTTTGTGTTTGCATCGCATCGAACATCAAGGACTGTGGTTTGTAGACACTATGGTGATAGGTATAGTGCCAAAAAATTCCTTACAAATTGTAAGGATTTTAAAATATGGTATTGGAACAAGATTTTCTGAGAAATTTCTGAGAGAGAAGACTGGGAAAGAACATGGTTGTGGGAGGGATCCTACAACATTTTGACAACTTTGTGGTCTCACCACATGCCTTTGTAACTCCTCCTGGGAAGTATAATGACATTACAATGCCATTCCTAAACCACTGTGCTGCTTTGGCTGGGGTAGAGTTCATTTTCTTCACAATGGCTGGCATGGGGCTGTGTTTTGGATTTGCACTGCAATCAGTGTTGATAATAGAGAGATGTTTTTGTTATTGCTGAGCAGGGCTTGCACAGAGCCAAGGCCTTTTCTGCTCTTCACACCACACCACCTGTGAGTGGTCTGAAGATGCACAGGAAGCTGGGAGGGAACTTAGCCGGGACAGCCCACCCCAACTGACCCAAACAATATCCCATACCATGAGGCATCGTGCTCAGCATATAAAGCTGGGGGGAAAAGCAGGAAGGGGGGGATGTTTGAACTGATGGCATTTGTTTTCCCAAGTCACCGCTACATTTGATGGAGCCCTGCATTCCTGGAGATAGCTGAGCACCTGCCACCTGGAAGTGGCTTTGCTTTGCTTGTGAACATAGATTTTTTTCTTACTTACTAAAATGTCTTTATCTCAGCCCATGAGTTCTCTTACTTTTATCATCCCAATTCACTTCCCCATTTCACTGGGGATAAGTGAGCGAGCTGCTGCCTGGAGCTTGGTTGCTGGCTGGGGTTAAACAATGACAACAAAATCAATCAAAGAGCCATAGCTATGAGCAATAAGCCACACTTTTTCACAAGGTACGTTCCAAAGCATTTCATTTCAAAACATTATCTTTCTTTAACAATTAGATATAATGAATACTCATATATACCACAGCAGAAAATATACCCCTGCTGTTCGCTATTACATAATCAGACTTAGGCAAAAAGGTTTCCTGTAAAAAAACCCCTGCATGCCCAATATTCTGTCTTTGTTCAGTAACCCTTTCCCTGTGAGTCCATTCCTTCCCCTGTATCCTTTACATTTTAAAGCCTTGAAGTGCTTCAGGGCTTTTGTGGCTTTGTTGTTGTTGTTGTTAATCTGTATGTAAATTACTGTTATTTTTATTATCACTGGTTTCATGATTATAAGTATTTTAAGGCAGCCAGCTCTATACTCCAGTGACATGTGTGTAGTAAAATCCTGAAATCAACAAAACACCACAGAGAAGTACCACAGCTGCCTCAAGGGATAACAGTACAATTTTAGATGTTATGTAACCAAAAGAGACAAACACACTGGGAAGGGCAAGCATTACTTTAAAAGTATGTGATTATACCCAAAGAATATTGCTATGTCTGATTCAATCAAATTTTTTCTTAAATATAAAACAAATTCTTCTGTGTTGCTTCCAAGAAACAGCATACATTATCAGAAAGGAATGCTGTGAAATGTGTTAGTTCGACAAATTAAGAATGGAAGAGCTTTCTGTATTTGCCTATAAATTATATACTTGAAATCCAGAATGCAATTTTTTACAGGGAATGAGAAAATAAAATATTGCTATTCTCCTCTACTTTGAGTTGTTTTTCAACTCTTTTCATTGAACTTTAACAGTGGCAGTCATGTGGTCTTTGCTTGTACTTTCAACAATGTCTAAAAGTATCACTGTTAAAATAATTATTTGAGTGTCATGTGGCTTTGTTGATTTCTCATAATTCAAGAGAAGTAGTACATCATTTTGTTTCTTACACACATTGGATGCGATTGAACAGCCCTCACAAATAATCTTGAGCTTCTCTGTTTTTTCTCTGTATTTATTTTCCTCAGCTTCCTGTTACTTGGCACCGATGACTTAAATCCTCCAGAGGAATTCAACTATTTCAAGTAGCTTGAAATAGTTGAGTGCCACTTCTTTGAATCAGAATTTGTGTGATAAATCCAGGCCAAGTAAGAAATTTGTTTGACTTTAACAATGTTACTCACTAAGAACAGCTGGTCCTTTACTATATATTCATTCAGCAGGGAATATAGCAGTTGTCTACTTATCTGATCTCTTTCTGACATATGCCCTTGGATAAAGGAGCTTATTAAATGACAGTAAAACAATATGTTGTCTGATGTCTCTGTTCTCAAATGGCCTTAGTCCACAAGGGACAAGCATTCTCTACCAGATGCATCTGCAACTCCTACTCACAACATGAACACAGGGCACTTGCCAGTTCCATTGTCAACTCCCATTTAGGAGTCAACACTGCAGTTTCTTAGGCTGTAATTTTCAAAACCAGGTTAGATTTCATAGGAATTCAAAACGAATTTTCAAATTCTTTCATAATTTTCCAAGTTCATACATGGTTCTTTGCAGCACATAATTTTTAATGCTCCTTTTCACAGACTGCTGAGTTTAGGATTCTGAACAAGAGTCTTCTTGTTGTCATCTCACATATTTTCATGGACAAAAACATTAATGCAATTAAATTTTGTGTTCATTGCCCCATCAAAGGAAGACCCCTGTCAATACCAGATCAAGTCCTAAGCTGCATTAGGAAGAACATCGCCAGGTGATGAAGGGTCCTTCCACTTCCCTCAGCCCCTCTGACACTCATCTGCATTGCTATGTTTAGTTCTGGACTGAATGTACTGAAATTGCTTCAGAGCAGGTCATCATGAAGAGTATTAAAGGACTGAAGCATTTATCCTACAAGGAGAGGTTGAGAGAGCTGACACTATTCAGCCAAGAGATCAGAAGGCTCATAGAAGCTCTTAACATTACATATGAATACCTGAGGGAGGAAGAGAATATAGAAGATGGAGCCACACTCTTCTCAGTAGAGTTCAAAGGAAAGACAAGAAGCAATGGACACAAGGTGGATTTTCTCTATCTTCTTTGTGAAGAACTTTTCCCCTAGTACACAAGGTGAACCTTCAAACTGCCATTTGTGATCCTTACTGTTTTTGCACTCCCTGGCACTACCAGCAAGAGTTGGGCTTCCTCAGCTTTGTACCTTCCCTTCAAGAATTGAGGATTGCTACTATGCAATCCCTTAGTTTGCTCTTCACCAGACTAAATAAGCCCAGTTCCCCACCGTCTCTCACGGGGGAGAATGTGCTGTAAGCCCTTCACCACCTTTGTAAGCCTCTGGGGAACCACTTCAAGTGCCATCCTGGACACTCAGTCACTGTTTAAGCATTTCAACCCAGCTGAACCAAGCCCATTTGCGCTTCGTTAAATTACAGGGAATGGATTCCACCCTTCCACACCAGTTCTCCCTTTGCAGCATCATTTCTGAGTCACCCAAGGGCATGCTGTAGTCATCTTGCTGACACTAATAGTTACACTTAGCTTACTCAACAAGTTCAGAGCAAGAGAGTTAGTATGATTATATGTAGGTCTGTGTGTTACTGGAACACTGCACCACTTTTCCAGCCATTTGGCAAGTTGTTCTCAGAACTCCTAGTCTAAAGAGCAGTTGCAGAAGCAGATGAATTGTCCTGACCACAGACTTCCCCATGCGCAAACTCTGATGAAACTGTTATCAAGCTTAAAGAACCGTCAGGCAATCTTGTCAATGATGCACTATCTTTTTCCTCCAAAAAATGTAATCAAGCATTACCTCATGTTTTTTGTCAACATCACACACAGACTTTGATCAGAATATAGAAGGAATAAAACACAGACGGGCTAAGACAGAGCCACCAGAGTATTTTTGTTCTCTGGAAAAAGCCCTGACATGCTGCAGCAACCACAAAAGTATTATTCTTTCTCCCCCAATTTCTACAAGATTTAAAGTATAGACAGTCTTCAAAATCTCTGGAGCTAGCCAAACCTGTACAACTTTTAAATTCTTGTCAGTGACGTCATGCTCATTCTGCATGTGCCAAGAGAAATTATCTCATTTTGAATCAACTCCTGATTCCTGCAGTGTTTCCTACCTTCAGGCTCAGACGTCTTGCAAAGCACATCTCATAAACACCAGTTCAAAGCTGTGAGCGTGCAGTGGTATCGTCTGTAATGGTGTAATGGTCTCCAGGACTGCCCTGCAGTTTGCTTTCCAGTAACCATTCTAATACAATTAGTACTTTGAGTGACATGGAAGTCATGCCTTAGGGTAACCATGAAAGGAAAGATTTCACTAGTATTTGAATCTATTTCCACTTTGTCAGCACCCACATAAAATGAGCTTTCCATCTTTATTCACAGACTGGCACCTAAAAGTACTCAGGATGCAGACTAGAGAGGCAATTGCTTGTCCAGAGATTCCTAGAAGCATCTGTGCAGAACAGCTTACCAGGTTCTTATTTAATAGCCAGGTTCGCACTTTGGCTGGCTTTTTATCTCATCTTCTGAGAATGTGTATGCAGGAGCTTAGCTCTTGTGTATTTTAAGAAAAAGCTAAGGATACCTTAAGGATATTCTATTCCTAAAACAGGATATGCAGATGCTGCAATCTCTCAGCATTTTGAGCTATCTTTTGGTCTACAAATGTAGTTCTCATAACACCAGCTTACACCATGACTTCAGAAAGTGCTTTGCCATGGAGTTCACTCGGAACATGCCTTTAGCCCTTTGGACTGCAAATTCTCCTTAGCCAGGGTGTAGGAACGGCCCGGCACACCTTGCCGCAGGCAGCCTCCTCCCCTGGCGCTCCCACCGCCAGGCGTCACCCTGCTGATGGGAACGGGGAAAAATCCCAAACCCACTGTGCAAAGAAAAAGGAAGGAAATCAAACGGCACTTGCACAAAGTGAGAGCGTACCCAAGTCAGCATCCCTTGCCAAAAAAGTAACTAATGGAAAACACGTGGAAAATAGCCTTTATGCAAAGCACAGGAAAACATGCCAATGAAAGTAACTTAAAAAAAAATTTAAAAGTTAATGTTTTAACACAGGAAATACAATTATTCTGTCTTCTATTCCTTCTAAGGCAACCTCCTCTTTTCTTCCAGATGTAGCATTCAGCTGGAGAATTCTCTTCCCAAGATGCAAAGACATGGAGCTTGGCATCATTTCTGTGAAGACCTCCTGAGGAGGATACAATGAGCTCTGCATGAAAACATTTCTGAGACAGACTTCTTCAACGTCAGTAAGCCACTAAATGTCAAAATATTCACTAAAACAGAGATTTCACAAGATAATGATAGTTCACACTATTGTGTGACTACAATTTCAGGAGACAGCTGCCTTTTAAAAATCGCCAGCACAGTTTAAAAAAAAAAAAAAAAAAGGAAGAAAAAAAAATAAAAACAACCCAAATATACAGGATCATGGTATTTTAAGGGGAAAAAATTTAAAGTGACGTCCACTCGCATGAGAAGTAGGGATTAACAGGGCATTTTGTCAGGCTAGGAGAATGATACGTGTGAAGGAGGCGGCAGGGGAGAACGGACTGAAAGAAGAGGACAAGGGTACCCGGGATTTGAAGGGCCGCGGGCAGCTCCCGGAGTGTCCCGTAACCCCACACTGTGCCCCGGCAGAGACGGCGGGGCTGCCGGCAGCAGTCCGGCTGATGGAGGCGAGGGGTGCCGGGGAGGGGGAGCACACCTTGTCACCACCTCCACCACC
>VZRN01003868.1:309572-332076 GCA_013397935.1 Dasyornis broadbenti
GAGCCCAGCCGGGGCCGCAGCTGCCGCCGCCCTCCGCGGCGGGACCTGCGGCGGAAAGGAGAAGCCGGGCTGCCGGGCCGAGGTGAGTGAGCCCGCGGGGCGGACCGGGGCCGGTCGTGCCCGGGGCCGCCGGGGAGGTGTCCGTGTGTGCCCGCCCGACCGGGCTGCAGTTGGTTCCGACTCGGGCCCCTCCCGCCACGCGGCCGGGCCGGGCCGGGCCGGGAACTCCCGACGGGCTCGGGCTCCCTGAAGGGGAGTGCCCCGGGCTCGTTCTGGCCGAGGAGAAACACCAAGCGACGCTCTCCGGCTCCCACCTCCGGGCTTTCAATCGGTTTTCCACCGAGCTTAGCAGAACTTCTGAAGAGCGGGGAAAGTTATGAACTCGCATGCCGAGCACTTACAGTCCCGCACGATGCAGCGGGCACTTGGAAAGCGAGACACTTAAGCTCAGCACTTTCATCCTGTCATTTTCCGATCGTGCCTAGAGAGAGGTGCAGGTACTATCCCGTGCCTCTTCCATCACCTCCTCGTTGTTATCATAAACTATTTATTTTACCAGTTTTTCGTGGAGCCCGCCCTGAAGCCCCTCATGTAGGAAGACCTCTCATGGACTTGAGATTATGTATTCTCGGGGTAATGTCTGCACAGTGAATCCCTGAAGGTTCAGCATTACAGTGAGCATGCTTTCTCGGTACAAAATTCAGTACCCTACTCACAGCGCTGGAAACTTGGCTTTCTAAAGCAGGACGTCCTCCACCCTCTATGACAGCTGCCTCTCAGAGCAGAAGGGGTGTGCACTGAGGATGGACATTAATATAACTGTTTTCTTTCATAACAGCTGGGAGTTATATGACTAACTGTGTCTCTCACAGGACTCCTAATTTCTCTTCAGATGTATTCCAGAAAGGCAAATACTCTAGATGACTTCTTTCTGACAGTTTATAAGGCACCAAGTAGTGAATTGTAAATGCTCTTTTATTTAGAGTTTTCAAAGGCTATCACTGTGCTTTGCTACTGGGAAATAATTTTGTGTTCACTGGTATAAGAAGCAGAGTGGAATATAATGTTATGACACTTGAGTTTCCTTGCATGCAGTCACATGGCTGAAACCCATAGTTCCCTGGATGAACACATGCATTCATTCACACACACTTTCTTTTTTTTTTCCTGTATTGTCTTTTGCTGCATAAACATTTAATGCTGTATTTAACATTTTATTAAACATCGTATCCCAAAAGAACCAATAAATCAGCTTTTAGGATCAGCAGCTGGCATTCTAGCTCATGGATTTTTTTTTTTTTTCACAATGATATAATTTATTACATCCTCATCAATATAAACCTTTAACTAGAAGCTAATACTGGACTCTTCATTTCTAAATTTTCTTAATGAAGAGTGATAGCAGCATGAAAGCTGGATGAGTCAGGCTTTTCCATATACATCTTCCCAATCTAAATTATGCTTTTGGACCTCCAAGACCTCTTAAGTGTGATAGCCAGAAGGTAGGCCTCAAAAACAGTGACTGCCCTTCATTATGAGTTCCTTAAAAATAAATGTGGAGTTCACTGTATTTTTTATTGGTTTTTTTTCACGTAAGTTGACCATACTAAGTTCTATTTGTAAGCTATTCTTTGCCATTGTAACAGTTAGAAATTATATATGTTGAAACATGTAGAAGTAGAAATTCTAAAATCTGAGGTGATTTATGAAGATACGTGATACCCCAAAACTTGTGATAAAATCACCAGGACTAGCCTTAGGAGTAGGGGGAAGAAACATAAATATGCCTTCATCAGTCCATGCCTTCTTGTTTGTAGGATATACAAAGGATAACCTTTTCCTACACCATTAGCTGGTGTGGGAAAGGGTTAACAGCCTGACCTTCAGACAGAACTCTTGTTGACCCTACTCTGTAACACTTGTCTGAAAGATTATGCCCAAAGGGAGAGCATTTCCCTCATTACCAGGAGGGAAAAATCCAAAGAGAAATACTAAGGAAAAGAATATTTTAAAAAAGAATACTTCAGCTTCAGGTGCCTGGTGGCCTAGCAGAGAGCAAACCCTCACAGCAGACAGTAAAAGACTGTAAGACTCATCCACTGAAGGAATCAGACACAGAGAAAGAGGGAAAATTGTCAAAGTCTGATTGGTCCACATAATTCCCCAAAAGGTTTATGGACATAAAAGAATCAATAGTTAGAAAAACAGTTTAATATCTAGTAATTCAGCTGTTCGATAGGAAAGTACATGGAAGAGTCACCTAGTAATTTTCTTAAAGGTAGCCACAGAAAGTCACCCTGTGGTATGGCATTCTGAGCTTCCAGTGGTGTGGTGCCAGTGCCTCTCCTCCTGCGGTGTGATGTACACTTGGGAAGTCCTTGTTGCAGGGTCCTTGCAGGCCATATAGTTATTTCATACTCTTCAAGCTACTGTCTTTCCTGCTATCATAGGATTTTCAGAAACATCTTTCAGTTTGTCCATTCTCTTCCTTTTTTCTTTTCTGGCATCTGATTTCTTGTCATCCCTAATAGCTTAGAACCATTTCTGCTGGTACTTGTGGTGATGAGTATTGCCAAAATACCTTGGAACAGCGTGAGAGAAGCTCCAGTTTCTTGACAATCTTGAAGTGAGAATAAACCTCTAAAGCCACAGAGTGACTGTCAGGTAGACCAATCCTAAACCCTAAAAGGTATTAGTAACAACACATTTCCATGGGCTTCTTGCATCAGTGAGACTTACAAACTTAATATAATCCATCTTCATAACATTCTACATGTTACTTCTGTAAGCTGTTTCAAAACTAATTTGTTGTAATTTAAAAGCTTTCTTCTTAAATTAATTAATTTATTCCACCGTTGACAGGGATATTGGGTTTAAATACTGTTTTTCATCAGTGATTTTGTTCTGTTGATTCATGCTGTCTCTTATTCTCTGCTTTAGCCAGAAAACAAGCTGAGCTTTTCTGTTCTCAGAGGACAGACTTTCCCTATTTGACTGTACTTTCTCCAGCAAATGTGTGGAGGATAGGAAAGAAAACAATTTGAGGGAAAATAGGCCTCAGAGTTCCAGTATGGCATTTCAAAACCTGTTTTGCATCCCGTGTTTGTTTTGCAGGGAGTTTCCACAATGGAGAAGAGGGAAGGTGGTAATCGTGCCATTGATCAGAATGCAGGTCAGAACATCATGCCAAGAAGAAATACAGGAAACCTTAACTACTTGGTAATGTTTCTGTGAAAAAACAGCTCATATGTCACATAGAATATTGCAATCTTTGTTTCAATTTTTCCAGAGACAGTGTTACCATCACACTGGCATATCTTGAATATTTCTGAAGTGTTGTCACAATATTGACATGAAAAGATAAAAAGATAAAGAACATCTCATTCAATTTAATCACAGTCCATGATAAAAAATACACAAAGTTTGGGGCAGCTAAAAACTACATTAGTTGCTAATTGTATCCTACCAGATGAGCAAAACTCCATAGAAATAATTCAGGATTTTTGCACAGGAATATAAAATTTATATTTGGAGGAATCGTCATGATAGCAACATTGCACACAGGAAGTTTTCCACGTCATACAAAAAAGGGTCCAGAAGAAAAATCCTTTCTTGTGCATATTATTTGGGCTATATCATTAAGTCTATAGCTGAAATTTGACATTTGCAATCCATAACTTATAAGAAGCTGAAATGATGCTTCACATAATGTAATCCTTCTTTCCTTGCAATGTAGTTATCTTCCTGGAATTAAAATCTATTTTAAAATCACTGCAGATAATGAAAAAAGGAAAGTCTATGCTACAAGTGCCTTGATGAAGTGCTGACTATGCTGTTTGAAATGTTATGTTTCCAAGTTACTTTGCTTTAATAGTGCATGTGTTTTGTATATGGTTTCACTCCAGCACATTGTAAAAGTCGTGATAGCAAATACTGTCATTACTGACGTTTTTAATCTTCTCTTAAACTCACTTTGTGTTTCCATTCTGTCCCTTCCAGAATGTGGATATGCAGGTTGCCAATCCATCAGAAGCAGCTGCACTTTTTGATTTACATCAAGCACACCATTTTGGTGAGTTTGAACGCCCTTCAGAACAGCACTGCAAGCAGGATCTGTTCCCTAAGTGGCACTTGCCAATGAAGATAGCATCTGTGATCTCATTATTAACATTTATTTACACTTCTATGAGAGACGTCATATATCCTTTTATAACCAAAAAGGAAAATGTTTTCTATAAAATTCCAATCCTTGTCATAAACAAAGTTTTACCAGTGGCTTCAATTACCCTTTTAGCGCTAGTGTATTTACCAGGAATATTAGCTGCTGGTTTCCAGCTGTACTTTGGCACCAAGTATAAAAGGTTTCCCCAGTGGCTGGATAGATGGATGTTATCAAGGAAACAATTTGGACTTCTCAGTTTCTTCTTCGCTACATTGCACGCCTGCTATAGCCTGTGCTATCCAATGAGAAGATCATACAGATACAAGCTGCTGAACTGGGCATTCCAGCAGGTATGATGGGCACGCAAACACCAACCTTTCTGTATTCAGGAAATCTTTGTTTTGATCATTCAAGCAAATCTGGATGGAGGAAAGCCATTTTCATTGCCTTTGTTTGATTTTGAAGTAGATTCCCAGAGAGCACTGTTAAGGGGTGGAACAGCACCTAGTTGCCAAAGCATGTAATAGAGATTCAAGTCATCACAGCTGTGCCAGTGTATATTAAATAAGTCATTTTCTTCATTTGGGATTTTTTTTCTCTTTGTAAAATGCACAAAATTGTATCTCACAGGAACATTTAAGTCTTTGGCACACTATTAGTTTAGTGTAGATTAATCTCCTCTGAACCAATGAAATCAACAAAAACTGAGCACAGAACACAATATTTTTAGACATCTTTGCAAAGTGAATCAGCCAGCAGTGAAGGAGGGCTGAGCTAAATCACAGTAATCTCTATTTGCACAAACTAAATTTGTGAATACTGATGGCTCATAATTGGACTGACGCATACTACCTTGTTTAAAGATAGAATTTCAGTGATGCTTCTGAGTCGTGGGCAATAATTGGCTTGCAAAACTTTCCAATGTCCTCTGTGACTAGAGAGTTCCTAATGCTCACCTATCACCTTGAGTGCCATAAGTATTGCAGTATAAGGAATATTCCAATATAAGGTATAGACTGCAAATGTATGTTTTTATTACCCCCAAAGTCTAATGTAGAGTTTTATTAAAAGCACAACATCATGATATAAGAAGATTCTTAACATTTCTGTAAACAGTCAAACTACCTGTTGAAAACTCTGAAATCAGCATTACTGGTAATCTGACTTGAATGGATTATTAGAAATTGCCTTGAGATTCTGGTCTTCAAGGTGCAAAAATGATCATATTTGGAGCATATTATGCCATGCTGATCACTAGCAGGATCAAAGTGCTGTTGCAAGTAGTTGTAAATAGAAGAAGCTTTGACATCAGTTTATTAAAATCACAAATGTACCAAGCTGTGTTTTTTCAAAAACAGAGCTAAACAACTACCCTGGCAGGGTACTCTTATTAAGAATGCCTGCTGAATTACATCCCTGAAGGAGTGCTTTTAATATATCTCCTGTTGTTATAATCTCCCTGATACAGTATTTAGCCATACGTGGATTTTTTTTTTCCTGTCAAAACCAAGATTTATCCTGCTGTGAAGGCAGGTTAACAGGCCTCAGAATCAGGTTCTCCTGGGCCAAGACACTGATGAAGTCTAAATTCTTCTCTCTAAAAGCTTACCTTTGCTCTGCAGCTACAAGTGAAGGCTTTATCATCAGAAGTAAATAGCAGTTACATTCAAACAAACCAAAATACTGTGTTTCTTTGCTTATTTCATTAATATTATCATGAAAATAGTGAAATTATATTTCACACAAACAGCAGGTGTGCCAGTTTGTAATTTTTAATATGGTGTTCTCTTGGCAGGTCAAACAAAAAAAAGAAAATGCCTGGATTGAACATGATGTTTGGAGAATGGAGATTTATGTGTCTCTAGGAATTCTGGGACTTGCTTTGCTGGCTCTGTTGGCAATAACATCAATTCCATCTGTCAGTCACTCTTTGACCTGGAGAGAGTTCCACTACATTCAGGTGCACATGAATGTCATTACTGCACGTCATTGGTCCCATTTGTAGAATTGTGTGTTATCAGCTAAGACTATTAGGAGTTAGAAATATCAAACACAGAGGAGTTAGTGAAACCAATCTAAAAGTTTATTCCATACTCCTTGTTAATTGGTTCATGAGAAATGTTCTTTTTATTCACTCTTTTGTCAGTAGAATAGGCTGTTGTGTTCAGCGTATAAAATGGGAAGAAAAGACAAGTTTGAATCACCTTTGTTTTCCTCCTGACTTTGTGACCGGCAGCAGTTGTCCCTTCGAGACCTTTTCTTAGCTCTGGTGCTGAAGACATTTCAGTCATATTCTAGGCATCTTATCTTTCTGGAATGCCCCATCTCCTGCTGAATCGGAGTAGGTGGCATTGAACCAGTCAAAACTGTTCCCATACAACACAGTGTGTTCTGAAAGAGACATCTTAGAACATATGCATAATCAAATCCAGCTAGTCTTGAGTTGGCTACAGCTGTGCGTGTTTCCTTCACCCAAGTATCTGGTTTGCTCTCTCAATTCTCTTATATCATATGCAGTAATAATCAGGAGTGGTCACCCTTAAGCAAGTGTTGGATCAGGCCCTCAAACACCAAAATTTGAAAATTCAATAACCTATTAAGTACTTGGCATTTGAAAATTTGATTTGTATTTTAAAAGCAGTTGTAAAGTGCATCACCACTTAATGATCTGATATGCTGTACAGTCTATGAAGTCCATCATTTGTAAGAGAAGTTTTCAGGTGTACAGAGAATATGGACAGGTCGGGAGGGAGTCTCCAAATGCATGACTGCTTTCAGTACTGAAAGACTATGGTGAAGAAACCCAGAAGAGTAATACTTCTGCGTTGGACTTGTTTTATGAACAAATATCAGGTTCTATACATTCAGCAGCGGGAAAGGCAGTGTTCAACTTCACTGATGAGTACAAGATTGTTACGTGACAAGAAACTCAAAGTTACTAGTAAATTTTCTTTACTCCTGAATTTTGTAAACAACCTAAGCCAAATTTATTACTTTAAGTGAAATGAAAGACTTGAGTTCCTTGTAGTTGTGCAATTGCTTTTGGCGTAGTACTGGACTTACTAGAGTTTGTGATTTTAATTTAGCTTAAAATTTTCTTTGCAAGTAATCAATCCCTTAATATATCTGCTTTTGGACTCATAATAATTTATCCCAGAATTAAAGTAATTTAGTATACAGATGGCATCTGTAAATTGAGATATTCCAGACTGAGTGTATTTCAGCAATAACCTGTAATCTCTTGTAGTTTTAAGCTAAGTATCATAGCAATACTTGAAAAATGTGCCTCATCCTTTTTCTTTTATGGTGGCATAAAGGGGTACAGTTGGAGTCTTGAATTATAGTTCTTACATTTTAGTTCAAAGCCAATGGTCTCTTTTCTTTGACTTGAGCATGTTGGTCAAGCCCCTTCCAGATTTCTGTATTTGCTTAAGAGAGTACTTTTTTTGCCAAGTCGGGAAAAATAAATAGCTTACTATTTTCTTTCTCTTTTCAGAGCAAGATGGGATATTTAGCCCTGCTGCTATGCACTGTTCATGCACTGGTGTTTGCTTGGAATAAGTGGGTTGATGTTAACCAATTCATCTGGTATACACCACCTTCATTTATGGTTGCAGTTTTTCTTCCTATTGTAGTTCTGCTTTGTAAATGCATACTGGTCCTCCCATGTTTTAGGAAAAGGATAAAAAAGATCAGAAGTGGTTGGGAAGCTAACACACAAGCCAATCAAACCAGCATAACTTCCAGACTGTAGATCAAATATGAACATTTCCTGTCTATGTATGTAAATATGCTCAAGGCTATGAAATTTTCACTCATGAGCTCTGTTTTCACATTTGCTACAGATGTTTCTTTTTCATTTTTCATTTTTACTTTTGGAGTATGAGATACTTGATGCAATCTTGATGTTTTCTAAGACAGAAGATGAAAACATTTATTTTACGCTTTAATCTATTCAGTGTTTTGGTATTTGAATCTATTTCTTTCTTCTTACTCACTGCCTTTCTATCCCAAGTGTTTCATTGTCTCAATCCCAAATATTTTACAGGCAAAAGTAATCATAAATCATTTCTCCAGATGGCCACAGAAATTTAAAAAATTACTACACCACAGAGCCCAGGAAATCTTTCTGCTTCGCCCGGCCATGTGTGTACCTTTGTTAAATCTCAGAATTATAAAGGGACAAAAACTAGAGTATTTTTCATCCCATTCCCTCTTAGCACGTGCAGCCTATGTTTCACTCTGCAGAGTAGGGGGGACATTGGCATATGAGCCAGACAGGTTTCTGTGTGTATTTCCATCAGGTCTTGAACTTACACAACTGGGCAAGCAGAATTACAAGGAACTTTATAAGGTAAATAATCTCCTGAGGCTTGGGCACAGTCTAAAAAAAGAGTTTTTAGAGTCAGATCTCCATCTTATCCAGGACAAGGTGTGTCTCTGTTTACTTGAAACGATAAAACATTTCCCAGTTTTTATTCCATAGACACATTCTTTTGTTTCTGATGCTGGAAATTTTCCATGCTTTTGACCTAAGCCTGCAGCCCTTGACATGTGCTTAACTTTATTCGCACAAATTATTCCAGTGGGATAACATCCCATCAGGTAAATGTGTTTTATTGTTTACTCTAGGGCCAGCACAATAGTGTGACTGGAAGAAAAACATTAAAAATAGACATTTGAATCTTGCCATTGATTTGGTGAGATTCTCATGTAAAATGGTTTCCAAATGCATTTGCGTTTATAGAAATTTTCATAATAATTTACTTAGCTCATTAAATCCTGCTTTCCTGATGTTGCATAGGTCTGGCTGAATGTTTTAAATGAATAATTCATTTGTTAGTATCTGTTTTGAAATACATTATTCAGTAGTTAATGTTTTCACCCAACATCAGGAACATTTCTGCCGGTCTGCCTGCAGGAGTTGGCTAGGGTGTGGACTGTTGATGCCACCTATTGCTGGAATCATCTGAATAAGAATTGTAATTGGTAATGGCTCTGATATTAAAACCATCAGGAAAATAACATATGCCTAAAAGAAATATGTAATACATGGTGCTAAAGAATCTGTCGAACCTTTGTGAACTTATACACTGAGCATAGATAACAGAAAAATTAAATAGCCACAGGGATATTACATTTTGTATCTTCCCGGTTATTACTATTCAATTATTGCAACTTAAAAGTTGGCCTTTTTATTTGCACATAATGTAGTACTGTGAAAGTAAGTGGGGACATGGTGGCCTGTATGATACAGACTGAAATCTGTGGCATTGTATATCAAATCAGTAATGCATGGCAGAGGCAAAAGTCCTACAATACAGAAAGCTGGACTGCAATGTTAATGTAAGAAGTTTCTAACAAAGCAGGAAAGGTATGGTTCTCAATGTATTTGCATTTACATTTCTATGAATGAAATAAATCTTTTATAAGTCATAAGCTCTATGCACTTGTTACAGAAGGTAGTGCAAGATAGCATAACTTCATTCATTTCAACCAGTTAATATGGGTTGAATTCCTAACGTAAATTACAGGGGCAAACCAATTTCAAGATCATCATGTACTATCCAAACTGACTCCTTACGTTTATCATTTAGCTGGGGACATTAGGCACACTTCAAACTTTTCTCTCTCGTATTACCTAGAGGCAAACCCAGATGTGTCTTCTATAGTCTACAAAAGCTATTCCAAAAATCACTCATGACATCCAAACATTCAAGCATGTTTTTCCCTACTGATTGTTTCAAGTAGGAGCCAGGTTGTCTGTGTCAGATTTAGCCATTTCTCTAGAAGCTACCATTGAATACTTACAGCCAGAATTTGAGACTTCATATCGAGTCTGTTCCCTGCTTTGAAGTCTTTAGTAAACTACATCTTAGTAACTCACTTCCCAATCTGCTGGTTGCCCAGGGAAGTGGTTGACTCACTATCCCTGGAGGTATTTAAAAAACGTGCAGATGTGGTGCTTAGGGACATGTTTTAGTGGTAGGCTTGACAGTGTTAGGTTTATGGTTGGACTCAATGATCTGAAAAGTCTTTTCCAATATAAATTATTCTGTGATTCCCTTTTAAGGCATTCAGATACAACAGTGAGGGAGGAGGGTCATGTAAGGGTCTATAAAGGGCTAAGAAGAAAACACCATTGACAGTATTTAGTTTCTCACTTTGTAGCAGACATGATTAAGTTCAACACTAATTAAACTAAGTTCATATGTATACCTTTTAATTTATGTTTATATACTTATTTCAAAATTCAGTGTATTAATAGGCCTATATACTATTACAATACATTAATTGAATGTGTGTGCACATTTTAGGCACTTTTTGTATAGCACTAATTACTTTTATAAAACTGCATCATTAAATGCTTCAATGTATGCTGTATGTGCCATTGTGTCATATACATCCAGGGTGAAAGGGTAAAAAGGCACAGTAGATTCTAGAAGAGCTGCTGACATGAGCAGTCAAGTGGAACCACTCTCTCCATGCTGGTGAAGAGCCTGGAGCCTCCAAAGGTCAGAAGACAAAGATCTGAAAAGCAAAGTGTACACTTTCACAGTGTAATGAAAGTACACTTTCCCGGACAAATCCTTTAACTGTCTGCCTGCATCTTCTAGCATTCTGAGGAGATTTTGTGAGAAGGAAGAGAAGGCTTTGGAGGAAGACCCAAGATCCCTGAAAATAACTGACCAAAGAGTAAGAAAAGCTCAAGAATAGCGAGGGCATTGAGGGAAGGCATATATGAGCATACCTATGGGTAAGAATTCATCATTGTAGTGGCAGTGGCTTTAAAATGCCTCTACAAGGCCTGCAAAGTACTTTTTCAGTTGTTACATCTCTCCAATGTATTTGAGAGACACAGAATAGAAACTCTGGAGATACAAATTGTTAAAGGAGCTTGAGGAATTTTATGCCAAGTTCATCTGGAGAGGTGATATCCAGCATACTCTTCCCAAGAAGTAATAGCAAGATTCATTGCTCAGGAAGCTAGAGCCAGGGCTGTATTGGCTATTGTGTAATGCAAATTCCTGTTGACAGCAGCATTTACTGTAAGCAGTCCCTCCCTTTGGCCACTCTTCCCTGTTCTCTCAGTTCTGGAAGACTTTAAAGATGTGAAGTTCATCGGAGAAGGGTATTGGATCCAGTTGAAAAGTAATGCAGAGAAAAGAATGATTCAGCCAGATCCATTCATGGATCTGATTCACCTGACAACCATGCACATAAGTCAGTAGGAACGATGGGAAGAAGAATGGTATAAACAGGCAGCTTGACTAATCAGCCCTTAAATGCAAGGTTCCAAGTGCTCCTAAAAGTCAAACCTTATATTATTTCATCCTATTTCAGGAGCAAGAATATTTTCTTGCTTCACTTGTCATGTTCTTAGTTTTCCATGAATGAGTGGGCAAAAATGTGTTCTAGAAATGGTCATCAAAACCTGTATAAATCTGACTGGCCTCTACATGACTGTGGGCTGTGTGGTTTCATTTGAAGAGATGATCTCACATCTCCTCTTTTCTCCTACATCCATAGTTTCTAGGACTGTTCCTTGACAACACAAAATATTAACTATTTTTGAAATTCAAACTATTTTTTTAAAGCTGATTGTCTTTAAATGGCATTAAAGGAATAATTCAAAAGAAAAAACCCAAAGACTAATATTTGAAAACACACTGAATCCACACCTGAAGAATGTAATCTGCTGTAGCTGCTATAAGTGTCTGGCAATGGCTCGTCATTGCCACAGATGTATTTTTCAGTAGTGCCAGGATTTCTTGATCCCATGAGTATATTCTGTTGCTGATGGCAAAACTATTTCTTATTATTTCTTTTCTTAAAACAAGTCTCATTAAATTCAGTTGCATCAGGGTTCAAATTTTGCATCATTTTTTGAACTTTTCTGTAGATTGAATTTAACATTTGAATGGGTGTAGTGAGTTTAATTTATTAAGTAGGCATAATAAGTTTTCAGAGGTTTTCAACTGAAAATATATAAAACCAATCCATCAACCAAACCCTATAAACATAAAAAAGGCCACAGCTACTTTAAATAAAGATGATACTACAGAAGATGGAGTTGTTTTGTATTTTTTTTGTTTCTCTTTATGTATATTTCATCTTCATAGCATGAAAGTATATTGCTAAGATAAATATGCTGTCTTTGACTTGGTTAAAGATGTGTAGTCTCTGTGGGACTTGCAGAATACTGCCACTGCTATTGATAGAAGTATTTGATCCTTAAATGTCATCTTTTTGGGCTCACTATTAAAAAAGAAGTGAGGCCAATGTGGGGTTTTTTGAACTGGATGGTCAAATTTGTAGTTTGCAGTCATGTGCAGTCTTTATATACATGCTTACAATTTATTGTTGAATGTTCTCTACTGAAAAAGAATTTTCCACATGAATATCTCCATTACTTGGAATGCTGAGAAGAATCTTATTGCTGGACTTAAAGGAATGGTCATATAACCCACCTCTAATTATTTCTTTGCTTTTTTTTTCTTGGTCCTGTGACTCCTATATAAAACTGAATGGCACTTCTCTCTTGCCCATACCTATGCATGTACCAGAATAACTTCTGAACAGTGCATATCACTCATTCAAACATACTCTAAGTATCTAACAGGAAATCCTTAAAAAGAAAATAAACAAGAAGCTGGAATTGGGAAAGAAACAAGCCACTTTCAGAGCTCTTCACCCATCTCTGCAACTTTAGTTTAGCAATCTTTGATGTCGCCCATAATTAAAATAATGACTGCTTTCCCTTGTCCATCTAATTTGCAATAGACTTTGTACATTCACAAGGATATGAACATCTTAAATTATTTATTCCCTGATATTTAATGACAGACAAAAGGGTATTCTGGGCCTATGAAGCTATGCAAAGAGGCATCAACATGGAATCAGAAGGAACAGGACGACTGGAGATCTGTGAAAAAGAGGAAAGGAGACATTGCAAACACTCATATTTTCTTATGAGAGGAAAGAGTAAAGGAGCCTAATGGATGTTAAAGGGTAAAAATAAGTTGGTGGAGGATACTGAATGAGATCAATGAACATCATCAAGTTAGGGAATAGAAATCCTTAGTCAGGGAGATAGGTAAAATGGAAGACAATTGAATGACTGGTGGGAGAGTCTGAAAAAACTGAAGTGAAACCTTGAAACAGAGAGGGGATGGGAGGGTTGGTTATCTACATGGAGCTAGGGAATGAAATGAATAAATACAAAGAGCTCAGGTGTGTGTAGAGTTTGACCTGCAGAACCTACTAAGCTGCAACCATTTCTCCAACCCTGAAATACCATTTGAGGCATTTCTGGAGAAATCTGAACAAAATCCACTGATATAGATAAACATCAGCAAGGTTATAAGTGGTTCAGTGACATACCGTTTCTGAAGCTTGAGGAACAAGTCACAGATATTGCTCCACTTTTCATAACGATCTATATATAAACTGAGTTATTTTCAAATAACAGCAGACATTGCTGTTTTATTTCCTGGTAAAGTGTACATCATGTACTAAATGAAGGAATACTTACGTAAGACACAATGAAACCAAACCACTCTTAAACATTACTTACTCAAAATAAGGAACCAACTGAAACCAGATTTAGATGGTGTATTACACTATATTCAGAAAATTCCTACGAACTTTAGTTTTATCCTTGTGCTGATATCACTATTTTACTTCAAATATTAAATCACCATTTAGTTCTTGCAGAGGCAAAATTCCCAGTGAAACCAATGGGACTTTTACTCAGTTATTCAGAGCAAGATTTGTCCCCTACAGTGACAAAAATACTTCATGTCTTCACTCTCTTTGATGAAGTTACCAATAAATTGTTCACGTTCTCCAGTGTTTGGGATGGACTCTATCCTGCCATGTACCTTCCATCAAGGCAGCCTTATCAAGGGAATAGCAATAAAAGTTGTTACCATTCTTTATAATCAGCCTGGCCTGAAGCACTCCATATCACAACACAGCAGCTGAGCCCTGCAATCTCACAAAGTTTTATTCATCCCTGTTTAACATCCTCGCTCAAGTTATTCCTCAGCACCTCTGTCCTGGTTACAGAGAAGGGACAGGCCTTAGCCCCTAGTGGGATCCAAGCTGTTTATTCTATACCACAGACATCATCACTGGGAGCTGGTTTCAGCAGGAAGAGCTGGGGCGCTAGAACTTGGGGTGCACCTGGCTCGCTTTAGTGGAGAGACTGTCACCAGTAACCCTGTGCACCCAGTCCCTCTGTCATCCACCAGACCCCTTCCTGTTTTCTCTGGAGCACGACTACAGACCTGTGGTGCTGACAGGACAGCTGTGAGGTGTGGCTGAGCCAGGGGGCCGGGCAGCATGGAGTCAGAACTACGGGAAGCGTCCACCTTGGGTTTTTATTCCTGGTGGCGAATCCCCTTTTATGGGTAAACCACCTTGTCTTTTGCATACTTTTGCTATTAATAACTACTGCTGTTATTATTGTGCGTTTCTTATTCCATTGCTTTGCTCTTTTAGTAAGTTGCTATTTCAATCCATAGTCTCTGCTTTATTGTCCCTCCCTTACCAGAAGGGGCAGGGAAAAGGGAGTGGTGTATTTGGAATGTAGTTCCTTGCTGGTGTCAAAATCAGCACAATCTCCCTGAAAACTCTTCCACATACTCTCTTCTTACACCTTTCTGACACCAAGGTGCTAAAAGAATAAGGGAAAATTGGTGGTGGGCAATGCCAATGGCGAGGAAGAGAAAATGAAGTACATAGGATAAGTAGGAGTGAGTACACTTAGCTACTAGAATGAGGTGAGGGTGAATGAATGAAGCAGGGGGGAACTGTCAGCCTACAGAAAGTCTGGGAGATTGAAGAGGGGGTATAATTTATTTATAATTTAATGTCCCCTTCCCTCTGTTTTCACATTCTTATTCCAACCTTATCCTCCTTGATGCCTCCCTTTCCCCACCTTTGATCCCTTCCCTAAACATCCCACAGTAAGCCTTGCACATTCTTACAATCCCCTTAAAATAGCCAAGAACAATAATTTTCAGACAATTCTTTTCCCCTTGCATACCATACCAAGTCCCACATCTCTTTAGAAAAACACTCCTTCAGTTCACATTACATTTAGGGGAAACAGTTTCTTCTCTTGATGACCCTGGCAGGTTTCACCCCAGTGACAATGATCTGACCATTCCCCTTGGATGTTCCTGGCAGTCGGCAATTGGGCTTCATTTTCATTGATCAGCTAGCTGGGGTTCCTTCACTTGTTACTGCTCCTCTGACCCTTGCTGGGTCTTTGTTTTTGCCACAATTAGCCTTTGATAATTTAACCCAACAATACAGAGTAGCACTTCTCACATGATCAGAGTGTGGAGCAGCTGCATTACAGGAAGAGACTAGAAAGGTGGAAGCTCTTCAAATGAGAGGGAAGAAGGTGAAAGGGAATTAAATAAAGATTTACAAACTATTGAAGACAGTGGCCAAGATAAGCATAGAACTATTTTTCACCAGATCTACCTTACCAGGAATAGAGAGGATTCAATAGAAATAGCAGCAGATCAGATTACAACTGACTAAGAATGTGCATCTTTCTGCAGTGAAAATTCTGGACTTTGCTGCCACAGAGGGCTGTGGAAGCAAACAGAATCAGCAGGTTCAAAAGGAGGTTAGACAAACCCAGAAACAACAGCCCCTAAAGCAACACTAAAAGAGCTTTGTAGGTATGTACCCCATGACATCACTAGGGTAAATATGGATTTAGGAGGATAGTACAAAATACAGTGGCCAAGCTTGCACACACACTCTCCTTGACCAGCATTTTGTTTTACTGCTCTTGAACATGTATTAGTGGGTTAGATAGATTATTGGTTTGACCAAGTATGGTTTCTTAAGTTCCCTTACATCAAGAGTAAATTGCTCAGATTAATACATTCCTCTAAGTTTCATGGCTGGAAAACAAATATGTTAGGAATGACAACTTAAATTCTAAAGAAAAAGCTATTGCCTTGATAGTGAAAAGCTGCCTTAACTCTCAGGCTCCATAGCAACTCGTTGGCCTCAGTTCATATCTGTGGAATTAATGATATAATTCTTCACAGGACTGGGAACTCAATTAGTAATCCATTGCTCTATAAATATACAGATTTTCCTTTTACAGAGCTAAGTTGCTATTGAATTATCATAGTTTCATTTTTGTTTGTCAGGGAATATTTTACACAAGCCAGCATGATCCCATTCAGTGAAACAAAATATTCAGAATCAGTTAACTGAAGACCTAATCTATGACAAGGTATGTATAATGAGATTACAAATATTTTACATGTTAAATGACATATTTCTATGTTTTCACCACCAGGATGATACATACTACACAGTGTATTACCTGCACCAGTACAGGCTGCGGGCTGATTTGTTGGAAAGCAGCTCTGAGGAGAAGAACCTGGGGGTCTTGGTGGACAACAAGCTGTCCACGAGTCAACAGTGCCCTTGTGGCCAAGAAGGCCAATGGTATCCTGAGGTGCATTGGGAAGAGCATTGCCAGCAGGTCACAGGAGGTGATCCTGTCCCTCTGCTCAGCCCTGGTGAGGCACATCCGGGGTGCTGTGTCCAGTTCTGGGCTTATCAGTACAAGGGAAAAATGGAGCTCCTGGAGTGGGTCCGACAGAGGACACAAAGATGATTAAGGCACAAAAGATCTCTCTCACAAGGAAAGGCTGAGGGAGCTGACTCTGTTCAGCCTCAAGAAGAGACAATTGAGAGGGGACCTCATCTATGTCTATCAGTATCTGAAGGGAGGGTGTCAAGAGGATGGACTGCGCTCTTCTCAGTGGTGCCAAGCAATGGGACAAGAGGCAATGGGCAGAAACTGATGCGCAGGAAGCTGCACCCAAACATGGGGCAGAACTTCTTTACTGTGCAGGTGACTGTGCACTGGAACAGATTGTCCAGCGTGAGTGTGGGGTCTCCCTCACTGGAGATATTCAATAACCATCGGAACACAGTCCTGAGCCATGTGCTCGAGGATGATCCTGCTTGAACAGGGAGGTTTGACCAAATGACCCACTGTGATCCCTTCCAACTTGAAATATTCTGTGATCTTGATTAATCTTCACTTCTGCTGTCAAGGAAAACCTGTGGTCTGCAATTTTGTGAAGGAAATTTGAAATCAAAGAGCTAAAAAGGTAAAACACACTAGTCTTTGACGGCCGCTAGGCTGTCAAATGGTGGTCAAGCCACAATCCAGCCTATGCTTTCCTCAGCTACTCTAGTATTCAGGCAAGTATTTTTCTCTTTTGAATAAGTTTTTCAGTTTTGCAATATCCATGCTTCACTAGGAAGGAGGTATATCTGTTCTTGGTTAAGAAGTCAACTGACTGAAAGCTTTGGTTTGGATGCAATTGTTTGCATTATAAAGAAAAATCTATTTTTTCCCTGATTTTGGTCCAACAATTATCGCAGGCATAAGATGACACTTTTAGAACCTACTGTCTCACTTTGTAGATACCTTTTAAGATAAGTAGCCACAAACCAAGAAAAAAATTTCTGACCTTCTCTTACTTACACCATAAAGCAAATGTTGTTTCAGGGAGAAGTGGAAAGTCACACATGACTTTGTTCTCCACATGAAACCAAGAACAAAGGTCCTGAAATCCCTCAACTGGGCATCACAATAGCTATGGAAGTCCTAGTCACAGAATGCTAGGAAAGGTTTCCTTCCTTCCTTCAGCTTCGTTCTGGTGAATAAATGTGATGGATCATAAAATCAGAATCAATCCTCACTGTTTTTCTACTTGGATTGCCTTAGAAATAGAAGTGTTAAGTCTAGATTATTTTTGGCGGGGGGTGAAGAGGAGGTAGAGTAGTCTTCTTTGGGTGAATCGCCCTTAATTTGTAATTTCTCTTGGGAAGAAGGAGACACCTTGTCTTGTTACACATGACCTGCCAGTATTTCTCAACTATAGCTTATTAAGTGTGCTCTATAAAGGCATTTCTTCTCTCTCCTTTATTCTTTCTCTTTTTTCTCTTCCTCTCCTCTCCTCTCCTCTCCCCTCCCCTCTCCTTTCTCAAAAGAATATCTAAATGGTTTTAGTTTCTTCAGTTTGCACTTCTTTCCTTGCTTTTGACTACTGAAATTCAGATCCTATAGGGTCTAAAAGAATTAGTGATACCTGGACAGTTAGTGAAAAGGGGACATCACAAATTGATGACATTCAGTGGGTGAAGGATGAGACTTTAGTTGAGGTGTTTACCATTCATTTTTGTTCTTCGTTTAATTAGTAGTAAGGTGGTGGTAATTTTTACCAATATATTTATTTTAAAAAAACACCCCTGCCCCCACTTTTAAGTAAACAATCACATATCTCTCAGACCCATTTTGTCCTTACAAAGAATGGGTAAGAGGTATTAAGTTTTATTTTTAGAGTAATTGCAGGCTGCCATAAGGAAAAATTAGTTGGTCTGAATGTTCCTGGCTGGGAAACACTGTATTTTTCTGCTAGGTTATAAAATCAGTGGTGTTGAGGGTAGTATGCCAAAAATTATTGTATTTGTTGCTCCGATAGGAAGCAAAATTTTATGTGTTTGTTTTCACTCTCTTGCCACAGGGAAATTCCCAGGGCTTTGCTTTCCCATTGCCAAGAGGAAGAACCAGAAAATCTGTTCCATTTGCCATTTGGAAAGTCCTTTGTTATGCTCCATCCCTTAAAGGAAGAAACAATAATGCTGCCCTGGACTTTGCTAAAAAAAGAAAAACACCTGCTAAGATAAAATAATCTCCCATTTTAACAGATTGTTTAAGATAGTCATTTAACAGGGTATCGGAGAACTACGCTGACCATAGATCTTTGTACATAATTTGAGAGAACTGTAACTATCCAATTTCATCTTCTCACTAAAGAGACATAGTCCAATTTTTCTGAGAGCTTAAGTATATAAAAGGTATTTATATACCCTTGCTGTCATGCTAATCTCCATGCAAAACAGGGCCCTCTATGCTTTTCCTGCTTGAACAGATCAGTTACATAGCAATGGAAGGGAGGCTGTAATTGTTTAAGTCCCAATTTCAAATAAGAATTTTCAAACTGCAAAAACTCAAAAAGGTAGAATGAAAACATAAGAACAAGTTAAATCTATCACATTGCCTTGATGTTAATTTTTAAATGTACTAGATACCAAGTTAGTGGTGTCTGTTCAACAGCCTGGCAAATGACCACGTCTCAAAAGTTTACCCCTGTGCCAAAGGCTAAAGTGAGGTAGGTTTGCACACAGTGAGAGGAGAAACAACTGGAGAAGAAATGAACAGTGTAGGTGAGAAATGACACTGAATGATAACCATGGGGTTGTGGGTAAGGAATGAAGGACCAGGGTCAGAGCTGGCACGGCCTACATAGTGCAGGCTGGAGGACAGAACCTGTGATGCTTTCCCATGAAAACAAAGCTAGAGAGCACTCACAGGCCAAACAGCTGCTCAAGAAACAGGTAACCAATCATGGATCCTTAATCATATACCTGAATAGGAAAAAAGTTCCATCCTTGTTAAAAAAATCAACACAGATCTCATGCATCATCTCCTAAAGATCAGAGTCTTCTGTTCAAGACATTATGCTGCAGTAATAATGTACAAAAAAATCCCACAGGAAAGCAATGACAAACATTCAGATTTATAGCCTTCTTATTAAAGCATTAATTCAAATAAATTAAGAATTATAAGACTGTGACTGCTCTGATTTTGTGTGATGCATTATCATTTTGAGGCACATGACTCAAATTTTAATGTAAATACTTTTCTGGTAACAGGAGTCACATAAAGTAGTATATAAAGAGAATCAGCCACAAATAATGCAGGAAAGAACATTCTGCTTTTTTGTTTTGATACGTTTGTTGGTCAGACTAAAATTTTTGAGCTCATACTATTGTAGCTGTACTGGCTACCAAAAACAAGCCTGGAATGATGACTTTTGGATCAATAGCAAAGAAAAGGAGAATGTTAGAACAAGAAACTGAAGAGCTGAAATGCTGGTTCTCACCATGCAAAGCACCAATTCATTCTGAGTAGTCTGTCAATGGATTCACCCTTCTGTTTTAATCTGCGGAGTATCAACTCAGTCCTCAGTGTCTGGGAGCTGAAAATGCAGTTTGGAAAACCAAGCAATACTATTTCCATGCACCTGTTGACCAAATAAAAAAAAAATTAAAAATATGTGTTTTCAACATCAAGAAAATTACTTATTTAATAATTCAGGAGGGGAGTGAATGGCTTCTGAACGACAACAGAAAAGTGTCACAGTCATCTTTAAAAATTCTGCAGCATGGTTGTCATGATTATATATTGAAACAAACGAATTAATTAAATGGTTCATTTTGCAGAAGTCCTCAGTTAATGCACACACAAAGGATGAAAACTGTTATGTTCAGTGTTTCAGTGTCATCATATGGCTTCTTTTCAATCACCTGTGCATTCATCAGTTTTTGCTGCAAAATCAGAGACACACCTTCATGTGGGTTGGTCAGTTTGAAATGCATTAAAAACAAAGGGTTATTGAGGGTTATACCTTGCTACATACACAGCATAACTTAATGAAAGGTAGAATTTATTAGGTAAATCAGAAGATGTTAAAATCAGAAGCTATGCTTTTTCAGGAAAAAGCTCCATTTGTCTTCAACTGGAAATCTCCATGTCAAACAATATAGAATTCAGATCTTGGGGCTTCACTTTGCTTTTATGTGGCTGAACCATGTGTTTCTCATTTTCTATAACACTGAAATCAGAACACAGCTCCCACCTGCACAAAGTATACTGGGCACACAGCAAATACGGGGAGTGACCTCTGCACTACCCACACTTGGGAAGCTGTCCTGGGCTGCACAGACACCCAACACCCCCTCAGACTTAATCTTTCATGAGAAGGGTGGTGAAATGCAGGAATAGGCTGCTCAGAGAGGTGGTGGATGCCCCATCACTGGAAACATCCAGCCAGGCTGGACGGAGCTCTGAACAACCAGGTCTAGTGGAAGATATTCATGCTCATTTGCAAGGGTGTTGGACTCTATGACCTTTAAGGGTCCCTTCCAACCCTGCCATTCTGTGACACAGCATGGTGCGATTACTCACCCAGGGCCCTGCAGCTGGCACTGGTTGCAGCAGCACCCTTCTGCTAGGAGAGGATAAGGAAAGGCGGCTGGTGACGGGTTCCTGCTGAAGAATGGCCTGGGCCAGGGCAGCCGAGGCTGGGCAGGGCCTGAGAGGTATGTTTTCCCCTCTGGGCCATGAGCTTATCTGGGCACCAGCCCATTGCTCATGCTGTGTCAGTAGCACAGTTCTGCCGGGTCCAGTTCTGCCTGTGCCGGGGGCGTTGCGCAGGCCAGAGGGGTTGGGGCTGGAGCACAGTGACAGTGGCCAAGGCCAAGGGCACCGCAGGGTCATCAACATCCCTCTCTTTTCCCACACTGACCCCCTGGTGCTGTCACAGAATCACAGAAACACAGCACTGTTAAGGTAAGAAGGGAACTCTGGAGATTATCTAACCAACCCCTGTCAAGGCAGGGTAACCTGGAGCACATCAGACAGGAAAGCATCCAGGTGGGTTTTTAATGTCTCCAGAGGGAGACTCCACAACCTCCCTGGCTGGCTGGTTCCACTACTCTGCCACCCTCAATGTAAAGCAGTTTTCCCTCATGTTGAGGTGGAACTTCTTGTGTTTTGGTTTATGGCAATTGCTCCTCGTCCTGTTGTTGGGCACCATTGAAAAGAGCCTGGCACCATCCTCTTGACACCTCTGTTTTGAGATATTTTGATGAGATTCCCTCTCAGTCTTCTCTTCTTCAGACTAAAGGGGCCTCACTCGTGGAGTCTCTCCTCATAAGAAAGATGCTCCAGATCCCTCATCACCTTTGTTGTCTCCCCTGGACTCTTTCCAGTCGCTCGTCTTTCTTGGACTGATGGGCCCAGAATAGACTCAGCACTCTGGATGTGGCCTCACCAGGGCCTAATAGAGGGGGAAGATCACCTGATGGCCACGCTGTTTCGGGTGCACCCCAGGATACCATTGGCCCTCCTGATCGCAAGAACACGCTGTCGGCTCGTGGTCAACTTGTCACCCACCCAGCCTCGCCCGCCCTCCGGAGCGGCGCGGCCGCAGGGGGCGGGTCACAGCGGCAGGAGAGGCACCGCCTCCGCGCCCGCCCGGCACTGCAGGGCCGAGTGCGAGGAGGAGCAGCGGCGGCGCGGTACTCCTGGCGGGCGGGCGGAGGTGAGCGACGCCGGGGCTGGGGCGGGACGGGTCCCATCCCCGCAGGGCGCTCCTCGGCGTAGCCGCGCCCGCCGCCCGCGGGGCTTTACCTGCTGCCCGTCGCGGTGGCTGC
>VZRN01003868.1:332141-356543 GCA_013397935.1 Dasyornis broadbenti
GGGCGGGCCTGGCAGCGCTGCCCCGGCTCTGCCTGGGGGGCGGTGGGGCCGCTTGTGTCACGGGCGGTGTTGTCGTTGCAGCTGGAGATGCCGGCCCGGACCAGGGCCCCGCCGAGCTGCTCCGGGCTGATTGCCCGCTCCGCGCTGCCGCCCGCCAGCCCGCCCAGAGGGCACTGGCCCGTGCCCGGCCTCCCGCCAGCCCCGCGCCTCAGCCTGCGCCCCGTAAGTGCCCTCACAAGCGGGGCTCACAACTCCAGTGGCCCGGCTTCCGTTGGTTCGCTTTTCTCCTGCAGTAGTTGTTTTTCTAGGAGTAGTTTTTCATATGTATCACTGTCTGGCTAGCATAGCTCTGTGATGTTCTCTTAGCTAATTTAAGAGCGTATGCCAAATCTATGTCACTTTTGTTACTTTTTATAACTCTGAAATCAAGTAGTTAGTAAAAGAAGGTTGGTTTTGTTGAAATCTGTTTCTGAACAACCCACCTCAGCTGCTTCTTATTATCTGCTTCCCATTTATTTACTAATTGATTGCTCAATAACTTGATGAGAAATCTGTTCAGGGACTGAAGTTAGGCTAACAAGTCTTTGTTTTTTTAGTCTCCTCCTCTCTTCTTTTAGCAATATGTGCTAGTCTGCCTGCCTTTGTACTCTCTTTGGTTCTGAAGATGTCGCTTTGATCAGCATTTTAAGCAACAACGGCTGATTTCATAAGTGTCTGCTGACTTGAAAATCTTTATCTTATCTTTATCCTTTACTCTTAACTTACCTGTTTCCACTTTGACCTCATCATCTGTCTCCCCTTAAAAGGAATTTCCTTAAATACCTATTCACAGTTAACTTTTCCGCTGAGGGCTGAAATAAAGAAGATATTTAACAATTCATCCTACTTTGTATGAGTTATAACTTGTTCTCTTCTCTCTGAAGTTATAAACTTTGCCTTCTGTCTGTTATTGTATTTATGGAACTTGTTGCCATTTATGTTCTTCACTAGTTACAGCTCACTTCTGTACCATCATTGCTCTGATTTTATCCACACATTATAGCAGTCTCTTTATCTTTTTATACTGTTCCTTAGCCATGCACACAAACACAAATTCAGCTCACCAGAGCAGTTCATCATGTCCAAGTCCTGCGTGCCCACTCTCCTAAGGATCCTTTGGACTAAAACTGAAAGTAGGCTGCAGCATCCTTAAATAGCACTGGTAGCCCACTTCCTTATGGTGGTTCCCTTTCAGTCTCAAAGTTTTGCAGCACCTTTCGGTTACACGGTATGAACTGAAATGAGCCCCTGTAATCACGTGGTGAAAGCATACATGTTCTGTCATGTCAGTTATATCTCTTACCTGATGTAAATACAGCTATTCTCATTTTGTTCCTGGGTGGGAACCCATCATGAGACAGAAAATACTGGTAGTTTGGTTGTGTGTTAAGTACATTCCAGGTCACATGGCAAGGAAAAAGTCAGTGCTTTTTTCAGAGCATGCATAAACATCTTCATGCTCTGTCTCTGCCTTCTGCCAGAAGGATTCACTATTAGAATATTTTCTTTGAATACTGACTTTGTGGTCATGTTCACATACTGCTTTCAGTCTTCTGAGTCCAGTTTCAGTGAGTTTTTACCTTCTAGTCAAAGCTGAAATGAAAAGGGTCCATTCTTCTAGTAGTTTCCTCTAATTTCTGAAATACAAAGCTACTTTTAATTGTGGGAGGTTGTTCACCACACATGCTGTATTCGTAACCAAAGGCTGGGTAATGTCCCCCACTGATGATTAATTACCCTCATATCAGCTCTTGGATGGTAGCTCAGGAAAAGGTTCTGTGAGGTCTGTTGCTGATTGCTCCCAAGACAGCAACCTTGGGGCTTCTTTTTGTTCCTTCTTAGCCCACTTTTCCTCATAGTTTCCTTAATTTTCAGAATTTATTCCTGTTCTACAACCGTATTGGGTTTACCTGGCAAGAATTTGGTAGCAGGAGGGGGAGGAGTGCTGTAGGAGTGGTTTCTGTGAGAAGCTACTAGAATCTTACCCTGTGTCTAATAGGGCTAGTGCCAGCTGGGTCTGGGGTGGACTCATGTCTGGCCAGGGCCAAGCCCATCAGCGATGGTGATAGCACCTCTCAGGTAACACAGGTAAGAAGGGGGGGGAAAAGTATTTGCAGCTGCAGAAGAGAGGATGAGAATATGTGAGAGAAACAATTTATGTAGGCACCAAGGCCAGTGAAGAAGAAGAAGGTGCCCTAAGCACTGGATTAGACATTCCCCTGCAGCCTGTGGTGCAGGCAGCTGTCCCCCTGCAGCCCATGAGGTTCATGGTAGAGCAGAGTGGCCCCAAACCAGTGCAGGTGGGTGCCTGAGAGGAGGCTGTGATCCCCAAACCAGTGCAGGTGGGTGCCTGAGAGGAGGCTGTGACCCCATAGGAAACCCACACTGGAGCAGGCTCCTGGCGTGGACCTGTGGAGAGAGGAGCCCGCATTGGAACAGGTTTCCCGGTAGGACTTGTGACCCCATGGGGACCCACACAGCAGCCTACTCCTGAAGGACTGCGCTCTGGGGAAGGGACCCATACTGGAGGAGTTTGTGAAGACCTGTAGCCTGTGAGAAACACTCACACTGAGGAGTGTGTAGAGGACTCTCCTGTGGGAGGAACCTCATGCTGGAGCAGGGGAAGGAGTTCTCTCCCTGAGGAGGAAGCAGCAGCAGAAACAACATGTGATGAACTGACCATAACCTCCAATCCCTGTTTCCCTGCACTGCAGAGGGGGAGGAGGTAGAGAATCAGCAATAAAGTTAAGCCCAGGAAGAAGCTTCCTGAGGTGAGGGGAAGGTGTTTTTTTAGTATTTGTTTTACTTCTCATTATCCTGCTCTGATTTTGTTTGGTAATAAAGTCAGTTAATTTCCCCAAGCAGAGTCTGGTTTGCCTGTAGCAGTAATCAGTGAGTGATCTCTCCCTGTTCTTAACTCAACTCATGAGTCTTTCAAGGTATTTTTTCTCCTCAGCCCAACTGAGTAGGTGAGTGACAGAGCAACACATTTTAGGACACCTGGCCTTCAGCCAGGATCAACCCCCCACAACAATGCAGAACCACTTATGTTATAACTGTGGTTTCATGTGAAGGCTTCCCTCCTGAGAGTTGTTTTGTTGTTTTTTAATGTCTTTGTTACAGCTTTATTGCAGTTCTGTGACCAAGGATATAGCAGTATTTCTTTTACTTTTTCTGGGAGCCTTGGCTTCTGTTCTTCTTCAAAACATGTCTCAGTACACTGAATTTGAGTCCTAAAACTATCTTTCCTTTTATTATTGCATGAAGTCTGTCGCTTCCTGCCATTAGCCTTTTATGGAGGGCTGTCCCATGTGTTTGTCTCCAGGATTTATCTTACTTGCCTGGATAGAAAATCCTGTTAAGCATATTTGTGACCCATGGCCTTGAATCCTTTACCCTTGCATCCACAGTTAATCCTTATACATCCATGGCCAGACCTAGCAGTCTGACCTAGAAATGTCATTAGTGATCTCACAACTAGGTCTTGATAATTTCTCATGTTGTTTTTGCCATTGGATCCGCATGGGCAGCCCATTTTCCAGGCTGACAGGTGAGTGTGTCAGATGGGTGTTTGCCATGGTATCCATGACATTTGCAGCTTTGAGACATTTGCATCCCTTCCTTCATGGCAAGGAGAGAATATCACAATAATAACCTGCATAAGCTTTTAATGGAATTCAGCTTCCATGAACTCGCTGTCCTCATGCTGATCACAGGCCAGTGCTCTCTGCATTCTACTGTTTTCCAATTTTCTTTATATATTTCTTCTCATTATTCTATCAACCATTAGTTTTAGGACTATGAAGTTGTCTTGTGGTCCAATATTCCAGGGCAGTGGAAGGTAGGAAGTAGAAGATGAAAAAACTGTTATTTACTTATGTAACTGTTATTGAAGTGCTTGAAGTACTTTATGTTTCTCATTTCTCTTAGTGGCACATTGCAAGATAAATTTGATTAACACATACTATATTAAGGATAAAATACAATATGAAACTTAGAACCAAAGATTTTGTTTCCAGAGGTGTTAATGGATTCTGAGGTCTCATAAAATTGTATGATGCTAATTTTTCCTTCTGTTTTCTCTTTTTTCCTTCTTTTTTTTTTTTTTTTCCCCCAAAGAAATTGTTGTAGGTTTGGTGTCTTGGAAGCATGGAATCAATCTCTATGATGGGGAGTCCCAAGAACCTCAATGAAACTTTTCTACCAAATGTTGCCAATGGTATCAAGGATGCCAGTAGGGTCACAATAGGCATCATTGGAAGTGGAGACTTCGCTAAGTCCTTGACAATTAGACTTATCAGATGTGGGTACCATGTGGTCGTAGGAAGCAGAAACCCTAAACATGCTGCTGACTTCTTTCCCCATGTAGTTGATGTCACTCACCATGAAGATGCAGTGGTTAAAACAAACATCATTTTTGTAGCCATACACAGAGAACATTACACTTCTTTGTGGGACCTCAAACACTTACTCGCTGGTAAGATTCTGATTGATGTCAGCAATAATACAAGAGTAGACCAATATCCAGACTCCAATGCAGAGTATTTGGCATCACTTTTTCCTGATTCCCTAATTGTCAAAGGATTCAATGTCATTTCAGCATGGTCACTGCAGTTAGGACCAAAGGATGCCAGCAGACAGGTAAATGTTTTTATTTGTAGTAATTTAACTTATTAAGATGAAAATGACAGGAACTGAGTGTAATAGCCAGAATTCGTGAGATTTATGCTGCCTGACTTAATATGTTTAAAATGTTGGGCCTTTAGCTTATGTTTTAGTAGCCAATAAAGCCTTCAGAGTTTAGTTCGTCCCGCTATGACATATAAAGTAAGTGGTCTGATTTTTTTCCTGTGTTGCCTGTTTGTCTTTAAAGATTGCTGAGAAAATGTGGATACTAGCTTAGAGCAGACAGCTGACCTTTAGATCACTACTGATGGAGGAGAAAAGTTGGGTCTTAATGTTTTCCATAGGAAATACGTTCGTGTGTATCCTTATGCTTTATACAAGGATAGAGACAGTCTTTCCTAGTATATTTTAGTCTCAGCTTTGGGGTGAATTATTGAAAGAGATGCACAGAAATCTGAGGTCCTAATCCCAGAGCTTGGGAATCAGCTGTTCTAAAAATGCTTGCATTCAATGCAGCAGCAAAGTGATTAAAAGAAATTATCTGGCTTTTAGAGTGCCCCAAAATCATAAATATGAGGAAACAGAAGGAGGCACATATGTTTCTAAGTGATCATTCATTTGATCCAGGGCTGCTTGGGAACGTGATGTTCAAACTCCTTCCCAGTATGTTCTTCAAATCCACCCTGCATATAGAAAAGGCACCTTTATGGTTTTCACGTTTTGCTGAAGTGATGTAAGGGATTTAAGCCTGTGCAAGCATGCAGTCCTTCACAGCTTTATGAACTCTGAGAAATAACATAAGAAATAACTGATGTAACATGAGTACTGGAGACTAAATTGAGTTTTCTGGCACTTCAGGTAGCTATTAAGTGTAATGCAATTGATATAGAATAGGCATAATCTAAAAAATAATCTCACTATACTTCAGAATAGCACTACACTGTAAGTGTTCAGTCAAAACAGATCATATTTGCTTCAGTGCAGATGATCAGCAAACAGTGTTGGGCAAACTATAGCCCGTTGTAAATTTTAAAGGAACCTTGAAGTACTTTGCAGCAGTACACTTCTTTCACTGTATAATATACTGGCCTTTAGAACAAGTTCTTATTTGGCTGCTAGCTTTTGTCTTTTCTGTTAAATAGTCAAATCAGAAATCTGTGGAAATCTGGATTGTGAAAATAAGCTAAATTTGTTACTCATGGAGAGATTACACAGTTCTCTGTTTCACATTCTGTGTATGCTGTGGTTGTTTAAGGGTCATCGTTCAAGATTCCTGTGTTTTTGAGAGACTTCTGATTTTCTGAAATGCTTTTAGCTGTTGCTTTGAGTTAATCCAGTCCTGTAGACATTTCAATATGACAGGTTTCATTGTGCAGATTACCAAGACATCTCCCATTATTAAATCCAAGGAAAAGCTAGATTAAAAGATCCAAGAAAAATCTAGATTTTGATTGAAAAATCAAAAATTTTGTTTTGATTACTCTGTTGCTAAGTCGGTGTGCATGTTTGCACTTTGGCTAGATTTTTATGTGATTTTATTGTCACCTTGGTGATATAAGCTGGATAAAGTGTACAGTTTTAGCAGTTGTGTTGTAGTTTTGATTTGGAGGCCCTTGAAGTTTTTGGTGGGTTTTGTTGTTTTCTTGTTTACCTTTGAATCTCTTTCTCTGACTACAGAAAATTCCCTTGACTTCCCCTACAGGTCTATATATGCAGTAACAATGTTCAGGCTCGCCATCAAGTTATTGAGCTTGCCCGTCAGCTCAGTTTTATTCCTATTGATTTGGGGGCATTGTCATCTTCAAGAGAGATTGAAAACCTGCCTCTGCGACTGTTCACCCTGTGGAAAGGGCCTGTAGTGATTGCCATTAGCCTGGCAACATTTTTCTTCATCTATTCCTTTGTCAGAGATGTCATCCATCCATACATGAGAAATCAGCAGAGTGACTTTTATAAGATTCCCATTGAGATCGTGAACAAGACTCTGCCAATTGTTGCTATCACTTTGCTTTCTCTAGTGTATTTATCAGGACTTATTGCAGCTGCATATCAGCTTTACTATGGCACTAAGTATCGGCGATTCCCACCTTGGCTGGACAACTGGCTGCAGTGCCGAAAGCAGCTTGGACTGCTCAGTTTTTTCTTTGCCACAGTGCATGTGGTGTACAGCCTCTGCTTGCCAATGAGGAGATCAGAGCGGTACTTGTTCCTCAACATGGCGTATCAACAGGTAAGACAGTCTTTAGTTCAATAAGCCAAAAATGCCTTGACTGTGTGCTTGTGGCTCCAGGAGACAAGAGATGTGTTTTCTTAATCTTTTCTACTGCTTTTGGCACAGAAAGTTGTGGGCTATCTTATGCATAGGTGGTGCCAAATAAGGAGTCTAAAAGAAAGATCTGTGCATTTTGCTCACCTTGTGGGTCAATCTGCAGTCAAGTTTGTTTGGTAGGGGGAATCAAGGGCATGTCCTACTGAAATTCCTGATGGCAATATACACAAGGAGGATGTAGGATAGACAGGATAAGAGCAACAGCAGGAAACTTTTGAAGTATGTTCCTTTCTATGTAGACTGAATATGGGGGAATTATGTATATCGTAAGTGTATTTAAAAATACGAAAAGTATAAGAGTAGATGCTCTAATCATGCTTACAGATACTTCTGTCTTAAAAAAAAAGAAAATGCTGATACTTTGTAACATTTTGGACCAGAGGTAAAAATACTTTATTATTTTAAAATTCTATGAACATCATCTGTTGCAGGCAGTAGAAATTCGCAGTTCCCAGGAGCAATTGGTCTTGCATAACCCTGGAACATTCTCTGACAAATCTGTCATTCTCTGGAAGAGGGTCTGATGTTCCTGTCCACCAGTAAGGCGGCTTATTGTCACCTTTAAAGTGGCAGAAAAGTAGCATTGCCAGAAAAACAGCATTGCCATTCAGCACATAAAATCTGTAGGAAAGAGAGATGTGATAGAACAGAAAGGAAAACCAAGTAAGAAAATAAAATCAAATGGAACAAATTACCTGGGAGTGTCACAAACTGTGAAAGGGCTAGCATAAAAAATTGAACTTAAGAGAAAGACAGGAAGGGCAAAACTGTAATAGGCAGCAAGAAACTGTAATGGTTCACACTTAGAATTAGTAATACTAAAGGATTCACTGATAATTTTACTAAGAAATTAGCTTAGTTTTAATGATGTTGTAAAACTCTCACTGGCTAACATTTCTAGTAAACATTTTTAAGATGTCATATTGCAATAGTTCACCTGGAACTGGAAAACATAATTGAATATCTAAGCTTCTTAGTTGCTAAGGTCCTGAATTTTATTTTATTTTTTTTTTTCTGGTAAAACTCTCCAGTGAGAACCATTTTGGATATATATCTGATGTTCATAGTGAAAGAGAAACAAGCTTGGGCTCAGCATAGAGAGCTGAAGGAAAGTCAGGAAATTATGTTGAACTATTTCTAAATGTAACAAACTACAAACAAATTGCAGATTTATCCAATTTATGTTACAGAATTTAAGTTTGCAGAGTCTGAAGAACACAGCTCTTTTTCTACAGTGTATAAAAATATGCAGAATTACCTCAATTTATAACAGTATTGTTGTAAATAGTATATATTGTTATATTGTCTTTTAGCATTTCATCTAAATTTCCATGTTTAATGTATTTTTAATCTAGCAAGAGCCAGTAGTAGCCATAAGGAAATAGTTATTTTTCTCCCAAGACATGAGGAAACCTCTGAAATATTTGACCCCATTTTATAGTTGTTCTGTGACTGTGAACTTTAAGTCAGCAAAATAAGTTCTGTTGGTATTTTTAATATTCTTTAGAATAAAGTTCTTCCTTTCTGCTCTTTCATCAGGTTCATGCAAATGTTGAAAATTCTTGGAATGAGGAAGAAGTGTGGCGAATTGAAATGTATATCTCCTTTGGAATAATGAGTCTTGGATTGCTTTCTTTACTGGCAGTAACTTCCATCCCTTCAGTAAACAGTGCCTTAAACTGGAGGGAGTTCAGTTTTATTCAGGTGAGTTACTTTTTTAATAAGGGAGTTTGATGTTAACAAGAATTCCTTCATGATCATGATCACAATCAAAAGCTCATTGCAATGTGTCAAGAACCTTTTTTGCGCCTCTGTCTCTGGTAATTTAATAAAAATAACAATTGCTTAGCAAATATTTTACCATGAAGGCACATTAAGAATTTCATGAGTGTTAAAACAGGACCTTTCATTTTGCACTTCTGTATCTTAAATGACCAACATAGCTAAGACCAAATGATCACTGATCTGTTCCTTTTCTGTTCTTCGAATTTGTTGCTGAATTCAAGCTAGATAAATTTGGATAAATTTGCTAAATGCAGTGATACTGATGAGATACTTGTATAGGTAGATGCACGCAACTATTAAAATGGAAGGCTTTATTTGCCCTGCAGGATTTTTACTGCAGCCCTCTGACAGCCATGGTGCCATTGATTAAGTTTTACTTCCTCTCCATTGTGTGAGATGTGACACAGCTCTCAAGCGCATTATTCCCATTAGCTGAAAATACCCACTAGTAAAGTATGAAGCTTTGCTTATTAAAATCAGAGGCTTTTCAAGGGCTTGGAACACCATCTGTTGCCTTCCTTCCTCAGATAAATATCTACAACAGGCAAATCTAACCAGCATAAAATACTGAGAAATACAGGTTTTAATAAACAGTTCAATGCTTGCTCCTGTACATAATTGCTGGTAGTTTAGGTAGCAGTCAGGTGTAAGAAATTTTACTAAGATTCAGCCCGGTGAAAATTTCCTAAGTTTGCACAGTTTTGGGTTTTGTGATATTTTGTTTTCTGGCTTTGGCTTTAGTGAAGACTTAACTCAGTCTTTTCTGATTAACTTTTTTTTTCAGCTTAGCCATTGTAATAATATTGCCTAATTCTGGGTCCTGTTCACTTCAGAACATGGGCACTGACTTTAAAGTTCAGGGCTTGAGTTGCGCTTCATAATTTACAGATGTTTTAAAGAGAGTGTTGATGATCACTTCAATGGCTATAGATGTTTGAAGTATTCTGTCTGTAATGTCTTTCCTTCGTTTATGATTTCTATTACTGGAAAACTGCAGGTAGACCTCCAAAACATATGCTGAAAAGTTTTTCGAAATGGGGCTACTCTGACAGAACTGTTTATTCACAGTCATGGCTTTGAACCTTCCGAGAGACTAAATACTCAAGTGTATTGTTACAACATCTCTGCCATCTGGAGTTCTCTGTGTGGGGACAATAGCACTGCTGTTGGGTGATAGAAAACATTAGTGCAACAGGGGAAAATATGTATTGACTTGTGAGTGACAAGGTGCCTTTATCCAGTAATGACTTCCAGCCACACAGCATTTGTGTCTTATTTTTCCTTAATCATATTTCCAAATTTCAGACTTGTGTGACTGAGTCAAAACCCCCACAATAACCACAATGATGTATCTACAGTTGCGTATTGACTGCAGTTATTTCCACTGTAAATTAAGTTTAAATAGTTCCAAATTTAAATAATTATGAATTTTAATAACCCATCTGTAAGTATTTAGAGGAATTTGGTTGGAAATAAGTTGTTTGCTCTGGATGTATGTTACAGTTGCAGGCATTATATGCAGAAGATAACTGGTATTGTTAATGAACTATGATCATTTGCAATTTTTAATCACAAAAATATTGAACTACTAAAAATTTCCTTTAAATTAATGAATATTTACTATGTCATTAATTCTCAGGATGTAAGTTATTCTTCATTTAGTTACTTGTCAAAAAAAAGTTTTCTTCAGTCAGAAAACAGACTTTCAGTGATGGCTTACTAAAGTAAAAGGAGTCTGCATTTCTGCATAAATTTCACTGTACTCAGTATGCAAGTAGAACAGATAAAACAATGTAATACTTACTGTCTTCTATATTTTTCCTGTACTCAAGTGCAGTGCAATGAAGGAAAATTGAACTTAAATTTCTTAATCTTCTCTAAGTCAGGGGGAAGAACAATGGAACTATTAGCCCATCATCCTAATGCTTTTTTTCTTCAGCTGGGAAAATTAGTATGTCTCTAGCTTTAGTCCTGAATCTCAGATGATTTGCAGCAACAGTTGCTGAACTTGTGTCACATCTGACAGATGAAGACTCAGTCAGCACACTCAGACAGTCTCTCAGCTCAGCACTTCCCTCTGAGAACAACACACTATTGCTTGCTCATCTTAGTAAATGCAGTTTCATCAAAATAAGAGTCTGGCCTCTTCTAAAGAGCTTTACTGCTGGAACATACTCAGTCTTGAGTCCTGCTAGAAAAATCTGAGTTTATTAACATATACCGTATAGACTAGCCTTGTTCCAGTATTACAAGCCCTAAGCAGCATCTCCCCAACCTACAGCAGTTCAAACAGACTTCTAAAACAATCTTCCTAAAGAAACCCCAATTGTCAATGTTTTTGCACAGAAATCATTGCTGTGTTTGATACCCCAAATTATTTTGGAGATGCCTCCATGTTACCTAGCCTGGTTTCAAACACAGGTGTCAGGAGCCCCAAAAATTCCAGACTGCTTCATCAAGGGAAAAGGACTTTGAGAGGACAAGCAGTGCAGGTTCCGCTCCTTCGCTCATAGTATGAATATGAATGAAGTGAGATGTGAGAAGGTTTAATAGTGCAAAAGGAAGTTACTGTGTCAGTCCTAGAAGAAGCTAAGAGACCAGCAGAACACTGGAATTGCTACAGTACAGGGCTGACCACTGTACAAAACAAAGGTCTGACTACTTCATCATGATTTGGAGAGAAACCCTTATGACATCTAGACAGAGGAACCAGAGTGAGACAGGGATGAAGAGTTTTCTCCATAGGAGATCCCAGATGATCAAAACTTAGTGTGAAACTTTGCAGTCACCTTAATGTGACCCAGAGTTGAAGTTTACGGAGAAAAGCCGCAGGCAAGAAAGCTGGGCCTGATAAACTAATGCATGAGTTTTCTTAAATGCCACTTCAGTACTCTTTCTTTTTCTCATCTAAATATATTTGCATAAGGAGCAAAGGAAGACATGGGCAAGAAATACAAAAGAATTTGTATTTTGTCAGAGCAGGCAGAATAAGCAGCCTAAACCAACACACTGAAAACAGAAAAAAGGCATTTATTGAAACCAGTCCTTGAGTGTTCACATAAAATACAAGGAAATGGAGAATGTTGCCTGCAAGCTGTGCTGCGCTGGGTCCTTCAATCTTGTGAGGGAACTTAAACTGTAAATATGTAATGTAAACATAAATGACTGCTGCTTTTGTTTTCCGAGTCCAATACCCATCACTTAAAAGTGGTAATGGACAGAGCAGACTGGTTTTGAAACCTGAGCTTCATGTTTTTTAGCAAAAAAACAACACAAATCTGCCATTTGTGTAGTAGGAAGCTGACCTTTTTGTAGATATTCCTTTTCTCTGCTAGCAGAATCCTAAATCTTCTGGAGACAATTACTAAAATACTTGTCGTGCATACACATTGAGGTAAGGCTCTCCCCCCTTGGTTCTCCCACAAGAGTAGGATACTTTTTCCTGAGAATAAAGAAGGCTGAAGCCTGAGTATTTAGCAAGACTATGGGTACAATTCCAGTCAGTTACTACAGACAGTTTATAATTTGAGCAATATCCTGTTAGTGGGAGAACCTGAAGTATATCTTGCATAAATGTAGAATTTAGAAGATAGCTTTGTATATATAAATTGCTTGGAACTACTCGACCATTGTGAAGATAGAAATTCCTGAAGCAGATTTGCCCCACAGCACATTTTTGTCTCTATATATGTACATCTTGCTGGTAATATTTTAGGGGGTTTTCCTTTTCATCTTTCCCTCTCCTCTAACTTTTGTTTGTTCCTTTCTCAAACAATGCCAGTTTGTCCAGTTTATCAGTAGCCTTGGCTGAGAATCTCCCATATTGGCTAAAAGCTGGCTTTGATCAGGAAGGAAAAGAAACAAAACAGGGAGGACTTAGAGAAAAGCTAAAAGATTGGGGAGTCCATAGGAAATGTGCTAATCTATAACTCAGCTTTCAGGAAACACGGTATTTTGGAAGATAAGGAAACAAAGCAACCAAAGATACTCTTCGCCTTTTCCCAGCAGCCGTCCCAAAGCCCAGGCAGAGGGTTCCCAAGATTTACAACTGTTACGGCTGCTCACTGTTCAATATGAATTTACCAGTGAAGAAATTGTATTGCTTCTTGCTGCTTTCCAAAGTCTTCTGCTCTTAAAGGAATTAACATCTGGTGCCTGGTAGTGGTAATTAAGGGCCCAGTTGAAGAACATTGCATTAGTAGCTGACAGAAGCTCCTATAGGAATGTCTTTGTTAGTTTTTCAGATGTGTGGTTGAAATTGTCTAGTACACACAGTAGCACCTGCCCTATCAACACTTCAAAGAACCATAGGGCAACTCTCCACAGGGCAAAAAAAAGAATTAAAGGTGCATCGTATGATTTTTCTTGTCCTTGTGTTTTCAGTTTAAAATGTACCGATGTACTCAGCTTCCATTTCAATCATTAGATAGAAAGATGTATATAGAGGTCTCAAAGCTATAGCTTGCAAATGGAATTCAAATAAGCACTAAAATAAAAACAGTTGGAAATGATTGTATGTTTCCCTTCTGTTTCTTTTTTCAAGAATTGTTATAGTTCATTTCAGTAATCCTGATGAAGAAATGAGGGATATGATTCACTTGTACCCTTCTCCCTGCTGGCAGTGATATAGCAATGAATTTAGGACAGTCATACCAACAAGTCTGCAATAACATATTAAAACATCAGGGTTGATAGTATTGTTTGCTGTCCAAATTTCTTACCAGAAGTTCCGTTCAGATACTGCATATGCCATTTTCATATCCTCTAGTGTTTGTCTAAATGTTCTGTTTACTATGGGATATTTTGGGAGCAAATTGTTATTTAAAAAAAAGTATGCAACATATCTAAAGCTTAACAACACGGGCCTGAAACCACTGGCAAAAAAGATATGTAAATATTGGCAGGTCAAAAAATTTGGTACCAATCCCAAGAAATCAACAAAAGTATTTTCCTTTAATACCATTATACCTGTGAGTCCTTGCAAATGGTATTAGCTCAGACATTCTTCTTCTCTTAGAAACCTCTTTATCTTGAAATAGGAGGAATTAATTCTTTCACTACCTATTGACTCTTAAGCTGCATTTTTCTTTGCTTGTCTGTCTACTGGAATTAAACCATACCTTGGTAGCCACTTATATTTCTTAATACTCATTCTCTGTTTCAATGATTTTCTACAAATGTTTCCCAACCAAGTTAGTCATTACATCAGTTTTGGCCAGAAAGAGTTTTTCTTCATTTGCTCCCCAGCAGAAGTCAAAGCAGAGTAGTCTTCTTTTATCATGGTTTGGGGAAGTTAAGGTTAATACACTGTCAAGACTGCAAAGCATTACGACTACAGAGTCCTTAAAAATGCAGATTCACAGAACTGGTGAGTGACCTCTATTATCACACCTTCTGTGGCAAGCGCTAGATTATATGCTGAGGTTGGTCCTCTGCAGGCTGCTGTGGGAACTTTCACCTTTTATCCACTACTGCCTGTTTATGGTAAACTGCACCACTGCTTTGTGCTATTGTGCCCAAGCCTTGCAGTTCAAATATTCCCATTCCCAGACAGCAACAACTGATGGAGAAGGTAAAGGATGGTTTATGCTAACATCGGACAAGTGGATGTAGGCCTTTGTGAGGAAGAAGTAAGCTGTGCATCTCAGAGTGACAAAAATATACAATTTTAGGCCCAAATCTCTTCTAACAGAATTGCATTGTTCCATAATAAGGAATCTTGGAAGTGATCTATCCTCATAGTTAAGAAATAGGAAACTTAATTTCCAATTACAATGGATGTTGTTCCAGTAACTACACTGGAATTGTTCCTTATTGACTTACATATCCTGAAGTTGACTTCCATTACTTAGAATTTGGGCAGACATCATTTCAGCTTTGACTAAGGCCTGTAGATGTTAGCAGAGATAATCTGCGCAGTTCAGTCTGTAAATTTCAGAATGTGAACTTAAATCACATATTGCTAATTCGTTGTATCTAATAGAAATGTTAAAATAACGCAAATAATGTATTAGAGCTGTCAGGTGAAGGACCAAGTACTATTATATCTTTTTTTTTTCCTGTTTTCTCTTTCTTCAAAGTCTACACTTGGATACATTGCTCTGCTGATAAGTACTTTCCATGTCCTGATTTACGGGTGGAAGAGAGCTTTTGAAGAAGAATACTACAGATTTTATACACCACCAAATTTTGTTCTTGCCCTTGTTCTGCCTTCCATTGTAATTCTAGGTAAGATCATTCTACTTTTGCCATGTGTCAGTAGAAAACTGAGGAGAATTCGAAGAGGATGGGAGAAAAGCCATGTTATAGAAGAAGTAAGTGGGTCTGTTCCACATCTTTCCCCAGAAAGGATAACTGTAATGTGATGATATTAGTTAACACTGTAAAACATGTTTGGGCTTGGGGTTTTTTTGGTCATAAACTTGCATTTTTAAGAGTTTAGTTAAGTGGGACTTTGTAAAGTCTCTTGCTTGGCATATAGTAGAAACTCTTAACCAAACTATAAGATGTTTATTACTGGAAAACTACTACTTCTGATAACTACAAAAATATTTTTGTTTTGAATTAAAGAGGGCAGATGATTATGGAATAAAAAAAAAAATTGTTCCTTTGCACAGTTATATCACAGCAATATTTTATTATAACCAGGCTTTTCAGACATTTCTTTGGCTTAGATGTGTCAGAGTGCTGTTCATTAATACCACATTTTCTGGGCAGTGTTTCTTCTGTTAAAAACACATTTCTGGGTTAATGAGTTCAGAATATAAAGTAAATTATTTAGGAAATAACCAGGATTTGATACAAATTAATTTGTAATGATCACAGAATCATAGAATCACAGAATGGTTTGAGTTGGAAGGAACCTTAAAGATTAATACATTCCAACCCCCGCTGTCATGGGCCTTGACAACTTTCACTAGACCAGGTTGCTCAAAGTCCCATCCAGCCTGACCTTGAACACTTCCAGGGATGGGGCATCCACCGCTTCTCTGGGCAACCTGTTTCAGTGCCTCATCACCCTCATAGTAAAGAATTCCCTCCTAATACCCAGGCTAAACTACTCTCATTCAGTGTATAGCCATTCCCCCTTGTCCTGTCACTACATGCCATTGCCCTCTCCAGCTCTCTTGTAGGTTCCCTTCAGGTACTGGAAAGTTGCAATTAGGTCACACCCAAGCCCAATCTCTTTTCCAGGCTGCACAGACCCAATTCTCTCAGCCTTTCCTCACAGGAGAGGTGCTCCAGCCCTTTAAACAACTTAGTGGCCCTGCTCTGGACTTGCTCCAGCAGGTCTGTGTCCTTCCTGTGCTGGAACTCCAGAGCTGGGTGCAGTGTTCCAGGTGGGATCTCACCACAGCAGAGCAGAGGGACAGAATCCCCTCCCTGGCCCTGCTGCCCACGCTGCTTTGGATGCAGCCCAGGACACGTTTGGCTTTCTGGGCTGTGAGTACTCGTGGCTGGGTCATGTCCAGCCTCTCATCCACCAGCACCCCAAAGTCCATCTGGGCAGGGCTGCTCTCAAACCCTTCATCCCCCAGCCTGTGTTGTTACTGGGGGTTGCCCTGACCCAGGTGCAGCACCTTGCACTTGGTCAAGTGTATTGCACGTGTACAGTATATTTATTTGTGTCTGGTTTTACACCATTCCATGATTTGAATATGCAAACCCAGTTTCAATTATGGTGTGATCGTATATCTTGTAAGCAAAGCCTATTGTACTGATACTATCTTCTCTTCCCCCCCCCCCAAAGTATTATATAGGATTTTAGACCTTTGGCATCTCTTTATTTCCATACATCATATAATGAAAAGTCAAAACAGTGCTATAAATTTATAAAAAGATATGTGTGCAAAGTAGTTTCTGATTTTTGAATAATTTTAAAATATGAGGAAATACTTAAAAAGAAAAGCTGGGAATTCAGCAACAATAAAAATCTATTTTCACTGTGAAACTTCCAATATGTTGGAAGCATCACAATACTCATGTTCTGTATGTGTCTACACCGGAGTTTTAGTTACTATATATGAATTACCCAGAATGTGTCTTAAATTCTTAGTAACTTTTTGTGCAAATCCAAACTTCTATTTTTATATAAAAGTCTAACTTTTACAAGTGTCTCTGGGATATGCCTGAAGTTTTGAAAAAACAAATTATTATTCTTATACTTAAAAATTAATTTGTCTCTAAACCTTGACATTTGCTTTTCCTGTTGGATTATAAATAACGTTCACAATTATTTATTAATACTGCTGCGTCAGTAGTAATTACTCTTCTCTAACAAGATAGCCAAACTCAACTCAAACCTTCAGGCTACTACTGTTTAATTAGCAAAACTTTTATTTCAGTGAATCAGAGTGTATATTTGGTCCTAATTTTTTTTACTTATAGGAAAGTATATTTTTCTTATCTATATTTGCACTGTTTAAAAATCTCTGATTTTCTTAGCTGAACCTTCTCTTATTGTTTGTTACTTTAGAAGAATTTGTCATAGTATCATATGTCAGAAATACACAGAATTAAGCTTGAATTTATCCTTAAACATCACTGGTCCTCTAAATCTCATTATCTCTGCTTGTAGTGAAACCAACAGCTTCACAGAAAAAGAAGATTCTAGAATCAAACTCTGCCCCTAGTTACACTAACCTAAGCCTAAAGAGTTCATGTTAGTTGTTAATTTCATTTCAAATACAAAATATGTGCAACAATTTTATTTTTATTCTAGTATCCAAATTCCCCAAACTTACACATCAAGCATGTGTATATTCTGGGTTTATTACAAATTGAGAGACAGTTGAACTTTTTTTCATTTTAAGCATGTTCAAATCTAGACATGAAAAATAAAGTACTTGCGGGATTTTTTTTCAGAATTAAAGAATTTTTACATGTCTCTAATCATATTTTGTATGGAATGAGAGGTCAATGAATTCTTCTTATGAATGGAGGCTTGGGAAAATATTTTTTGAAAACAACAACTATGTTATGTGTGTCAACAGAAATTTGATAATTTTTTTTTGTTCACAAATTTTCAATTTCAAGTAGTTGGAAAGCTCAGATTTATCCTAGTTTTTAAGCTTTGGGGATGGAATCAGTTGGAAGGAAAAGCATTCCTTTTATTTCACCATTTTTGGAAAAGTAAATGATAAAAACAGCTATAATTGGTCAGGCTAAGGTTTTTGAGACTTGTCTCCAATAGCTGACACGTAGCAGGTGCTTCCAAAAAGAAAGCAGGTGTCCTGTGATTTTTTTTTTTTCCTACGTAACTTCTCAGCCTCTTGGAAATCAATAATTTCAGAGTTATTTGAGACAGGTGCTGCCTCTGGACTACTGTATTTAATAGCTACATCCTCCAAAAATTTATCAAACATTTTAGAAATTTGAAACTTTCCCATTTTTTTTACAGAAAAAAAGGAAAAAAAAAAGGTTCAATAAATCTATCAAATAAATAAAAAATGTTTTCGTTCTTTCTTTTTTCCAAAACCAAATCAGTTTGTTTCAGGGTACTTATTTTATTATTCTTCCTCCAATATGCAGTTATTTCAGTGCCACTTGTGGTGATACACAAGTACAATACTGTTTTATCAAACATTCTAGACATTAAGTGAAAACCCTGTCCTTGCTGGACACAGACAGGAGCCTAAACTAATAAAAATGAGATTTTCACATAAAAATGAAGAACAAGTAACAATTACAACTTCTGGTTTAACTTTGTCTGTAATTACATTCCAGTACCAAAAGGTGTATAGTTCTTAAAAGACTTGCAGAATTGAATGTCCTGGACTGTTTCCTATTCCATTATTGCAGAGTGAAACAACACAAAGTTGAAGCACTGTGCTTCATTCCTTTAAATAAAATTAATTTAAAAAATCCTAGAACAGACAAAATCTTGGAGAATTTTTAACAGGATAAATACCACACTATGTTCTACCCCAGTCCTGTGCATGAAACCTAATTAAAATTACTAGAATGGGCTGGTATAACTGAGAGCAGAATTTGATACCTCTGAACAGATTTAGGCAGAAAGTATTACTGTTGACAATCTGACTACATTTCAAAATTAAATATGCTGCTATTATTTTATAGTAATTTTACACTTCTGTAGAATATGTAATTAACATTCATGTTCCCTACAGTTATCTACTTATTTTGATGCAATAATGATTATGTTGCAGAACTATGTTATTGTACTAATTGAAAATTACTGTCAAAGTCCATAGATATTGTACTGTAATGCATCCACTGACAGTATATACAGAAATGTATTGGCCCTCTTTCCTATGCAAAAAGTCATTTCATCATTAAATTTATTCAAGAATGATCAAACTGCTAAATTTTAAACTGCCAAAGGTGTCTGGAGAGAATAATGATAAGTCATTCCTTTTTTCAAACTGTGTGTAGAAAATTAAAAATTAGTTTTAATTTTATATGTTACTTGAAAGGTTGAAATATTGACGTATTAATACATAGATAATATTTTTAGATCAACTATATGAAGACATTTTGTGAAATACTTGTGCTACAAAAATGACATGGTTTCCTGTTAGGCCATGTATTTACTTCTAACTGGCATAGCATGCTGACTTGTGGTTTAATATTTTGTATTGTTCTTTAAGGACCAATTCACTCTAACAAGACACTATTAAGTCTGAAGGTAAAACAACGCTCATGCATTTAGCAAAGTTTATATCCAGCATATGTTTTAGTCCCACAAGGGATCTTTAATCATGTGACCAAACACATTGATTTCTGTAGAACTCTCCATAGGACTTCCCATTGGAAAAATACCTGAGGCTAATTGTTTAGTTTTGATTGCCTAAATATAAACAACTAAATTCATTTCAACATCTTAGTTTCTTAGGAGAATAAATAAATATTTTGTGGAATAGCCTGCTATAAAAATATTTTTGTGTAGCTTTATATATATTGCTTAACTGCCTAATGAAAATAGGTAATAAGTTTAATTTCTCTTAATTACTGTACAGTTAAAAAAATAGTGCTTAATATGTGATACAGATTCTACACATATAAAATTGAGACCTCTGTATTTAGCAATGGGTTACTTGTTTTCTATGGATATTAAGGTATTCTTTCTTCCGATTGTCTAAAATAGAGTTCTGTTACAGGTTCCATGTGTCTTTAATTTTATCTTACAATTCTGTGGCAACTATGTACAAGTTAATTGAGTACACATGTTCTTGAATTATTTAGAGTTCTTGCGTTATTTAGAGATTAATTACTCTGTAACTGTTTTGCAAGTTCTTTAGCTTGTGGTAATGGTTACTGTGAATTGGTGCAGCATTTAATTTTTTGTTCCAACATTGTGAATTATATGATGTGCCAACATGAGAAAGTACATTCATATTTTTATTTGGCATTAATTGCCCATAAAATAGTGTGTCTCTATGTTGGTGTCTATGTGGTATTAGCTGCCCAACTAGCACTAAAGAAAATTGTTAATTAATATAAGGCAGTGAGTTTCCAAGTGGCTATAAATTTCACAGGGATGAATATAGTTAGGAGACAGCTTTCCTCTGGAAGGTAGATATATCAGGTACAAAAAAATGAGATTTTTTCAGTATAATATTTTCATATACACAGTAATAATGGATGCATATGCATAGATCCTTGTAAACAGTGCATCTCCTAATACACAAGGTTTTGCTTTCTTGGCTGTTCATTCTGTAGTATTTTCTATCAATACAATGAGTAATGTTGCAGTACTGATATTGTATCACCATATGATACTGCTTGAATTAATTAGATTACAGCCTTTAAAATAACTGACACATTTAACTGACTTGAACAATCTCTATCATTATGTATTGTTTCTCATGCCTTGCTGGCAGTATGTTACACTGAGCATAATATGTCTCCCATGTGTAATATTCTCTTTGTAGTTGTGTTTGTCAGATTGTTTGTGCTGTCTCTCTGAACAGGGCTATTATAAATTATTAGTAACTCGCTTATCTATTTTTCCATAGACTGTGTTTTACACAAAAATCAATAAAAATCAATGTAAGGTATTTTGCTTTTTCTTCTGTGTTTATGCAGAATAAATTTTAGCTTGTGTTTTTTTCTAATACATGGGTGCTCTGATCAATATTTTCTCTGAGAGATAAAACTTGAATGTGAGTTTGTGAAAATATTCTAAGGGCAACTTATTTCTTTTTCAATGTCTGGATAACAGATCTTTCACACAGACACACTGGGCCACTATATCTGTTACCCTACTCTAAGATATTCTCCATGCTTTCCAGAACACAGGAGTGAACACTACAGTACTATCAGCATATATTCAGTCCACTTTTCATTCAACAAAAAGTTTGGCCATGATGAGAATGCTAGGCACCAGTCAGTTTGCCAGGTGTCTGGTTGTGTATATGAAAAAGCATTACTCTTCTAATGAAACAAACAGGTGAAGCACTTTGCAGCCCTTCATTTGGAAATACATAACTTTTTTCCTAAGAAGCTTATGCCAGCATAAGAGGAAAGAGGAAAACAGTACATGAGAGGTATAATCCTGCTTAACTGTAGATCAGCAGCATAAACTGTTCTGAGTTCAGAGAAGTAAAGATGCACGGGTCAGTGGAGCTGGCAGCATTTGCATTGCTTTCACATTAGGTTACATAGCCTTCCCAGACTCCCAGATGGAATATAGGTATTTCTAAAGTTCAGAACATTTAATATCTGTTTGTGCCATGCCTAACCTAACAGTAACATTTTGGACCTTGAAGTCTATCTTTTCTTGGCTTTCATTTTTTTATTCTATCCATTTCTCTATTTCTCAGTGCTTGTTCTACTGAATGTTGATACCATGCCAGCAGCTGGTGCCCCAAACTTACACCTTTGTCCAGCTTTACCTTGTACTGTACAAGAGCGTAAGTTCTATGGCCTGTGATTTACTGCGTTTCCTTACAATAATAAAGATCAGTGTGAAAGTTCCCCTCAATTCCATACCACCCAGTGACCTGAACACTGTATTTTAATAGTGCAGGCAGGCAAATCCAGATGTTGGAAGCTCTTTGACTTTACATTTACTCTACTGCCAGCCACTTCACAGGTCTTCTTTTTTTTTTCTGTGAATATCAAACACAGGAGGTCTGTCAGGACTGACAAGGAAAAAAAAAAATGGAGAATGAAAAGGAAGTCAAGGAGTCAACAGACTGATTCTTAGAAAGACTATGACTTCAGTACTTTAAAGACCTCAGTGTCATATTTGTTGAAGAGTGCAGGTGGCTTTGAACAGTGTCTACACATTTAGTACAGCCAAGGAAAGGACATTACTTGATTAGAGCTGGAGACCCTCATTGCAACACAAGAAAGGTATATTCTGAATCATAGTCCTTCAAAAGCTTGCAACCTAATTTGTAAAACAGTAAATAGAGAGGTAGAGGAAATAATTCACTCCACAAAGTCAACAGGAGATTAATGGCAGACCTAGATATGTAAACAATCTTCTAATACACAGTTGTGTCCTACACACAGAGTCCTGTGGTTTTATGGAATTTAAGTTTTACCTCAAGAATAGAGTTTGCTGAAGTGTGTTTTCACACCAAAATAGTTTGTCCTTAGTTGAAACAGAAATCCTCCTTACATCGAGTCTACTTTTTTAACATATTTCTTAGCATTTGTAAGACTTAAAATTTAATATTCTCATAAGTAAGGCCTATGTGTCTCGAATATTTATATTACCAATGGAAGAGGTAGAGGTGATGAAAATACAATATAAGCCTGTTAGGGGCAGAAAACTTTTGAGTAAATATTTTCACACTTTATTGCATGCTTTTGAGGATGGGCATTTGCAATTTGCCAAGAGCAGCAGAATCCCTATAGCTGAACTTGCACAATGTAGCTTTCATCCCAAGTTTTAAAAGCTTAATTTTGAAGAAGGTGCACAGTGAGCAAATGGAGCTTTGCAATATGATCTTTGGAACAGTGAGCCAACAAATGGCATGTGACCTAAGCTTATAATTTACAGACTAAGTTGCCCAATTTAAGTATATTCTCTATACATTTGCCATTCAAAACACAGAGCAACAAAACTTGAAACTTCTTAAGTTACAATAAAAATAAATGTTAGCAGGTTCTTTTATATAGGCTTTAAAACTCTGAATACATACAACTTCAGTTCCTATCTGGGCACCAAGGGAAAAAAATATATATAATTCAGTTTGTTCAGCTAACTGCCTGCAGACGTATAAGCATTGTCAGCACAATTAATCTCAAGTGCTTAATAGAAAATCTTGTTCCATCCAGTGTAATCCCAAATTGAAAACAGAATGTTCACAGAAACAAATATTTAAGTAGAACATGGAAGGGCCAGTAAAATGGTTAATGGAGAGGTGTGTGTAGATGGACAGATGGGATGAAAAGTGGATCAAACACCAGCTCCAACACTGGCAACTGCACTGTCGCATCAGGTGAGGGCACTGTATAATGTCCCACAGGTCCTACCTTTATATGACCTACGTTCCTGTGATCACAACTCAAGATGTTTTGTATGTCAAAGGGCACATTACATTTTCTAAATTAAGAGTCCTATACTATGCTAGACCATATTTTTGCTATCATTTTGGAGTTGCATACAGGATGAATTTCTACTAAATACAGTGTTCATGGGTATTTGAGTGTATACACACATAATATTGTATTTTCCCTTTGATGGAAAGAGAGTTCTATAGCATATCTGAGTACTAAACGTGATATGCACCTATTTCTGCAGAAGGCAGGTATGAAATGGGAGGGGTGTAGCATGCAAGCTGAGAAAAATGAAAAGAACTGTGTTGGTTATAGTTGGAGCCATAAAGGTGTCTTTATTGCTTGTTATCAGTCACTTCATATAAAAGGTGTCTGGAGATTTACACATCTATCTTACCATTTAATAAATCCCTTCACATATTCAAATGTTTGTTTGGAATCATTGTAGTTAATTATTTGTTAATGAAAACTGAGGTTGGCATCAACAGTGCCTGCACTCAGAGACTTGGGATATGTGCATATCCAACATGACAGGTATGCAACTTGTCCAAAGTGTATGCAAATCCTAGGAATGGCAGCTGAAGTGAGCGGTCCAGTAAAGTACCTGTGAGCACACCAAGAGCTGTGTTGTCCTTGAATCTCAGCTGTCCACTAAGCCTCAAACAGCTGCTCGCTGTTTGCAAGTAGAACATACCCACATCCCCTTACGCTTCTGTCCCTTGCCTGTATTACATTTTTGTATTGGTCTCTGCAGAGAAAAGGTTCCTCTCGCCCTCGTCCCTGCTGCCAGGCTACCCCAGGCAACGCTTTCCTCTCTGGGGTTTGTCGTGGTGGTCTCTCATGGAGGGTTTTTCCATGATTATTTGTTACGGGTGGACCAGCTTCTTCCCTTCCAGCTCCCCAGCATGTGGGAGCCGCCGAGCTTCTGCACCGCACGGGGTAGGGGAATGGGTTTCTCGCCGAGGTCGCATTCACGAATGAAGCCCACGAAGTGACTTTTCTGGCAGGGTGGAGGAGGGCGTCCAACGCGGGGATAGCGGCAGAGCTGTAGCAGCGGAACGAGGCCGGAGGCTCCGGCCCGGGCCCCGCAGGCTGCGGCGAGCCGGGCGGGTCGGGCCCCGGCTCCGGGAGGAGGCGCCGCGCCGCTG